>SMJT01000017.1:634065-1111049 GCA_004349715.1 Crucihimalaya himalaica | reverse complement strand
ACATATGCAAAGGGAAACGTTTGCAAACTGTTGACCTCGACAAAGAAGAACGGCCTGAGGTTTATTTTCGACTCACCCACCTCTAAGTCGATACAGATTACGAGTCTCAATATGCCTTGGGATGGATCAGATATAGAAATCACATAACTTTATGCAGTTTCTTACTTCTTTGATGTTCTTACCATGTGAAGAAAGCTATTGTAAAGACTGTGTTGTGATTTTTTTTTATTATTATTGTGTTTGGACTTATGAACAAAAGCTTTTAAGGCTTAAACTGTGTGTGCTTGTGTCAGATACTTGCGCTTCTTCCACCCATTGAAGGGAAAACAGTGCTAGAGTTTGGTGTTGTCATGGATTGATACTGTTATTGAGCTTGGATACAATCCCGTGAAAGTATGTTAATACACCCTCCTTTTTGCATAATTGTATCTATCTCTACTAGCTTAGTATTTTCAATTTGTTTGGGATTGCAGATTTCGTTTGGTGTTATTGGGCTAGGTATCGGGGTTTCACTACTCTCGGGAATTGCCTGGTATGAGCCAACAACAGCCTAACTCTCCAGAAACTGAGACAGATGAACTCACATGGATGTCTTCATTTTCTCCATCTGTTTGGTCTTGACAGCTACTAATCTTGGACTAGTACAAACTCATGCCTCAGTTTCTTCATCATGGGACAATAGGTAAACAAAAATACTTTTCTTTTTATTTCTTGTAAAATTCTCCATCTGATTTGTATGATTTGGTGTTTTTGCTATGTTTCAAGTCTGAACTCAAATGGTGGCCGGAGAGCAGAAGAAATGTATGTGTACTGGATGCAACATATGATTTTGTTTTTTTCTTAGTGATTATCTTGCACAATATCTCCTTGAATGGTTGATGTAGTTTGACATTCTATTTTTAACAGAGCGTTACTCCTCTGCTTCAATGGGAAGTAGAAGATCAAAGAAGAAGCAGATCAAAGTCACCTCTCTGAAGCCATTCAAACTCAAAACTGAGGTATAAACTTTGCTTGAGAAAACCTTCCGGACAAGATTGAAATTGATTCGTGATTGTTGGTCTATCTCTACGCAGGAACGGGGACGAATGAAAGAAGAAGAATTTGCAAAGAAGCTACAAGAGATGAAATTGGAGGAAGAAAAACTAAGAATCCCATAGCACAAGGTCTTCCTTGGACAACTGATGAACCTAAGGTGAGCCCCTTTGCTCTTCATTAACATTCTATCAAACCAGATCAAAACTGTGCTAGACTATGAAGAGCTTGCAAAAGGTTGGTTAAACACTCTAATATTTTTCTCTGTTTTCAGAATTTGTTTTTAAGCCTCATGTGAAAAGATATAACAATACTAGTAGACTTGAAGCTTCATTCAGACACTATCGAGCAGTAGAACATGCAGAATTTGATTACCAGGTAAAGGATTTGATTACCATCCTTGTTAGAATTTCAGACAAATCTTGTCTACAGTTGAGAGGTATGCATCTTTCAATTTATCGTTATGACCTGAACTCATCTACACAAGCAGAGTCTTAATTTTTATATATTTTAAGCTGATCCTCAGCCATTTGCCTTCACCTTATTTGTGGATCTTGTATGATAAAATCAAGCATTGTCTCAACGTATCAGGTTGCGGAGAAGATAAACCTAATAGAGAAATACAAAACAGAAAGACAACGACAACAAAAGGTATGTACATGAGAAGAAACTCTCTGTATTCTTATATAATCAAATATGAAAGAATGACAGAGTTTATGTTTTCTTCAGCTAGCAGATGAAGAAGAGATACGAAGGCTGAGGAAAGAATTGGTCTCTAAGCACAACCAATGCCATTGATCGACCATTCATTCCCAAAAGGTAAAATAAAACATTCTTGAATCTTGCTTTCTTTCTGATTTGGATGAAACATGGAAGGATCATCGTGTGTAAACATTATGTTCCTCTTTGCTTTAGATCTTGTTTCTTATAGAGAGATAGATATAATAGTTATGTCTTGATTTAGGTCACTTGTTAAATATTTGTTAAATATATGAGTTTGCTTTGTTTTTTATCACCAATAAACAGAATATTTAAAAAATATATATATAAAAACCCTTAATGAGGTTCTACCATTGGAACCCAAAAAACAAAAGTTTATTAACACAAGTTCTTAACTAAAATTGTATAATTAAATATTACTTAAGAACCTCATTAGAGGTTCTACCATTGATGATGCTCTAATACACGTGATTGATACAGAACAAGGAAAAGACCTGCTAGTAGACGGACCAGGCTGTAATCTTCAATAACTTGTTGTGTACGAAAATTTGACTATTCATCATTGAATTTTCTAACGTAGACTTTGAAATTTGGATGATGCCTAAGTTGATCGGTCAATGGCTGAGTTTAGGTGACTTAGAGCATCTCCAACGGCAGTTTTTAAAGCAGTATCTAAACAATTAAATAATAAAAAAATAAAGAAAAATAAGAAAGAAAAGGAGAGAGAGTATTCAACTAAGAACCCCAGGTTCTCAAACGAGAACCTCAACACCAAATCTTAGATACTCATACATGATGTGTCTTGTCATGATTGGTTAAGCTTTTAATTTTTGTTTAACATTAATATTTAAATAAATCTGATTAAAAAATATTATTATAATATTGATTAGATACTTTTTGTGAGATACCCACCGTTGCAAATGCTCTTAAGGTCTTAGAGGAGAATAATTCACAACTTTCGGTTAAGTTAGTTAGGTTTTTCAATAACCGTGTTCAGTAATATACTACTTATACGATCCTCTACTCACTAATTTTGACCACTCTGCACTACATGAATTGACATTCTTATTTGCTCGAATGTGGCAATAACTAACAAATCCTTTTGAAGCTCATGAAATTAAATATTTTAAACTTTGGGGCGTTAGATGGAAAGATGAAAGAGTAGTGGGTGACTTGTCAATTCCTAAAACTTGGAGAAACAGATACCATCTTACTGTCATTACTGAGGCAACATCGAGTACCCACCGGAAAAATGGACGCCGGAGCTGAAATTTGATGTGTTGAGCCGGTGGAGGAAGATTTGACGGCGGAAACTGGTCCAGACCAAAGAGCACGGCAAAAGATCGGAGCCGTCTTCGTTGAAACAGGGGGAGATTTTGAGAACCCTTGCTACGGTGGAGAAGGATTCGCAGGCAATCGCTGAGAGCTTTTCGTCTCTCTTTGTTTCTCTACGATCGACTCTCTCTGAGGTAAGAATATGCTTCTCTGAAATTGATTTTTGTTCTTCGGTTTGACATTTAGGTAGGGTTTTTAATCCATCGATTTCGAACAGTTTCTTTGAAAATTTCTCTTTTTATGTCATGAATTAAGAGCCTTTAGGGTTTTGCTTGCTTCAAATTAGATTTCATCAATTTAATTGAAAAAACTAATTTCAATGTTTATGTTTTGAGCTCTGGAATGATCATAATCTTTTGCTGCATCAGATAATTTGATTTGTGAGTTATAGTGGACCATTGAAACCATTGCTAAGTTTGTTCAATGGCCTTTGAAATCTTTGTTTGTGTTGTTTATGAGACTTCCTTGATGGTGTTTTAGGCTACTAGTAGCTCGGTTGATCACATGAGTTGCTTTGGAGATGCAGCTGGACGGCTTCAGGAAAGTGGTAATAACACTACCTTTTCTGAGCAATAGATTCAATTTGCCATTTATAAATGAACAATCGACATGAGCCACCTTTCTTTGTTCTATGAATTTTTAGCTCTAGATGCAGCCCACAAAGGGAACCGGTACATCAACTCTTGCCTCAGGTACTTTCATAATGGTCTTGATATTACTCTACCTGCTCACATAGTACACCGAGTCCATGTCCAAATATGTTGCTTATTACTTTAGGACAGAGATATCTAACACTTTGTTTCATCTGAAGTTTCAATAAGATTCTGAAGCCTTGACCTCTTACTTTCAAGATGCGTTTCTTCTGCGTTTTGCTTCCCGTATGATTTCTTTTTGCTCAACATGCAGATTAAACGAGGAAATTAAAGGCGTTGAGAATTTGGCGGCCGGTTGTATCCTTAATTAGTTATTTGCGTGTCAATCGCCTGAATGGTGAACACACAGACACAGACATACTATGTCAGCTCAAAGCTTTCTTAATCGTGATTTAGTTTGTAATTTGTTCTAGAATCCTTTAATAAATCAATCTGCAGAAAGCACCTGAGGAGAAATGTGGATGCTCTTGACACGGCTGTGAACAAGTTTCCGCCCTCCATGAAAAGTCATCAGTTTTCTCATATTTGGATCACTTCATTTTTTCTTTCACAGACTTGGATAACATATTTCTCGTACATAAAGTTTTTAACTATAACTGATGTTACATTTCCAAATCTAGGGTGTTATAAGTCGATAAGAGAAAACAATCCTCTGTTTTTCAAGAACCTTTAAAGTGTTTGAGGTTTCAAAGCTTCACCATTGTTACATGCTTTTCACACCATCTCAATCAATACACAGCTCTTAACTTTGTAAATACTTGGATCTCTATAATGGTGAGGTGTTATCAATTATTCAGTTTCGTAAGCTCTACCTTCAAGTGATTATGTGGTGTTGATCTGATTGTCTAGAACAATATGTGTTTCCATTGGGTTTTTGATCTTTCAGACAAGGGAAAGCCAAAATATTGTCAATTTGGTAACACATCTATAAATATCTGTCAACGGAGTTGTGGCCCCACTTGCTGCTATATAGTAATACTGATTATCCTGAAGTGGAAGCAAACTTTAACTTAACTGTGGTTTCTTCTAGAAAATATTCAGTTAATGACACAGACTATGCTTAACCAAGTCAAAAAGAACAAAAATAAGGTAGACCCTTAAACTTTATATAAATCAAATAGCACTAGAACAAACTATAAAATCTTGGGGGAAAAGTTGTGTGTTTTCAGGACACAATCATTTGTTGGGTCACAATTATGCTTCTTTGTTCACAAATTAACATATTATCTTTGACAAGTAATCCCACTTTGAATAAACATGTCGAAAAACCTCTTAACATTACTTTAGATGGTGATACAAAGACCCTAGAACATTTTTCATACAAAAAATCTAAATCCAAAAGTAGCTTTGATTCCACTAGTTAATATATGATATTGCATGACACTCACAACAACTGTATGCTCTTGTCCCTTCTCCTTCCAGGAACCGGTTAAGTGATCCCTCAACCGAAACAACCGGTTTGGTCTCTAAGGATCAGCTGGTTGAGCCAGCTTAAGTCCAGCAAAGTCTTGACAGTGAACCAATCTTCTCAAACTTCCTTACTTTCATTTACTCTGTCTGAACTTCATGATCATCCGAACACTTAAAACGACTTGGTTAGCTCCATACAGGTTCCCTGCACACGATCTTCAGGTGCCAAGTATCACTTTCTCACCTCAAAACAGAAAAAACGCCAGAGAGACTCTATTCACCAACTTTCCAATACAACTCGATGTTCAGACGATCTCAGCCCGTCGTTACTCCATGCTTGCATAAAGATCTCCAATTGTTTAACAACAAGAAGATCTCGCGACGATTTTATATCTCGATCACATTTCCCTTCTTTAGGACCTCATCTGAAGCCCACCAACGGAATCTTGATAGACTTATGTTTTGCAGCTCCATATCCGTGTGCATCCCGAGACCTTCAACGAGCGCTTCTTGCTTCTCCTACATCATGTGGAGGTTGTAGTTCACTAGCCTTAAATTCCATGACAATGTGCTAAAACTCATTTGATAGAAACCTTTCCCCAGTATCGTCTCCTAAGGTCATTATCAAAAGAATCTTCGATGAGTCTTGTTGGACAATCCACCATTTTAGCTCCGAATTCTTGCAAGTGTTCTGAACAAAACAGGAGAGAAAAACGTCAAGCTCTCTCTATAAAAATAAGCAAGGAGAAGAAGGATTCATCGTCTGTGGACTGTAAATGTGGAGTTAAGACCAATTCCTACATGAAGAAATGTGTTTGTATTGCGTATGAAACTCTACGGGCTTCACAGGAAGAGTTTTTCAACAATCCAAGAGAATCTTCTGAATCAGAGATTGGACAATCCAGCCATTACTTGGATGACGGAGATGAACAAGTCCAAGTTGGAGATTTTGATGAAACTACAGCAGTTTCTTTGATGAAAAGGAGAAGAGAAAAGGTACTGGAAGAAGCGAGAATGAGTCTTCCTGAATTTGGTAAAGTGATGCATCTTGTCAAAGCCTTTGAGAAGCTTACTTGTTTCCCACTTTCTTCAAATGTTACATATAAGGAAGAAGATAACTTTAAGAAACCTTTGAAATGGGAATTGCCTGGAATGAGCCAACAGCAGCCTAACTCTCCAGAAACTGAGACAGATGAACTCACATGGAGTTCTTCATTTTCTCCATCTGATTTGGTCTTGACAGCTACTAATCTTGGACTAGTACAAACTCATGCCTCAGTTTCTTCATCATGGGACAATAGGTAAACAAAAATACTTTTCTTTTTATTTCTTGTAAAATTCTCCATCTGATTTGTATGATTTGGTGTTTTTGCTATGTTTCAAGTCTGAACTCAAATGGTGGCCGGAGGAGCAGAAGAAATGTATGTGTACTGGATGCAACATATGATTTTGTTTTTTTCTTAGTGATTATCTTGCACAATATCTCCTTGAATGGTTGATGTAGTTTGACATTCTATTTTTAACAGAGCGTGGACTCCTCTGCTTCAATGGGAAGTAGAAGATCAAAGAAGAAGCAGATCAAAGTCACCTCTCTGAAGCCATTCAAACTCAAAACTGAGGTATAAACTTTGCTTGAGAAAACCTTTCCCGGACAAGATTGAAATTGATTCGTGATTGTTGGTCTATCTCTACGCAGGAACGGGGACGAATGAAAGAAGAAGAATTTGCAAAGAAGCTACAAGAGATGAAATTGGAGGAAGAAAAACTAAGAATCCCCATAGCACAAGGTCTTCCTTGGACAACTGATGAACCTAAGGTGAGCCCCTTTGCTCTTCATTAACATTCTATCAAACCAGATCAAAACTGTGCTAGACTATGAAGAGCTTGCAAAAGGTTGGTTAAACACTCTAATATTTTTCTCTGTTTTCAGAATTTGTTTTAAGCCTCATGTGAAAGATATAACAATACTAGTAGACTTGAAGCTTCATTCAGACATTCGAGCAGTAGAACATGCAGAATTTGATTACCAGGTAAAGGATTTGATTACCATCCTTGTTAGAATTTCAGACAAATCTTGTCTACAGTTGAGAGGTATGCATCTTTCAATTTATCGTTATGACCTGAACTCATCTACACAAGCAGAGTCTTAATTTTTATATATTTTAAGCTGATCCTCAGCCATTTGCCTTCACCTTATTTGTGGATCTTGTATGATAAAATCAAGCATTGTCTCAACGTATCAGGTTGCGGAGAAGATAAACCTAATAGAGAAATACAAAACAGAAAGACAACGACAACAAAAGGTATGTACATGAGAAGAAACTCTCTGTGATTCTTATATAATCAAATATGAAAGAATGACAGAGTTTATGTTTTCTTCAGCTAGCAGATGAAGAAGAGATACGAAGGCTGAGGAAAGAATTGGTCTCTAAGGCACAACCAATGCCATTGATCGACCATTCATTCCCAAAAGGTAAATAAAAACATTCTTGAATCTTGCTTTCTTTCTTGATTTGGATGAAACATGGAAGGATCATCGTGTGTAAACATTATGTTCCTCTTTGCTTTAGATCTTGTTTCTTATAGAGAGATAGATATAATAGTTATGTCTTGATTTAGGTCACTTGTTAAATATTTGTTAAATATATGAGTTTGCTTTGTTTTTTATCACCAATAAAACAGAATTATTAAAAAATATATATATAAAAACCCTTAATGAGGTTCTACCATTGGAACCCAAAAAACAAAAGTTTATTAACACAAGTTCTTAACTAAAATTGTATAATTAAATATTACTTAAGAACCTCATTAGAGGTTCTACCATTGATGATGCTCTAATACACGTGATTGATACAGAACAAGGAAAAGACCTGCTAGTAGACGGACCAGGCTGTAATCTTCAATAACTTGTGTGTACGAAATTTGACTATTCATCATTGAATTTTCTAACGTAGACTTTGAAATTTGGATGATGCCTAAGTTGATCGGTCAATGGCTGAGTTTAGGTGACTTAGAGCATCTCCAACGGCAGTTTTTAAAGCAGTATCTAAACAATTAAATAATAAAAAATAAAGAAAAATAAGAAAGAAAAGGAGAGAGAGTATTCAACTAAGAACCCCAGGTTCTCAAACGAGAACCTCAACACCAAATCTTAGATACTCATACATGATGTGTCTTGTCATGATTGGTTAAGCTTTTAATTTTTGTTTTAACATTAATATTTAAATAAATCTGATTAAAAATATTATTATAATATTGATTAGATACTTTTTGTGAGATACCCACCGTTGCAAATGCTCTTAAGGTCTTAGAGGAGAATAATTCACAACTTTCGGTTAAGTTAGTTAGGTTTTTCAATAACCGGTTCAGTAATATACTACTTATACGATCCTCTACTCACTAATTTTGACCACTCTGCACTACATGAATTGACATTCTTATTTGCTCGAATGTGGCAATAACTAACAAATCCTTTTGAAGCTCATGAAATTAAATATTTTAAACTTTGGGGCGTTAGATGGAAAGATGAAAGAGTAGTGGGGTGACTTGTCAATTTCCTAAAACTTGGAGAACAGATACCATCTTACTGTCATTACTGAGGCAACATCGAGTACCCACCGGAAAAATGGACGCCGGAGCTGAAATTGATGTGTTTGAGCCGGTGGAGGAAGATTTGACGGCGGAAACTGGTCCAGACCAAGAGCACGGCAAAAGATCGGAGCCGTCTTCGTTGAAACAGGGGGAGATTTTGAGAACCCTTGCTACGGTGGAGAAGGATTCGCAGGCAATCGCTGAGAGCTTTTCGTCTCTCTTTGTTTCTCTACGATCGACTCTCTCTGAGGTAAGAATATGCTTCTCTGAAATTGATTTTTGTTCTTCGGTTTGACATTTAGGTAGGGTTTTTAATCCATCGATTTCGAACAGTTTCTTTGAAAATTTCTCTTTTTATGTCATGAATTAAGAGCCTTTAGGGTTTTGCTTGCTTCAAATTAGATTTCATCAATTTAATTGAAAAACTAATTTCAATGTTTATGTTTTGAGCTCTGGAATGATCATAATCTTTTGCTGCATCAGATAATTTGATTTGTGAGTTGATAGTGGACCATTGAAACCATTGCTAAGTTTGTTCAATGGCCTTTGAAATCTTTGTTTGTGTTGTTTATGAGACTTCCTTGATGGTGTTTTAGGCTACTAGTAGCTCGGTTGATCACATGAGTTGCTTTGGAGATGCAGCTGGACGGCTTCAGGAAAGTGGTAATAACACTACCTTTTCTGAGCAATAGATTCAATTTGCCATTTATAAATGAACAATCGACATGAGCCACCTTTCTTTGTTCTATGAATTTTTAGCTCTAGATGCAGCCACCAAAGGGAACCGGTACATCAACTCTTGCCTCAGGTACTTTCATAATGGTCTTGATATTACTCTACCTGCTCACATAGTACACCGAGTCCATGTCCAAATATGTTGCTTATTACTTTAGGACAGAGATATCTAACACTTTGTTTCATCTGAAGTTTCAATAAGATTCTGAAGCCTTGACCTCTTACTTTCAAGATGCGTTTCTTCTGCGTTTTGCTTCCGGTATGATTTCTTTTTGGCTCAACATGCAGATTAAACGAGGAAATTAAAGGCGTTGAGAATTTGGCGGCTCGGTTGTATCCTTAATTTAGTTATTTGCGTGTCAATCGCCTGAATGGTGAACACACAGACACAGACATACTATGTCAGCTCAAAGCTTTCTTAATCGTGATTTAGTTGTAATTTGTTCTAGAATCCTTAATAAATCAATCTGCAGAAAGCACCTGAGGAGAAATGTGGATGCTCTTGACACGGCTGTGAACAAGTTTCTCCGCCCTCCATGAAAAGTCATCAGTTTTCTCATATTTGGATCACTTCATTTTTTCTTTCACAGACTTGGATAACATATTTCTCGTACATAAAGTTTTTAACTATAACTGATGTTACATTTCCAAATCTAGGGTGGTTTATAAGTCGATAAGAGAAACAATCCTCTGTTTTTCAAGAACCTTTAAAGTGTTTGAGGTTCAAAGCTTCACCATTGTTACATGCTTTTCACACCATCTCAATCAATACACAGCTCTTAACTTTGTAAATACTTGGATCTCTATAATGGTGAGGTGTATCAATTATCAGTTTCGTAAGCTCCTACCTTCAAGTGATTATGTTGGTGTTGATCTGATTGTCTAGAACAATATGTGTTTCCATTGGGTTTTTGATCTTTCAGACAAGGGAAAGCCAAAATATTTGTCAATTTGGTAACACATCTATAAATATCTGTCAACGGAGTTGTGGCTCCACTTGCTGCTATATAGTAATACTGATTATCCTGAAGTGGAAGCAAACTTTAACTTAACTGTGGTTTCTTCTAGAAAATATTCAGTTAATGACACAGACTTATGCTTAACCAAGTCAAAAAGAACAAAAATAAGGTAGACCCTTAAACTTTATATAAATCAAATAGCACTAGACAAACTATAAAATCTTGGGGGAAAAGTTGTGTGTTTTCAGGACACAATCATTTGTGGGTCACAATTATGCTTCTTTGTTCACAATTAACATATTATCTTTGACAAGTAATCCCACTTTGAATAAACATGTCGAAAAACCTCTTTAACATTACTTTAGATGGTGATACAAAGACCTAGAACATTTTTCATACAAAAATCTAAATCCAAAAGTAGCTTTGGATTCCACTAGTTAATATATGATATTGCATGACACTCACAACAACTGTATGCTCTTGTCCCTTTCTCCTTCAGGAACCGGTTAAGTGATCCCTCAACCGAAACACCGGTTTGGTCTCTAAGGATCAGCTGGTTGAGCCAGCTTAAGTCCAGCAAAGTCTTTGACAGTGTAACCAATCTTCTCAAACTTCCTTACTTCATTACTCTGTCTGAACTTCAGATAGTCCGAACACTTAAACGACTTGTAGCTCCTACAGTTTCCCTCACCCACGATTTCTTGAGGTGCAAGTATCACTTTCTCATCCTCAAAACAGAGAAAAAACGCCAGAGAGACTCTATTCACCAACTTTCTCAATACAACTCGATGTTCAGACGATCTCAGCCGTTCGTTACTCCATGCTTGCATAAGATCTCCAATGTTAACAACAAGGAGATCCTCGCACGGATTTATATCGATCCATTTCCCTTCTTTAGACCTCATCTGAAGCCCACCAACGGAATCTTGATAGACTATTGTTATGCAGCTCATATCCGTGTGCATCCCGAGACCTTCAACGAGCGCTTCTTGCTTCTCTACATCATGTGGAGGTGTGTAGTTCACTAGCCTTAAATATCCATGACAATTGCTAAACTCATTTTGATAGAACCTTTCCCCAGTATCGTCTCCTAAGGTCATTATCAAAAGAATCTTCATGAGTCTTTTGGACAATTCCACCATTTTAGCTCCGAATTCTTGCAGTGTTTCTCTGAACAAAAACAGTGGAGAGGTAAAAGTGTCAAGCAAATAAAGAGATGTGAAACATTTTAATATAAAAAAAGAAAAAAAAACTGAGTTTTGTTGTAATGACAACCTTAACTCTGGTTTATGATGATCTTCGAACAAAACATCTTCAGAAGCTTTGGCAGAACTGGAGAAATCAGGTCCAGAGACAACAAGGCTTTCGAAATAAGGAGAGGCGATGTACCGAGGAGTATATGAACAGGGACCAAGCTTGAGCTTTGATTCAAGAGGAACTTTGAAAACATCTCTGGACAAGGAACAGGTTTTACTGAACATCTCTTTAGAGATTCCATGTTTAGTGACATAGAAGAATCCCCACTCTTTACAAGCCTGAGAGAGAGAAGACAGAACAGAGGACTCAATTGGTTGTGTTAAGTCTAACACAGGAAGCTGCAGAGAGGATTGAAGTTCAGACATTATATTATATATTTACTTGTCTTAAGGGTTTAGAGGTAAAGAGTAGGGGCAAGCTATGAGAGGCATAGGGGTATCTATATTTAAGACATGATAAATTAAGCTTATAGATAAATTTCAGACAAAAGCAGTTGCAGTAGAACCCACATTTTTGGTTATCATTATGTCGGTATTCAAAAGGATTGGAAATTATGATGATTAGATTGTGATGTTTTACAATTAGGCTGTAGTTTTATTTAATTACATTTGCAGCCTCAGAAGTCATAAACATTAAGTTGTTGCAAAGAAGTTGTGAAGATCATATGTTTAATGTATGTAAAACGGGTTAATACCTATGAAAACTTTATTATTCACAAAAGCATGTATAAGAGTTATCTTGCAACTCTTCAGAGCATAGATTATGTCCCTACGCATCCTGCAGGACCTCCATAGTAAACAGCTCTTAACCAAGGATCCTTATCCTCATGAACAAATATGGCTTTGTAACAGTTTGGATTGCTCTCACGTGTCCTCAACCAGTCGATTTTAGGATTAAAAATTGTTCCCCAATTACCAATAAGTTTGATGCTGTTCACATAAACTGCCTTACTTGAGCCCTAACTAGGCCAATGCCCACTTCCCATAACTGGAGTATACTCTGTCAATGGGGTGTAGGTTTGACCTCCCCAAGTTGCATACATTGCTCCATTAGCTGAGCTAGCGGCCTTGAACAATGACGCTGGCCAGTATCCAACGTTCTCACCCCCAGATGCAAACCACCAATCTACCTTGGCACGATCCTGTTCCCAATTTTGGTAGATGAATCTAAATGACTTTTAAGAGAGGTTATCAAAGATGAGTAGAGATAAGAGAATATGGACTTTACCTGATACAAAGTCAAATGCAATTCATATTGTTTACCATCATAGACGGAAATAGGTTGAAGAATGACACCAAGTGGTAAAGTCTGGCTGACTTGCACAAATCCAGGACATGACATGTCGTAGCAGCCGGTCTCGCTTCCATGTATCTTTTATCACAATAAACCAACATATACATATAGCACTAAGACCTTGAGAAGTTGATAAACTATTAAGACAAGCTCTTACTTGTAACTCAAAACTTACAGTCCAGGCGGCGTATAAACGAACAAAATTACTTCGGTACAGGGTTGGATTCACCTGTTGTATATACATATATTTATTTTCAAACTTTCGTCAACTTCAAATTCATGCTACTTGGCTTGCTAATAGATAGCAAAGAAATCATAAACTGACTTACCATCCATGATCCACCCAACTGAGATGCTGGCGAATTGGTCTTTAGGTCCTCCGCCAACTGCTATGAATGCAATAGTCACTTGATCTTGCAAGACTTGTGGTCCCATACGTTAAGGTATCCTTTTACTCCAGAAAAAATTTTCGGTCCAAAGTTAACTGTTGCAAACTAACATCCATAAAGAACAGAGAAACTAAGAAAATGAAAGTAGAAATAATGGTGGTTGGTACTCTCAAACTTATAAGGGTTCTTACATAGAATTGTCCATTTGAACTAGTGTTATTTCTCTCTGTAAGAAAATGTCTTCGACTGTCGAATCCCATGGATTTCAAACGTTTTGCATTCATAAGATCTTGCATTCTAGTCCTTTTGACAATAACTGTTCCATCTGGAACGTTTATACCCAACTGAAATGCTGGCAAATTGTTCTTTAGGCCCTCCACCAATTGCTATGAATGCAAGACTAACTTGATCTTGCAAGACTTGTGGTTCCCATACGTTAAGGTTTCCTTTTACTCCAGAAAAACTGTCTGGTCCAAAGTCAGCTTTTGCAAGCTAGCATCCATAAAGAACAAAGAAACTAAAATAATGAAAGTAGATAAGTGGTGGTTGGTACTCTCAAACTTATTAGGCTTCTTACATATAATTGTACATTTAAATTAGTGTTATTTCTCTCTCTAGGAAAATGTCTAGGGCCGTCGAATCCCATGGATTTCAAAATTTTTGCATGCATAAGATCTTGCATTGTAGTCCTTTTAATAACTACTGTCCCATCTGGACAGTATATGCCCTTTTGTAAAAGATGAAATGAACCAAGTCTCCCTGAAATATTGTTTCCTGTGATCCATTCAGGTACAGTTGTTGGCTTTAGCTGTATATTCGCCAATGTGTTCACAAAGTAAGGCAAAGAGAGAATTATGTATAAAACAATCTCCCTCTTCTAAAGCAAACAGAAAATTTGTAAAGGAAAACTATAAAGCAAACACCCTTAAAATCTCTTAACACAATTGTTTGTATTTGTCCTTATCAATCTAAGATACGAAAAAGGGAAGTGGAAATCAAAAGGCTTTAAGATCAGAACAGTTTATTTTTTACACTTCTCAAACAGTGAAAACAAAGAATAGTTAATGCGCAAATATCAAGCATATATTTGGTGTCACATTACCTTGATACCATTAATATCAAAAAAGAATGTATATATATACACAGTACTGACTCGCAAGTGGCTCTTATTCTATGTGAATTCGTTAGATAACTCTAAAACACACTATAATCTTCTTATATTCTTTTGCCGACTAAGGTGTGTCCAAGAGAAGGATTAGATGAAATAAAAATCGGAAGAATCAGACTCATATAATGAAGAACAAGAATTTTAAGTGGGGTTTACAAATAAGCTCACAAAGCGATACAAATATGTAAACAGTCTAAACGACATATAAATTGACAAAGAACGTTGCAATTCCATGACCTAACATTTGACAAGCAAATCTAAAACTAAACACACACACAAAAGACTTCTCAGGTCTCCAAGACACACAAAAGTGCTATTTTGTGAAAAAAAAACAAGGTAGAGCCCAAGTCCAAGATATATGTAAGATCCAATATTAAAATGTGGTCACTTTTTCGGAATCTAGCTTTTTCTGCTAGAAAATGAATGTTAATTAAAAATATTATTCTGACAACAATGACTATATATGTATTATTTTCCTATAAAAAAAATTACTTATAACATTGATCCATTAAGTTTGTATCTGATATATACTTTGACATAAGATATATGTAAAACATGCGTATGAATCACATATCCACCATAATTATATCTCACAAAAAAGGGTAACAAATTCAAGATAATTATCAAATTAAACATTTGTATCTATTCTTAATATAACTAAAAATAAACAAAGGACATAAATACTAAAATGTATAAAGTTTTTTAAGACAAGTGAACTAAAATGTGCATCCTCCATGTCCTCCAAATAAAATAGCTTTTGACCAATATTCACCAAGCCCTGTTATCTTCTTGACGTCGTAACACTTTGGGCTGTTTGCGAATGTCTTTAAAGCTGAAGCTATCAGACTTGAAACTTCTCTTGTTATATCAGTGATTACTTTTATACCATTGACATAGGTTGCTTTCTTGAAACCATCTTGTGGAAAATGTCCACTTCCCATGCTTGGGTTCTTATCTTTCACTGAACTGTAAACTTCTCCTCCCCAAAACACCGCACTCGCTCCATTAGCTAAACCTTCAGGTTTGAACAATGAGTTTGGCCAGTATCCAATTGGTTCGTCACATAACACAAATCACCGGTCTCTTGTAACATGATCCTGCTTAAATCAAAAGCAATAGTTGTTAACAAAACCTTTGACTTTATCTTTATAAGTTTGAAGAAAGATAATATTGTCTATTATATACCTGATATATGCTGACTTCTAGATGATATTGTTGACCATCATAAATGGAAACTGGTTTGGCAACGGTTCCAAGTGCATACTTGGTGCTCACATGAACAAATCCAGGACATAGTGTATTGTAGCAACGAGTTTTATTATTTACATTCGCCTATTTGAATTAAAGATATAAATGGTGAAGCTAAACCATAGGTTTATGTTTTTGATTATAATGCAAAAAACTTTTTACGTGAAAAAAGAAAAACATTATTTTTTTTTTCTATATAGGGAAAAATAAAACATTTCAATTTTTATTTTTTTTTGTTAAAGAGTCCACATAATATTTTTCTCAATCCTCCGCTAAATGATTGAACGAACTCTTGCGATCAATATCTCAAAGGTGGCATCGTCTCTTGAGCTAGAGGATCCGAGCTATTTTTGCAAAGTACAAATATAAACAACGCAAAGTGAAATGTTTTATTTCTGTTAATGTATGCCGTTTACGACATTAATAATAACTTTATGGATTGTTTTTGGAAAGAAAATAAAGAAAAGCAAATGTACAAATGTAATTAAAAAAACAGTTAATGTTTCCTTTTGCTCCATAGTTGTAATCTTTGTAATTATAAATTGTGGCAAACTAAAATCCAAAGATAAAAATAAAATAAAATAATCAAAAAAATATTTTAAGCATTGTGCACAAGTTAAGAGGGGGATCTCAATTCAACTACGTACGTGTAATAAGAAATGATTCTTACATGACGACCAGTTAAATCAATTTTCTTGTCCTTCTCGAAGAAACTTGTCGTGGATGGTTGAATCCTAAGGATATCAAACGTTGAGCTTGTTTAAGATCTTCAATTGTAATCCTTTTGACAATGACTGTCCCAACTGGACAACTTATGTCATCTTGTCGAAATGCCAAAGAACTAGATTTATGAGAAGTGTTGGAATATTTGGTCCATTTAGGTATAGTTGTGGGCTTTAACTGCATATAATAAATATATCAATTCATCAAAAATTAATAAGAAATTTATAGAGATTTATTCGTGTTTGGTAGGATAAAACCTTAATAGAATGGTTCTTGAGCAAAGGGTGATCAAAAGCTAGCAATTTTTGAATGTCGATGCAGTCCAATATATAACCATGTTTTTAGTCTGTTGAAATGAAAAGTAAAGAAAAAATTGATGCGGTCTGGAAAGATGTAACTTAACGACATCATATATAAAGTTCAATATTCGACACTTTTTTGTAATGATTTTTAAAAAGTATCGAAAATTTTTAAAAAAATGAAAGGCTAAATTAACTTGTAAACTTTTGATTGTAGGTTTATTGATATGGTTGAGTAGCTTCTCCATCTCTTCTTTCTCCTCTTTCGAAGGTATCGTTTTGTGACTCTCTCCAACTAAAATGAGAGCTATTGTTGATAAAGCTAGCAAGATAAGTTTATTGGAATACCTCATGATAAATCAAGGATCTAAAAATATATTTCTCAGAAGAAAAATTAAGCAGAGCAACTATGTTTATTATGTCACATAAATCTGAGACCATTTATAACCAACGAAGAACCTATACACAGTAACTGACAAATGTCTCTAGCTTTATCTCGATTGCCCATATGTGGATGCTAAAGTGAGACTTTTTTTCAGTAAACTTTAAGAAACTTTTTGTTTTTATAAAGGGTATTCCATTCAATTGCATAAGAAAAAAAAGATTACATGCTCAGTCCATGTCATAGTGTTTATGGGTCAAAGCCCAATATCAAAATTAAAAACCAAAACAGTAGTGACATAAGGAACTTAAATGAACCATGAAATTATTAATCCATAAATAGTAGTAGTAAACTAATAACAGGATACAAACTGTTGTAACTAGTCTGCGGAGATGTTTAGGAGGAACCTTCTAATAACAGGATACAAACTGTTGTAACAAATTTCATATAGATGAAGGTATTTTAGACTAGATTCACTAATTTTTATTATTTACTAAAATAACCATGTTTATTTATATACACAATTTCAGATAATTTAGAATTTTTCATGAATAACAAATATAAGATTTTGGATATTAGCAAAGAATTAGCTTGCAAATGGAAAAAAAAAACAATTAATTTTACAATTTTTTGCATAAACGAACCAAACTATAAGACACAAACCAGTCACCAAATTTAGAGAGAGAGAAAGAGAAAAGCTCAAGTTGGAAATAGTGTGAGAGAGGAACATGGAAGGCAAAGAAGAAGACGTGAATGTAGGAGCCAACAAGTTCCCGGAGAGGCAACCCATCGGTACGGCGGCGCAGACGGAGAGCAAGGACTATAAAGAACCACCTCCGGCGCCGTTTTTCGAACCTGGCGAGCTCAAATCTTGGTCGTTCTACAGAGCCGGCATAGCTGAGTTTATAGCCACTTTTCTTTTCCTCTACGTCACCGTTTTGACAGTGATGGGCGTCAAGAGAGCTCCCAATATGTGTGCCTCTGTGGGAATCCAAGGCATCGCTTGGGCTTTTGGTGGCATGATCTTTGCTCTTGTTTACTGTACTGCTGGAATCTCAGGTTCAAGTTTTCTTCTTTTTCCGAATTTTTTTCAAGTTTTTGAATTTAGACTGAAGGAATCTGAAACTAGGGCTAACTGGTTGTGAGAAATTTGCTAATTTCTTGGTTGTATAGAAGAAAGATTGATACTTTGAGTCATTTTCCCCAGTAAAGTTTGAAACTTTGAGTCATTTCTCCCTTAAAGTTTGAAACTTTTGAGTCATTTCTCCCTTAATGTTTGAAACTTTGAGTAATTTCACTTTTGTATTTTTTAACATAATCTGATTCTGACTTGTGATTGGCGAAATTGGTTTGGTGATGAACAGGAGGACATATTAACCCGGCGGTGACTTTCGGTTTGTTCCTGGCGAGGAAGCTGTCTTTGACAAGAGCTCTCTTCTATATAGTAATGCAGTGCCTTGGAGCTATCTGTGGTGCTGGTGTGATCAAAGGGTTTCAACCAGGGCCCTACCAGGCTAACGGCGGTGGAGCTAACGTGGTGGCTCATGGTTACACAAAGGGTTCAGGTCTTGGTGCAGAGATTGTTGGAACTTTTGTTCTGGTTTACACTGTTTTCTCAGCTACTGATGCTAAGAGAAGTGCTAGAGACTCTCATGTCCCTGTATATTGCTACTTTTTCTACCCTCCTTGAATTGGGTTGAGTTCATATTCTTGGCATAGAATTCATGTGTTTTGTGGTTATTGAACATTTTGCAGATCTTGGCTCCTCTTCCAATTGGGTTTGCTGTCTTCTTGGTGCACTTAGCTACCATCCCAATCACTGGAACCGGCATTAATCCAGCCAGGAGTCTCGGAGCTGCTATTATCTACAACAAGGATCATGCTTGGGATGACCACGTAAGTTCCATCAACGGTTGTGCTCAGTGTGATAAATATGAATTGCATCAAACATATCAAATTTTTTGGATGGGGAGAACCATTTGCCTGAGTTGCTATTTAGATGGAATCTGAAATTCCGCTCTTTGATCTAATGTGTCTTCTGATGTCTGCAGTGGATCTTCTGGGTTGGTCCATTCATTGGTGCTGCTCTTGCTGCTCTGTACCATCAGATAGTCATCAGAGCTATTCCGTTCAAGTCGAAGACATAAAGCTTCCCACATGTACTCTGATCCTCATCAAGCTAAAATGTATCAATCTTTTATTCTATGTGCATTCCTCTTGTTACTTATGTCTATTGTATAATTATCTCTATATCTACCACTGGAGTTTGATGTTGTAACATTGTATGTATAAATTATTATGTATCTGTTACATTGAATTGTATGTGTAAATAATTATGTCAATGGAATTGTATCTTATTAGACTACATTTTGTACATGTGTAAGTTCGGAATCGTTTGTATATCACTGAGGCATAATTGAAATGGACATAGGTAACTAACAACTGTAGTTAACTGTTTCCTATATCAGACATGAGAGCCACAATTGTAAAATGTGTTGTGTTCTTAATACTTTGTAGAAATTAATAAAACATCTGAATTGATTCAAAGTTTTGAACCGAACGGAACTGGTCTTACGCCATCATTGCTAGTACTTTCATGTTAGGGTTGCAGTAACAATATCAATGAACCAGGTCTAGTAGACTAGTAACATTAGGCCAACTCCATCGGTAGAGACTTTAAAAGTATCTCAAAATATATTATTTTAATTTAATATAATTATTTATTTAAATATTAAATAATTAAAAAGAATAAGCCAATTGTATTCAAACATTTGGCATATGGATCTCTTAAGTAGAAACTCTCGTCTCTTCAATGAGAAACCCAACATCTTCTCTTTCTAACTTTTTCAATTTTTTATATTATTTTGATGATGGGTATCTAAAGTAGATACCATTGATGGAGGTGCCCTTAACATCGTTCACATGTTTGATGCAGCAATTGGTACTGAGGTAGGCAAAACTGTGCTGCAGAGTAAAGACAGTAATGGGCCAAGAAATTGTGAGAGTTCACAAATCAGCTTGAGCTTGACCTTAAGAGTATAACAATTTGCCTTCAATTTATCTAACAAAAATGATCAGAGTTGTTTATTATTTTATTGGAAAACCCTTAAACTTTCTACTGTAATTACCTGAAATCAATGAAAAATAACAAAGGGGATCTAGTAGATCAAGAGAAAAAGGTTGATTGTGACAAGAAAACAAAATCTGATTAGTAACGAATATCTTGCAATATAAAAAGAAAACTCTGATACCAATCAATGTTAACGATGATGATGAAATTGTAGTTGATTAAAATATATAAAATTGTGTTAAGAGTTTTATCTTAATCGTTCATAGTTTCTTAATTATTGTGGCCACATATATTCAGTCTAAGATTAATCTAAGAACAAAAAATAATGTAAAGGTTGGACAGGATAAGTTACTTAATGGTTAAGAAGTGTGGCTTATGATCAACCCACTTTGTGATGGACTCCCTTTTTACCGATATTAGAACCAAATGAAAGAGGTTTCTTAATCGCCAAGTTCCAACCAAAAAGAACATAAAGCCCATATTAACGAAAAAGACTCTCAACCAACGTTTTGAATTGATAAGATACAAAGTTTCAAAGATCCAAATCGATGAAATAATAAATAAATCCAACGATTCGAATTTTTTTTTTAATATAAATTGAGATAAAAGGTGAAGCCACTCTTCATAATTCAAAAGTGATGAAATAAAGCAAGTGAAGACGCATACATTTTATCACATAAAAAGTAGCAAACACACCGAGAAATTAGATAAAAAGATAAGAGAATAATTTCATCAACATTTTTCCTTTTGTTTTCTTTATATTTTGAATTGCAATCATACGTGTGAATGTATACCAACAACATTGTTTTTAATGTATAAAATTCTCAAGTACTATAAAGTAGCTGAGGCATATGTGATTAAGATATATATAGAGAGACAAGCCAGCAAGAATATTTAGTACAAACACACACACTCACACACACAAAAGATTCAAAGAATCATCTAGTAACAAAAAAATAAAATAAGAGAAAGAGAGAAGAAAAATGAACAGAATGAGCAATACAGTAATAGGGTTCTTGAACATCCTAACACTAATTTCCTCCATAGTTCTATTAGGATCAGCTCTATTGATGGGTAAGAGCAAGACAACATGCGAGCATTTTCTTCAGAAGCCACTTTTGATCTTAGGCCTAGCTATCTTGGTCGTGTCAGTCGCTGGTCTGGTCGGTGCATGTTGTGATGTGGCTTGGGTCTTGTGGGTGTACCTCTTCTTCATGGTCTTCATCATAGTCGCGCTCATGGGTTTGACCTTGTTTGGGTTCATAGTGACTAGCCATGGTGGTGGTGTGGGTGTGGATGGTAGGGTTTATAAAGAGTTTAAGCTTGAAGCATATCACCCTTGGCTTAAGACAAGGGTGATAGATACTAATTATTGGGTTACTATAAAGACTTGTCTATTGGGCTCAGTCACTTGTTCCAAGCTCGCTCTTTGGACTCCTCTTGATTATCTCCAAAAAGACTTATCTCCTCTTCAGGTACTCGTTATAATATTTCCACTTCTTTCATAATCTGAGTTTCATTACCAGAGTTATAATTCTAGTACAAACACAAAACTAGTTAGTGCTAATATTTGGAAACAGTCAGGATGCTGCAAACCACCGACGTCATGCGTATACAACACGGACATAGCGATGCAACAAGACCCCGATTGTTACCGGTGGAACAACGCTGCGACGGTGCTCTGTTACGACTGTGACTCGTGCAGAGCTGGTGTTTTAGAGACCGTGAGACGCGATTGGCACAAACTCTCTCTAGTGAACGTCATTGTTGTTATTTTTCTAATCGCCGTTTACTGCGTTGGCTGTTGCGCGTTTAAAAACGCCAAGCGTCCTCAACATTACGGCTTCCCTTACGGGCGTTACGGCATGTCTAAATCTCGACCCGGATGGGAACAGTCTTGGTGAGATTTATTTGTTTATTATTACTTTCTAGAGGATCATAGAAGAATATAATGATCTTCATTTTTATATTAGTGAATGTTTAAATATGATTGTTGGTTTTATTTTCTAATGCTAATTTTTTTTTCATTTTTTTTTCGCGGAATTTAGGTCGAGATGGTGGCATGGTAGAGACCGGTATTAGTGAAAAATATTTATGTAATGTTTTCGAGTTTTGGGGTTCAGCTCTTGGACTCTAATCTTTAAATTTAAATTATTGTACAGAGCATAAAATTTTGATAATGAAATTGATATCTTCTTTTGGTTGTTGTTAAAGAGAGTCAGACTACAAAGAGATGATATAGTTACGACTCCAACTAGTAGGACGTCCCATGTATCTGATTTGAGGAAAACAAAATTTCGTCATTTACAACATAAAAAGTGACCGTCATTATAACATAATTTGTTTTGAGGTAGTGTGAATTCCGATTTAAAAACGTTATTTAAGAAAATGAAAATCAAGAGAGCATTTCAGGTAGACAGACATAAAGATCATGAGGTGTCGAGGACCGGAGTAAAGGACATAGTCAAATGGGTTATCTTTGGGCCAGATATTAGTCATTGAGGAGGCCCATCGAAGCATGCAACTAGGGTAAAGATAAATCATAAGCGCTTCTCCCACATCGGAAGCTTGAAGATGAGACACTCATCTGTGGCGTAGTATAAAACAAGAAGGTGGTCGAGACGTTAAAGGTACTTACCTGGACGGGGTCAACTCGTGATCAAGAAGACGAGTGGCCTAGGCTAGTGACCTCCATTGCACTAAGGAGGGGTACTATGCTTAAGGTCTTCCCAAGAGGAAGAGCCTGCGTCATTATTTGTGGCAGTGGGGGCCTGCGTTCGCGCGGCCCCTCCCAATCCAACCAGTTCAACCATTATTCGTAATGATGGTTTTGGTTAAGTCATTCTATGGCTAACTTTGTACGAGTCAGAAAAGCTAAGACTAGGATTACTCAAGGCAACTTTGTAAAAGGATTCTGTGACATATATAGGCACGTCTTTCTGGGTTTTTGAGTGACGAAAGAAATGGGATAGATAATGCATAAGTTAAAATAAGATATACATGATCACGAATGTGTGTGGCCTAAGCTAGTGAGTGAATTGCATTGCACATAAAGAAGGGCGCCTAGCTTAAGGTCTTCCCTTGAGGAAGACCCTGCGTCATTATTTGTGGCAGCGGAGGCCTCCGTTCTGGTTGTGCCAAGTCATCTTTATGGCCAACTCTAAAAAGAGCTTCCCTTAATGACCCAGCTTTGAGTCTGTCTGAGAGATGTCACGATTTTGGTCAGAAAAGACTCAGATTCTATGCATATCATTATGTCTGAAGATCTAAAAAGATTTAGAAACTGACAAGTTAGTTAGTGGTAAGTGTTGGAGATCTAATGCACTGATGTGGGATTGTGTCATGTTGTTCTGTTGCAAGGCGTAAGAGTTTATTAGAACAGTCTCACTGTTTTTGTCAAAGGTCTAGTACTTCTTTCTAGTGTCTTCCAAGTGTTCACATGAAAATCAGTAGGAAGTGGAGGTTTTGATGAGAACAACAAATGGGATTTTCTTTTGTCTGAGATATCCCACATTGGACACTCCAGTCAGGGATAGCTATCACTTGTAAGTTATAAATACGACGAAAGGTCGTACCGAAATAGATACTTACCTGGACGGGGTCAACGGGCGATCAAGAAGATCCGTGGCCTAGGCTAGTGACTTCCATTGCACATTGGAAGTGCGCTTTAGCCTAAGGTCTCCCCAAGTGGGAGATCCTGCGTCATTATTTGTTGCTGAGGGGGCCTGCGTTCGCGCGGCCCCTACCAATCTCTCCACTTCAGTTTCTTTATCAATCTCTTTATTCTGATCTTTACTGTTATACCATCTGAGCCCTCTAAGCAGGCCCCCTTACTTTCACAGGCATTAGCTTGGAGAATAGAATGGCAACAAATATGGACTAAAGAAACTAATCTGTATTCTCATTGTTCTGCAGCTAGTCTCACCACCATTCACCAGAGGTACTCTGCTTCTCTGTTCACCTAATTCTATCTTGAAAGCTATTAGAGGTTACTCATGTTATTGATTGAAGCTAATTGAGGAAAATATGGTAAAAATCCTAAAAAGTTCTTAAAAATTGTTATCTTTGACTTTGCAGATCCCCAAATCTTCTACTTCAATCTCCACCACATGAGACATGTGGATTCTCTCCTCATCACTTGATTTTACCTTCTTCCTTTTTTTTCTTTAAAGTAATCACATTTCGGTCACATATGAACAAAAAGTTACTATAAAAAAAGAATTTAAAGCTAAATCGCTCGACCACGTAAGAAAAAAACGCTAAACAACTCTCAAGAGTGTTGTGTAATTTCTTCTTTCCGTTCATCTTCACCAGAAGAAAAACACAAAAGATGTGGTTTTTTGGATCGAAAGGAGCATCTGGATTCTCGTCTCGTTCCACTGCAGAAGAAGTCACACATGGTGTTGATGGGACTGGCCTCACTGCTATAGTCACAGGTGTCTCTTATCATAATTCACAACTTGGGTTTTGTCTAAATTTGTGGACTTTTTTCAATTTTCCCGATTTTGGGTCATCTCTGATTTGGTTTCATCTGTAGGCAATAGATTTGAGTTTAATTGTTAATACACTTGGAGGTTGATTTTATGATCAGGGTCTGTTTTTGATTTGGTCAATCCTAATAAATATGGAGGTCTTTACTGTTTGTTGTTGTATCGAAAGTTGTCTTTTTTTGTGAATACGTAACAAGGTTTTGCTCACAAGTTTTTTGTCTCAAGAATTGGATTGAAATTCTATGTTTGGTGAAATTTAAAGTACAACATGTTTGGGACCATTTGCTTGTAAGGGAAAATAACTATAGATCTGCAAAAAACATGTGCTTGACAAACTTACATATACTCGTCTCTGTTTCAGCTGATACTATCTCTGGCTAAGGGTTGGAAAAAGTTTGCTTGTAGAAATCGTTTCAGTATTTTGTTCATTCTAGAAAGGGCCTAAATCAAGAACAATGGAATCCTTGAATTGATAGAACCCTATTAGGTGACTTATAGGCTTAAACAAGAGTTAAAGTTAAAAAGGACACTAGGAGTTGCAGATACAGATTCAAGTCAAGCATCATTTGAGCCGATTTTTGTTCTGGATGTAAAGTGCTGCTTCTTTATTTTGTTAGATTGGGGATGTACTTTATCAAAAATTGGTTTTTTTAACAGAGGTTTGCACATGTTCTGTATCAGCCTATCAGGGTATGAAAAGGCTTGGAACGAGCTTAATTTATGATTGGTTGATACAACTTAAGAAAGTGGTCAAGCCTGCATCGAGTTTTCTGGACATGTTTGAATCCCTAAGTTTTCTTTTGTTTGTGTTCATATTTTTCAGGAGCATCTAGTGGTATAGGAGTAGAGACAGCGCGTGTTCTTGCGTTGCGTGGTGTACATGTGGTTATGGCGGTGAGGAACACTGGCTCTGGTGCTAAAGTTAAGGAAGATATTGTCAATCAAGTCCCAGGGGCTAAACTCGACGTCATGGAGTTAGATCTCAGCTCACTGGAATCTGTCAGGAAATTTGCATCTGAGTACAAATCTGCTGGTCTTCCACTCAACCTCTTGATGTAAGCTATGGAGATATCATGGTTCATGTATAGTTGTTTGGGATTACTGACGGTCAATGTTTTGATTTGTCTCAATTTTGTAAGCAACAACGCCGGGATCATGGCATGTCCTTTTATGCTTTCTAAGGACAACATCGAGCTGCAATTCGCAACCAACCATTTAGGTGAGTAAGATAATCAAACCAACATTATGGCCTTGTCCTACACTTTAGTTACTCTCATTATTAGTTTTTAATCAGTGCCATGGATGTTGTGATCCATTTATATTTCAGGTCATTTTCTGCTGACCAAACTTCTGCTAGATACAATGAAGAACACATCACGGGAAAGCAAACGAGAAGGAAGGATTGTTAACCTATCATCAGAAGCACATAGGTTCTCGTACCCAGAGGGAGTCCGCTTTGACAAGATCAACGACAAGTCAAGGTACTAATGATGAACCAAACAGTAATCCTTCGATCCTGTCTTTTTCTTCAAAATCTAACATTCTTCCTCGTTTTGGTCTCTACTGCAGTTACAGTAGTATGCGAGCTTATGGACAATCTAAACTCTGCAATGTATTACACGCCAACGAGCTTGCAAAGCAACTGAAGGTAACTACCAAAAAATAACAAAATGGTCTATTGAATCAAGAATCTATGTTTCTATTGTTATCTTGATTCAAATCTGGTATGAATAATAACAGGAAGATGGAGTCAATATAACAGCAAATTCACTTCATCCAGGAGCCATTATGACAAATCTCGGACGCTACTTCAACAGCTATTTGGCTGGTAACTTTTTTCTCTGATTTCACTCTCATCAATCCATTCTTGATAAGGTTACACACATATAAACAAACGCATATATATACTTTCATTTTCTTATGATCCTCTTTGCCACTGGCTTGATGCAGGAGCTGTTGGTGCAGTGGCTAAATATGTGCTCAAGACTGTTCCACAGGTATGCTTCTAATCTCTAAACCTCACACTGATCAGTTACAAACCGGTCACAAAGTTTCTCCGGTTAAATTACGATCCAGGAGGGAATTGGTGCTGGTTAATGATATACCAGTGTAGCTTTAGGGGTTGCCTTGGTTTGTCGGTTATCTGGTTTACCTTACCATGTCGAATATTCGACTTTTTAGGGGGCGGCAACAACTTGCTATGTGGCATTGAATCCTCAGGTTGCAGGAGTTACAGGCGAATACTTCTCAGATAGTAACATTGCTAAACCATTACCACTTGCCAAAGATTCAGAATTTGCTAAGAAAGTTTGGGGTTTCAGCACTAAGCTTACCGAATCGCAATCAGGAGAAAGTAGTTCTTGAAAGTGAAATGATGTTCAGTGAACCTTTACTATAGTGTTTTCAACGTTTCAATGTCTCTATTGTGATACTTATTTCAGTCTATGTCAAAGGAAATAAAATGTATAACAACTCTAAATCATTTCAATTCTGCAAAAGTTGGTTTAGTTCTGATTCTTACTGATTTGGTTCTCGGTGTAGAGAACAGAGAGACTCATCAAGAAAAAGTAAAAATATCTCTAATTTTATTCTCAGAAGATTATAAAGATAACTTTCGAATTCAAACAAGAGGAGACAATACTGTCATGCATTATTAAAGTGATAGTCAGAAATGAAAAACAATGATAGTTTAGTTAAACTTCACTTTAATAATGGTTTCTTAGGAAG
The DNA here is from genome assembly GCA_004349715.1 of Crucihimalaya himalaica. Lineage (NCBI taxonomy): Eukaryota > Viridiplantae > Streptophyta > Magnoliopsida > Brassicales > Brassicaceae > Crucihimalaya > Crucihimalaya himalaica. The sequence goes on along the minus strand of SMJT01000017.1, from coordinate 1,083,568 downwards.
AATAACTAATTAATTAATCTTTCTGATTGGACTCTGGAGCATAACGTGCAATTTGTCGATATGGAGAGTTGTAATATAAAGAAGAGAGCTTAATATAGATTGGCTCTGTATTTAATTCTTTTCACACTCTCTATATATAATTGTCGGTCGTTAGATGGCAATTTTTTTTTCTATTTATTTGATTTGGACCATCCCATGTTCTAAAGATTTTCATATGCTGACATGCACTATACAAAATTTCAATTTAAATTTAATGAGAACAAAATTTGATGTCCGATTATGAATTTACACATTATAAGGGTGTTGACATTTAACTAAAAGAATCATGTTGTTAGAGAGTTGGGGAAGGTTTCTGACTAATTTAACATGTTATGGTCTACGGTCTAAGAAATCATGGTCTAGGTCTGAAACATTTTAGTATTTGTGACTGTGCACAATAGTTTGAGACATAGTTAAACTGTGTAGTTATACTGTGCGCAATAATATCGATTGTATGTACAAACTGTTTGCTTCAAATTCACTTCAAACTTTACCCCAATATATATATATATACGAGTCATATATAGCTTTGATTTTACTATTCTATTTTGCATGCTTTCTACTATTTCTTCATTATGCAACAACACAATCTACTGATAGTTATGTAAAATTTATTTTCTTTTTGTTGGAATTGAAATTGATCGAGTTAGGAATTACTCGTCAAAAAGTGTATGGGCCTAATATAGTATATAGTATATAAATTAATTTATACAATATAGGTTTCTTCATTTCACTGTTGTTGATAACAGTGAAACAATATTGGTGAGCAATACTGAAATTTTCAACAACAAAACAGACGAAGCAATTAAACCCAAAACAATCAAATCCAATCAATATGTTTGTAATATTGAAACATGAATCGACCTTACATATCTTTACATTTCGATTTGAAAGAAAATAAAATAACTCGAAATGTTAAAATAACAGATATCACAAATCATATATGAATGAGTTGGCGGAGGACTGATTGGTAATGTCTCTGAACCCTCTGAGCAGCCACCAAAATACTTAGAAAAAGGTGTTAAGTTCACACCTTTGTTTTACTTTATGCAACTAATCCGTGGTACTACAAATGTAATTTAATTGTGGTGAAACTGAATCACATATTCATTTTTTTAAATATCATTACCAAAAAGTCAATCATGTTGTAGTACATGTACAGCTTGGACGCTCTTCTCCGTAATGGGGCACTTCGATTTTCATGCATTTTACTCAGCATTTCTAAAGAAAAAGTTCTCATTAACTTCAGAATTTGACATGAAAAGGTGAATATATATAATTACTTTAAGCACCATAATTGTATTTGACTCATCTTCCAATATTTACTTTTGTTAAATAAAAACTAAATCATGAGGTAATAATGGATACATGAAACAAAAATAAGTAGTTTGGACAAAAAAATAAAAATCTATCGGATTTGCAATTTTTTGTTTGAACCTGATTTAGTGATATATTCGGGTCATCAAGAGGGTTGGAACTTTTCCGATCAATCAAAAACTCTCCTGAGAAAGAAAAAAAAAGAAACTTAGAAAAATAGTTTGGAGATTTATCAAAAAAAACAACTTCAATTTAGCTATAGATTGCAAAATACATTCAACACATGTTATATTCAAAAATACCATTAGTTAATATACAAACTAAAAGAAATATCATGGTGGATATTTTTATCGCATTTCCGAAAAGTATTTCAGAAATATATCAAAATAAAATCTTCAAAATATAGTTTGGTCGAAAATTTATCGATACATAATATCAAAATCTAATATCAGTCGTGTCTGTAATATGATGGCCATCCATAAAATTTTAGAATTTCTAATACTATACTACTCGCAAAAAAAACTTAAGATTATTTTCAAGTGGTTGGAGACGCGCTAATATAGAGCCGAGGATGAAACGTGTGAAAAGGGAGTGATGAGGCCATCAAGACCGTGCGTTGAAATCACGTGAGGACACGTGGGGAGTAAGCATGTACAAACAAAACTGTCTTTTGGACTGACTTTGGAAGCAACCAGAGAAACATCGAACATCATTCGTTGTACCACGAAAACAACACATATCATTGAGTTGTTTGTTTACCCCCAGAAAAACATATTGGTGTCAAACACAAGACCATTGTCTTATCATGTGGTATATTTACGTATTTCTTTCTTAATTATAATGCATCTTAAGCTTAGTTAATTCCAAATTTATATAAATCCGGTTGGATTATACTGTATATGATATCGACAAAGCAGTCGAACCAAAAAAAAAGAAAAAAAATATAGCATTTAAAATAAATAACTAAGAGTAGAATATTACTCTATGCAAGCATCGTATTACATCTTCCATTGTGGAAATATGACTTTTTCAATAAGTTTTTGAATAGTGTTACGAAAAGAATTTATTTCCATAAATATCTTGAAAAGGTAATATTTCCACAATACTTAGAAAATATACAAAATTTCATAAATCTTCCTTACATTGTTACATGCATGCATGGATATATCCATACTCATAATCAATTAGTGTTTATTTTAGATCTCAATTATTGTTTGGAACGACAAATTATTGAATTCGTTCACGACTTCATGGGAAGGTCTACGTCTTCAATCATTGACCCCCACAAAAGCATTGGTCGTGAACACGACTAATACTAAATCACGCACCATTTTTGAATCTTTTTATCTACTAAATTTGTTTACTCTAAGATGATTTTGATGCAAAATCATGACTAATTACAAGATATGTGAAAGAGCCATGTTCTTACTACCATTAAAAATGTTTACAACGGCTAACTACAACAGAGGAAGATTTTGATTTATGACCTACAACTGTATAGCAAGTTTTACCCATCATGGTTGTTAATTATCATGAAAAAAACGTAATATATTTTTGGCATATGTTAATGAAATATAATCCGAATGACAAAAATAACAAAGCCATTAGCATTATATACATTACTTTTTAATTTCACCTTCGTTAATTTTAATACTTGAGTTAGTCTAAATCAAATAAAGAAACTAAAAGTTAAGATCATTTGAATAGTGAATGTACATTGCCAAAAAGGAAGTATATGTATTGACATTAAAAAATTAACAAGCACACTTTAAAAATTAGTAAATCACTGAACAAAAAAATAATATTTTTTTTAATATTATCGTGCCATTATTCGGAACGTGTGATCTATCTATTTGAATTGACCCGACCGTTAGTAGGCAAATTAACAAAGAAATGATCTAAAACATAAATTGTTTATTGTATGCAACTTTGCAAGGTTTAGCATAAAAATAATTAAAAAACATATATCTATTATTTAATTTCATATAGTTATTAATGAAGCCCTACCATATATTCCATTTGTAATGGATAATTAATCCATGCAACGATTTATTTACGTCATGGCTTTTCCTCTACCACTTGCACGTTACAACGTTTCATTTTTATAATTTTTTTTTTTTGTGTCAACTCTTCATCCAGATTTTAAATCATACTGTCAACAACTTTGGATACAAATATACGACCATACTATTGAAATATAAGCATTCTTGGTGAACAACAACGTTCTACGTGGTTTCTTGTCCGATCGGATTTTAGTGCGGCATAAATACGTTAAATGTATTATATGTGTATATGAAGCCAAAACATGATTAGAGTACATTTTTTAATTTTTATGATGTTTCCAATTACAAGGTGCAAAAGAAGACAATATATAAACTCTCGGAAAAAGAAGAAGATAGTATATAAATTATAATAATAACAAGCCAACATAAAGTAAAAAAATCCTTATTAAAAAGTACTGTAATGCTAACCGCAGTTCCTCTGGAAAGGATAATATAAGTCTCATTTTCTTGAATAATATTATATTTTCGTGGACCTTATTGAATTTCATCTAACTTTATTGCAAATGATGGCCAGAAACCTTCAGATATAAACCACTATGCTAAGATTTTCTTTTTGTCAACTCTTTTTCACTAATAATTAGACGAAACAAGTTCATTAAAATGTACACATACCCACATAGGAACATATATCTACGAGGGATAGAAACTTAATAACCAAATTGGAAACGTCCTATAAAGTTCCATAATCGCGGTTTTAAACTATTTTGAAATACGTTGGGCATATACATTCTCATAAAATTTGTTCTCAAATAAATAATAATACTAGATTTTTGAAACGTTAGATATGGTTGTTCTTAGCTATGGGTGTAAAACTAACTACTTGTAAGATGTTTTCAGCATATGTGACTCAATGCAGTTGTATCATGGTCGAGATAGCTTATGTGGTGCGTCACATCTTTTGAGAGAAGCATATTATTAGCATAGCCGAATGACTCTCCACATCTCCATACAAAATAATCTACACTTCCCTAACAAATACTGATTTTTGTTTTTTCTCTTTGGTTTATCTTATATTTATTTTATCCGAGAAGATATATACTTTATCTTTATGAACAAAAGAGCAGACGAAAATGCACAGTGACGCCCATATCCTAGTCAGGGACGTGACTATGAGAACCTCTGTTTTTCTAACCCCAGAGACTAAATTTATGAAAATTTTCTTATCAGGAAACATTGGTTCATTAGCAGATTCAGGACAGTAGTACTAAAAAAATAGGAAAAATGAAAAAAAATCAATTTTGTAATAACAAATGACTTGTGATGTGGAGCCTACAAGCCATACCTAGCTTGATCTCTCTTTCGTTTAGGTCTCTCAATTTTTTAATTCATTTTAATTCGAAATTTTCACTTCTCCCAATCTCTGTCTTTCTCTTCCTCCTTTTGAACAACATTTCAAGAAATAGAAAAGGTCTCTGAAAGAGAGAGAAGAAAGAGCAAGAGAGAGAGAGTGTGAGTGTTGTGATTTTGTGTGTTTTTGTGATTTGACAGTGCCCATGTTTCTGTTTATTGGATAAGGACCTCTAAATTACTTTCTCTTAGATATTTATTCGAAAAAAACTTACCATTATCTCTGTCTCCATGCTTCAAACTCAAAACCGGTAAGCCTCTCTCTCTAATAACAATTCCATTAGTTATTTCTACTCCTCTCCTAGTAATTGATCAAAAATCACACTACTTATGGATTTTTCCTCTTCTGGGTTTTGAGAAACATGTCTTGTTCTCTTCTGGGTTTTGATCAATATTCATTTTTTTTTGAATATTTTGCCATTATTATAAAAATCTTAACTTTTGTCTCCCCTGTTTTTTTTTATTTATTTTAAATTTATGTTTTTGAACCCCTAAAAAAGAATTAGAGTCCTTTTCAAAGTCCATCTGTAAATGGCGATGCATTCGACTACTCTATGAAAGCTCTAGTGTTCATCTTCTTATTCTCTCTTTTAAACCTCTCACTTTCAACTCCTTTCTCATTGATTGAGATATACTCTCTACAATGAATTTTACAAAATGTCGTTTTAATTGAGCTACCTTCTTGTTCTTCTTCAGGAGTGCTCTGAAAATCTTTCAAGATTCCATTGAGATTCTCTCATTCTTCAGTTTCCAGGTTTCACCATTCTTCTGAAGTTCTTGGGTTTGATTAAAAGATGATCTTGTTGATGGCTTATTCAAGCTGCCGAGCTATGTAAGTTCTCAGATCTGAATCCTCTGTACGAAAATGCAAAAACAAAAAAAAAGGATTCATTTTTATTAAAAATTAGAAATTTTATTATGATTATTTTATTTCCCTTTCTGCTTAGATCTGCAACGTCCTGAAAATCAATTATTTTCCTTAAAAGAAAAATCATGATTTCTTCTATTTTTGCTTTTGGGAAGTGGTTTTTTATTTTTTTCCCTTATGTGTGAAAGAACCATCCTTTTTAACTATTCAAGATTTTCAAAAATCATCATTTCAACTATTCAAGAAAAGCTTATGGTATATACTCTACAGATTTCATTGCCGTTAGCTTCATTTCTTACCAAATTTATGCACTATTGATTCTAGAGCTGTGTGTAACCTTTTACTTCTTTCTAGGGTTCTTGTCTGTCCAAATCTTGAATCTTTTTAGCTCACTCTTGAAACCTGAAATCCAAAAATCTCTCCTTTATAACACCTGTTTTGACTTTTTTTCTTTTTCTTGAATCAGATTGGCTTCAATGGATTCATAAGCTGCATTTATGGGATTTGATAGATTGTTGTCAATAAAGGCAAAGTTGTGGTTATGGATTCTCGAGGTGACAGTTCTAGGTTCGGGCAATATCCGACAAAGCCTCTTAGGAACATGTCTTCATCTTCATCAGCTGCTTTCTTCTCAGCTAATCAGTCTCCGTTTTTCTCTCCAAGATCTCCAAAAATCAATCAAGAACTGTCTGAATCTACTCGGTCTGATGCTCAATGTGATAGCTTTGATCCTCTTAGCTCCAGCTCTGGTTTTCAAGACCCGGAACTCGGTCAGAATCTTGAAGCTGATCGAATCGCTTCGAGTACTGTGATCGCTTGCACTCCTTCTAGATATGGAAGAGGGCAAGATTCTTCGTCGTATACTCAGACATCTTCGGTTTCTGTTTCTTATAACAGGTTGAGATGTTGTGATGTGTTTATAGGATTGCATGGTCAGAAGCCTTCTTTGCTTCGGTTTGCGGATTGGCTTAGAGCTGAGTTGGAGTTTCAAGGGATGAGTTGTTTTATGTCGGATAGAGGACGATGTAGGAGTTCTCGGAAACAGAGGATAGTCGAAAGAGCCATGGATGGTGCATCGTTCGGGGTTATAATTCTAACGAGAAAGGCGTTTAAGAATCCGTATACGATCGAGGAGCTACGGTTTTTTGCAAACAAGAAGAATCTGGTTCCGGTTTTCTTTGATCTTTCTCCTGGAGACTGTCTTGTGAGAGATATAGTTGAAAAGAGAGGAGACTTGTGGGAGAAACATGGAGGGGAACTGTGGGTTTTGTATGGAGGGATTGAGAAAGAATGGAAAGAGGCGGTTCACGGGTTATCGCGGGTTGATGATTGGAAGCTTGAAGCTCATGAAGGTAACTGGAGAGACTGTGTTTTCAGGGCGGTTACGTTATTGGCTATGCGGTTAGGGAGGAGAAGTATAGTGGAGAGGTTAACGAAATGGCGGGATAAAGCGGAGAAAGAAGAATTTCCATATCCGCGGAACGAGAATTTTGTTGGGAGGAAGAAGGAATTATCAGAGCTTGAGTTTGTTTTATTTGGAGATGTTGCTGGAGATTCGGAAAGGGATTACTTTGAGCTTAAGGCGAGGCCGACAAGAAGGAAGAAGAATGTTACGCTAGGGTGGAACAAAAGCGGTTCAGCAGAAGAGCGACGGAAGAAAGGCAAAGAGAAAGTTGTGTGGAAGGAGTCTGAGAAAGAGATTGAGATGCTAAGTACAGAGTTGCCCTCGCGGAATCAAGTGAAAGTAGCGCGGAACACTAGGAGAAAACGGTCAATGAAGGTTGTTTACGGGAAAGGCGTGGCTTGTGTCTCGGGTGAATCAGGGATTGGAAAAACGGAGCTGCTTCTTGAATTTGCTTACCGGCATCACCAGAGGTATAAGATGGTTCTTTGGATAGGTGGTGAGAGCCGTTACATCAGACAGAACTATCTGAATCTTTATCAGTATTTGGAAGTCGACATCGGGATAGAGAATTGTTCAGATAAAACGCGGATGAAGAGCTTCGAAGAGCAAGAAGATGCTGCAGTTTCCAAAATCAGAAAAGAGCTGATGAGGAATATACCATTCTTGGTTGTGATCGATAACTTGGAGAGTGAAAAGGACTGGTGGGATTCTAAGCTCGTGATGGATCTTCTTCCTCGGTTTGGAGGCGGGACTCACATTTTGATATCTACGCGACTCTCCCAAGTTATGAATATGGAACCATTGAAACTCTCTTACCTCTCTGGTGCTGAAGCTATGTCTTTAATGCAGGGAAATGTGAAAGATTATCCGGTTTCGGAAATGGATGCATTGAGAGCGATTGAAGAGAAACTTGGGCGGTTAACGTTGGGATTAGCTGTTGTGGGAGCAATATTGTCTGAGCTTCCTATAAACCCGAGTCGGCTTTTGGATACTATAAACAGAATGCCTTTAAGAGAGATGATATGTAGTGGTCGGGACGGGAATCTGTTGAGAAGAAATGGGTTTCTGTTGCAGCTGTTTGAAGTGTGTTTTTCGATCTTTGATCACGCAGATGGACCGAGAAGTTTGGCTACAAGAATGGTTGTTGCTAGTGGGTGGTTAGCTCCGGCACCGGTTCCAGCTTCCTTATTAGCTCTGGCTGCTCATAAACTCCCTGAGAAACACAGAGGTCCAAAGCGACTATGGAGAAGACTAAGACGCGCTATAAGCTGTGGTTTTACATCTTCAAACTCTAAGCGATCAGGAACTGAAGCTGCTTCTATGCTACTTAGATTCAACATTGCTCGAACCAGCAGCACCAAGCTAGGGTTTATACAAATCCACGAGTTCGTGAAACTCTATGCAAGGAATCGAGTACTGGTCAACGAAAATGCGCCCGCAATGGTTCAGGCAGTGATAAGCCGCGGGTCGACTGTTGAAACAGCAGAGCAGATCTGGGCGGTTTGTTTCTTGCTGTTTGGTTTCAGCAACGAAGCTCCGACTATTCAGCTAAAGATAACAGAGCTGCTGATTCTTGTGAAACAAGTAATCTTGCCTCTAGCGATCAGAACGTTCATAACGTTTTCACGGTGCAGCGCAGCTGTGGAGCTACTCAGGGTCTGCACAAATGCTCTTGAAGCGGCTGACCAAACACTAGTGACGCCTGTGGAGAAGTGGCTAGACAAGTCACTTTGCTGGAGACCGGTTCAGACAAGCGCACAGCTAAACCCTATTCTATGGGAAGAACTTGCTCTGGCTCGAGCCACTGTGCTAGAGACTCGGTCTAAGCTGATGTTACGAGGCGGGCAGTTCGGTTTGGCTGATGATTTGATTAGAAAAGCGATCTTCATAAGGACTTCAATCTCAGGAGAGGATCATCCTGGGACTGTGTCGGCTCGAGAGACATTGAGTAAGTTAACGAGGCTCTTAGCCAATGTTCATCAGATTCATAACACTTCACCGTAATAGAGAGAAGTTTTTAGGACTTTCTTGTTGTAAAAGTTAAAAAGGTTAGGGCTTCTTGTTCTTTTTATCATCATTATTTTAGCCATAAGAGTTAGATTTATACAGAGGATCTAGTAATAAAAAGCTGTTATGTAAGAAATTTGTCAGAGAATCCTTTTTTTACACAGTAAAATCTCTGAATTAACAGGCTCTTCTCAAACTACTCTTTTAACTTCTCCTTGAAGTAGTTCAGGTTGAGAAACAACTCGTGAATGTAGTTTTTCAAAGAATATAGAACAGTCAAATATAATTTCTACATATAAATGTATAATCAAAAGATTGATAAGAAGAAAAAAGCAAATAAAGAACTCAAAGCTTATGAATGTTGTTTAGAGCAACAATGAATGTTCATCATACCACCAGGCTAACTCCTAATGCCAGTTTAATCACATCTTCTGTACCTCTTTTCGCACTTCTTGTTCCGTGCTCTCTGATTATGATTCAGGGAGTACCAATTCCTGTAGAAAGAACAAACACAAAAAAAAAAAAGACTCTTAAAGACTCAGGAAGTCGAAAATGTATGTGAAATAGGCGGATTTTTAACGGACACAAACCTTGTCGCAAACTGGACACGCCTCGCTTCTTTCCATCCATTCAAGAATGCAAGCGAGATGAAAATCGTGGCCACATTTAGTGAGCAATTTCGGGTTCTCAATCTCATATTCTGCCAAAAAAATACAAAACATATAAAGGTGAAGAAGATATTTGCCAAAAGCTATGTTTAGTATGAAACTTTGAATGATAAAATAAAATACCTTCTAAGCAAATTGGACACTCATCGATTGTTTCTCGATCCTGTTTCTTTAGATCAATATCAGTTGTTAGATCATCAACAGGCCATGTTTCTTTCTGTGGAACAACCTGTGTGATTCCGGGGGATCCTCCACTCGAATTGCTTTGAGTTATTGGCAATTTCGGTGGAGTAGTTTGAAGATTTCTATTTGAGAAGGCTAAAGGAATAGGCGGCGAAAGCGGTGAAGTGTATGTATTAGAGACAGAAGAAGGCGATGCACATGATAAGGGAACATGCTCATCTATAGTTCTAGAGTTCTGCAGAAAACAATAAAACATAAGAAAACAAAACCAAAACAAACCTTTCATGTGTTCTTTTAACAAGAAAGAAGAAGAAGCTTTACTTCGGGTATACTCGGGAGACAACAGCAACAACCCATTCTTTGGTATATTACAGTTTTCGACAGTCCGATCAGTGTATAGCAGCTCTTTAGGTTACCAAAAGACCTGTAGTATCCAAGAAAAATATTATAAGACTCACTAATGAAACTCTAATGGGAGGGAAAATTCAGCTCTGTGATCATACTTAATAACTGGAAAACCAAACTCAAACACCACAAGCACTTTAATGTTAAATAGCCAGATATATACTAACAATGAGATAACAATAGCCACTGAGACAAAACATACAAATATGTGTGTGTCTACTTCAAATACACTCAAACCCCTAAAGACTATTATGTACTTAATGAGGTTAATAACGAAGAAAGTATTCAAATCTCATGTTTAGTAGTCAATAAGAACACCTTGACCTTATTAAAAAAGTAGCTTGATTCAACACAACAATATTTTAAACCCCAAATTAGGTTTACCATAACAGAGAGATACTACAATCACCAAAATACAATCCAAACCCAAATAGACAACAGAATGATAAATAATAGAGACAGTAGAACTAAGAAACTAAACAAGTGGGTTGAGAGAGAAAAAATTCTCAGAAAGACCAAACAGAACAAACCAAAACAGAAGAGAAGAAGCGAATGAACAGAGTTCGTGATCCTACGAAACAAAATAAAGTGACTTTTGTAACGGAGAAGACGAAGATGATTAGTTACCCAACACAGAGAAAAAGAAGCTTTGATCTTTTACTTAAAAAAATCCTTCTTTTGATATGATCATATGAGGGAAACACATGAGGTTTTGTGTTGAATAAGAATTTAGAAGAAAAATATTTATGTGGGAATTTTGTGATGGCGAAGACTAGCTGCGACGAAAGAGGCGACTTTATCAGAGAGAGATAAAATCAAGGGATCACAATTACTTTAATTGTTATTTTGGTTGTTAATCAAACTTTTGTTTTGTGTATTTATATTCATAAATCACAAACCATATCGTACAAGAAAACTCTCCGGATTTTTTAAATATTTCCAATTTACGCCCCTTTATTTTATTAGGATTTCATGATTTGACCACCATGGTTATTATTTTATGGGATATATGATAAGTATATTACGTTATAGCTACTTAAGCAAGTTTTAAAATAAATGATTGTAAATCACCTCTGTATAAGGGTTTATCTTAAATCTAAATTTTATGATTCATTGTGGAAAAACAATTGGAAAAAGAAAAAGATAAATAAACCAGAAAAAAAAAAGTAAACTAGTAAAATATTGGATATGAGAAGATTTATTAAAACATTATCTACTGATAAGCTAATATAAGGACTTGGTGGGGATAAAGACTAATTATTATATTAGTGACATATTTTGATAAAATAGTGTAATTTTTTATTTTTAAAGAATTCTTTGTAGTATTTACAGTCTCCACTAAAAAAAGCTATTGGTCGAATTGAAATATGGTATTTATCGATAACATTATTATTTTATAAAACTAGAAAAGAAGAAAAAAACAGCTAAAACGCTATAAGAGTTAAGATAAATCTTTTAATACGTAAGAAATACTAATAGTATAGGAAAAGAGAAGTTGTCAATAATTTAGATGTTACGTTATGGTCAATATGGTTATGATTTTATGTAAAAGATATCAAACAAAATGAAAAAAAAATTAAGAAAATCAGGTCAAATATCTTATATATAGTGAATATAAAAGAAGGATCCCCAACTTCTAATATAGCAAACAATAGGCTCGTAAATAAAGCTGCCTTATTTGATAAACCTTTATATTCGGTGGCATTTCTTCCATCTCACGTTACTACTCTCTCAAGTTTAAAATTTTTCAATTTGTTTTGGTTTTGAATCAATCAATAATTACAAGAAGATTAGTTTCAACGAAGCTATTTTGTAACCGCATGTTACAGAGAATCATGATTGGTATTGATATTCCTACGTCGCGTTACGGGCCCATTAACCATCTACGCCTATCTGTTGTGAAGAAAGTACCAAATATTCAAATACTAATATTAGTTTGCGTGTACGAATCTCTTAGCTCCATTAGGAGACCTTTTGATTTCATGTCGGTCACTAAACACTAATAAATAGCATTTGCTGATAATAAGTCATCATCACACTATTTAATCAAAACCTCCCTGTTTTGGGCATATACGCAACAACAAAAATCAAAGCTCTTTCGAGAAACAATACGAGTGGGTTCCAATACAAAAATTAGAAACAAACAGTGAGTAACAATCACTTACTACATACACTAAAAGAAGAAAAGGGAAATAATTTTGGTTTCCTTTTTGACAGTGTAATAGTCAAATCTCAAGCCTTGAAGAGAATTTCGACGGCTTCAAAGAAGAGAGGGGCGATCTCTGGGGTTGGAGTCTTGACCGCACATTTCAGACCAGGATGACCCACCATGGCCGTTAGTTCGATCAAGAACGGTATGCCTCTCGGGACTTTGGCTGAAAGATACAGTACGTCTTGGTTTACGTTCTTACGCTTCGCTATGAAGAACATGTTTGATGTGGCTAGCAAGTCAAGCGTTGACTCAACGCTCGTGATGGTTATCCCGGGGAATTCCTTCTGGACCTCGTTTGAATCCGGTAACGATCTCCATGTCTAATCAATAAGACAAATGTTTTATAACTCAGAAGAACTGGTGCTTAAGGCCGTGATATATTGTTATGACCGGAAATCAATATCTTCCTCAACTATTACTGAATCTAGAAACTTAATTCAATGAAATCATATCCTATGTCAAGATCTAGAGCACCCTAACTCTCCCAGGCTTCTTAAGGCACAAAACCTGTCACTAATTACTAGACAATCATATTATCATGAGCCCTTTTCAACTTTTACTCAAATGTAGCATGTTGTGGCATTTTTAATGAACTCTTTATCATATAGTATTTAAGTCTTTTACCTCGAGGAAAGTTCCGCGTTCCATCCTACCATCTTCTGAGAAAAGAGCGTGAAGTATAATCTTATCCTCGAAGTACCAAACAGGCTGCTGGTTGTTTTTGACAGCAACTTGCAAAACCGAGCTGGTTGGCCCAGCAGACATGTTCTGGGACAATGCCATTGGCAACAGTGTCCTGGCAGACGCTCCTGGTTGCAGAGGCGGAACCTAAAATAGTACAAAACCTGGACATCAGTTTCAGGAATCCAGCATAAATTATAGGCGTGATGTATAACATATTCAACTATTACCTGAAGAGGTCCGACAGCTGCAAGGCCGAATGAGTTTTTGTTGAACTGAATCATGAAGCCATCAAGAAGTGACTGCGAGTTGTTCTCTAGGAGCATACTGTAAAATACTTGACCGTCTTGTCGGGTTAATTGAGCGCTAATCTGCAGACCTTGACCATTTGATGCTGACAGGACAACAGGCAGAGGACGTCTGCAATCAGTATTAGGTGACTCAATGAGTTTTTCAAACAACAAGGTGATCCAAATAGTTTTGATTGAATAAAACCAGTCCATCACACACCCCAACTGTGTGATAGACTTTTAATGTAATTTTCATCTTTCAAACCAAACTCACCCAGACAGAGTTGTGGGTTCATCTACAGGGACAATTGCAGCGTTATCTGACCCCATTAGGTCACCTAGCAGATCGGGCACATGAGCTGGGGCAGCCGCTGCAGGACCTGGCTTGGGGACATAGCCTGTGGTGGCTGGAGGGGAAGCTGCACCATCAACTGGATTACCAGATGTCTCAGAATGTCCTGTTTCGCTCCCTTGTACGTAGTCCTCATCTTCCGTTTTCTGAACTGTGGTTTTCAAGCGGGTTACAAAAGCCTCTGGCGGCTTGTGATACACAGAGGACAAGGTGGAAATATTTGTAAGCAGCTCATCCAGGAGTGACGGGTCAAGTTGGTTTGAATCGTCAGTAATCACAGGCTTTTCAGCTAAAACAACATCTTTAGCCGCCTAGTCAAAAGAAGAGCACTGATGATTGTTGTTCGTTGTCCAATGTGCTTGAACTAGTTGAGTAGTATAACATAAGGAAACATACCTCGGGATCAGTAGATAGAAGACGCCAATAGATGTATGCACGATCCCTGAGATCAGGATTATCTGTCTCGACAGTAGCATTATTCAAGACAACCTGAAAAATTGAAACATGGCAAAAGCCAGGCCTGTCATCATACACATGCACATAAATCGATTAGGAGAGCAAAAGGTGTTCTTTATTATGGTCATGGCAGAACCTGAATCATTTGTTGTGGGCCTTCAGTTGGCTTCTTCAGAAATAGTTTGACTGTAGCTGTAAGAAGCTGCAGCTGGACCTGTGCTGGTTCCTCAGGGAAATTTTCCAAGAAGCTTTCTAGAAGTTCATCCGCATTGTCGATTCTTTCAGCATATTCACCAATGATCCAAATCATAGATGCCTTTCAAGATGCCAGCAAATGCAAGAGTACAAGTTTCATTGATTTAAGATTTATTTCGGAAGGGGAAGCTTCCAGCGATTTTACACTACGCAAACGACAAATTTTGTTACCTTGGCTTCAGGTTCATCTAATGTGTCTAGACTCTCACATAGTGTGGCAATTATGGACTCATACCTGCACGTTATTTTGATTGACATAGCCAAGATTAGAGGGAATTACAGCACCTTAAGAAGCCACAACAAAGATAATTGAAATAAATAAACTTACGTGTTTGGATATCTTCTAAAGATATCTTTGATGACTATAATGGCCTCCTGAACAACATAGTTTACTTTGATCTTGATCAGCTCAAGTAAAACACTGATGCACCGTTCAGCTGCTCTTTCTAGTTTGATGGCACATCGGCCTATTGCACGAACAGCCTTCCGAACAAAATCAACATCTACTTCCGTGGCATATTCTTTGAACTCCAGAAGAACCTACATTGGCATGGTCCAGAAACCATCATGATTTGCACCAAAACAAAATAACTTGAACAAATGGCAGATGATAAAAGTGTAGTAAGGATTACCTGGTCTATGTTTCTGTCAGAAGCAAGTTTTATCATAATCTCTAACTTCTCCATCTTGACATAAATCGGATCATTATACTTGCAGAAGAATACCTACAAGAAAATCACGAAGCATTATCAATAAATATAAGAAGATATCAAATGCATATTCCGAAAGTCTACAAGACAGGATCAAGCTACCTTGATTTCATGGGCAAGAATAGTGGGTCTCTTTTGGACAATAAGGTTAATGTTACGAAGTGCGACATACTGTATCTCAGGTTCTGCAGAAAGCAGTGTAACTAGTGGAGGAGCCATCTTCTTGCAAAGATTTCGAATCACATCTGTACTAGTTATAAGCTCCATCTGCTGAAGAATCATCTGGAAAGCTCGATGGAGAAAATGAACAGAAGAGGAATAGCATTAGAAAACTAGGTAAGGGAATATAGTTGACACTTCTCAACCAATTTTGTGAACAGATGACATTCCAAAGATATATAATTTTTTTAAAGTGTCACCTTAACAGCAGAAAGCACAACAGCACAGTTGGCATGTTGCAGCCTTGGAGTGACTCTCTCAACAATATTTTCAGCTTCACGAGGATCAGCTGCTTTATACCTCGACAAAGCATCTAATATAAAAACTTGACCCCATCTGTGAAGAACACAGACAGTATTATTAAAATTGAAAAACTATAAATATGTATCCAGCAAGCAAGGAACAAAATTCGTTTTATGGATCCCTTTCCCCAAAGTTCAAAACCATGACTCCTTCATCCACACAGAAAACCTTCAACTTCAATAACAACAAAGACATCCTAAACTGCCACAATTTTAGGTTAGATACACAGCAAAAAGCATAAGATAAATTGATGCTATAACACAAGAAGCAAGCCGGCAACTCAACAGATTATCCTACTGTGAATATTTAGGCAAAAACAAAACCTAATGATGATCTGACTAAAATCAGACACAATCTGAGTGAAAGTAGGATATGGAAATCAGGAATCACTTACTCAGTACATTCATTCAAAGCTGTAAGGAGCTTTGCGAGGGTGGTACTATTTATTTCAAATATAGGACTAGTACTATTCTCTTGTATCTCTGCAAGGGCTGCTACAGCATTTGCTACAACCATTGGATTATTGTCTGATATTAAATCCTTTAAGGCTTCAAGGAACCCCCTATCCTCAACTAATTCAGCATTTATGTCAAACAGCTTAGCAACACAAATAGCTGCTGTCTTGCGGACATATGGATCATCATCCTGAAAAATGAGAATTGTAAAAGGCCAGAAAATACAGAAATATGTCATTAGTCGAGATAAAAAAATTATTGAGGGACATAAATATTTGCTACAAGTTGCAGTGACAAGGTAGCATAAAAATACTCAACCTTTAGGCATTTCTGAAGAGGATCACACAAATATTCTGTGATCTTATCAACACGAATACAGCCCATTGTCCGCACAGCCAAAGCCCGGATCAGTGGATTTGGGTCTTGTGAATCCTGCCGAATACAAAGCAAGAGTTTAATAATGATGAGTTTCTTCATTATTTTTTCGTCTTCCAAATACAGAGAAAGACCAAGAAACTTGCCATATGTTAGATATATTTGTTTGGGTAGGCTATATAAAAGTAGATTAAGTGTTACCTTAACAAAAGTATTTACTGCGAGGATAGCAAGATCTGGCTGGCTTTTTGCATAGTTTATCAGATACAAGTAAACAAGCTTCTTCAACTCTAGATTCTCCGTTTGCATGCAATTGACTACATCAGTGAAAAGTGATGAAACATCCTTTCCAACAGTCATTGCCGCAATAACCTTCTTAACAGCATCTTTCCTCTTATCCTAGGAACATAAAGAAGAAAAGAGAGGTTAGGAAACTGAAGCAAAAAGAGAAACGCATGCCATCATCATGAATCAGTACCATTGGCATCTTATTAAAATGTAAAATTGTGCTAGACATTATACTGAAATTTCATACTTGAAGATTAAACAGATCAGAACTGAGATCAAGTTTACATAAGATATCACTTTAAATCAAATCCATTTGGACCATCTACTCAAAGAAGAAGTGTCTATATTTTTTTAGTAGGAACAACCGGGAAAGTTGAAAAATTATGCTAAAGTAAGTAGATTCATGTAGTCCTTCATTTCCAAAGTCACAAACTTGGGCGAAGAAGATGAGATTTTAATTAAAAATCACTGATCTTCCAACCAATGCATCCATACAGATTCAAAGACTTATGATCTACCAATCTAAACTTCGAATGAGATTCCACACATCCCCGCATTAGCCATTTCCCTGAATTTTTACTCCATTTCTACATATTTTCGAATCGACCTTTGAACACATAACTATAGCGTACACCATCATCAATCTTGCCAAATAAAATCTCCACTACATATCAACAAAACTTATCGATCAATTCGAATCCAGAATCTTACAGAAAAAAGAGTTATGCAAAATTCAACGAACAGAAAGAGATGAGATTAAAATCGTAAAAATGGCGGATCACAGATCCATATATGATAAAGAAGAACCTTGTACTGTGAATTCAGCTCTTCCTTGAGCTCAGGGATCTCTCCCTTCTTCGTAGTCGAAAAGTATTTAGAATCATGGCCGCTCATTTCTCTCTTCTTCTTCAAGCTCCACACTTCTCCTCCGAGACGAACGATGAGTGACACAGAGACGAAGAACGCAAAATTTCTCACTTCGTTCAATGGGCATTTTGGTAATTTTAGCCCAGTCGGAATGGTTTCGGTAATTTTAAAATTAAAGTTAATTACAGTTTGATCCTCATATTAGTAATATTCCTGGAAATTGCCTCGTAACTTGGTCTAGTCAACGCCAGTTGCCATCCAGGGTGAAGTTGACGAGTTGAGAGGGATGAAGTCAGAAACACGTTTGTGAGGAAAAAAGCTTCTTGGATGTGATTTGATCAAATTCTCAAAGACTTTTTGCGAGTCTCTGATCCTTATCGCTTCTCTCTGGCTTGACCTCACTTCGTCATCGAGATCAGATCCGTGAGAAAATGGCGCCGAAATACGATATGGAGAAGATGGAGCTCCGTAAGAACTTCCGTAACGTTTGGCATACCGATCTCACGCACAGTATCCAGAATGATACTCCCTGTAATTTCTCACTCTCTCTTTTAAAATTTGTGTTTGATTAGTTTTGGGTGTTGATCCGAGCGATTTCTGTGCTCTTGTTGTTGGTGTTCGCAGATTGCTGCTTCGCATTGTGGTGGTAAGTTCCGATTTGATCTGAGTTTATTTTCGTTGCTTGCTCTCTCTCTCTCTGTTTTTGGAATTTGAATATGATCTTTGATTTTTTTTCGAATTGACCAAGATTTGACTTCGAATTACATTGTTAGATCGGCTTGGGTTATGGAGTAATCTGAATTTTTTCACAGATAATGTATCTGCTCATCTTTAAGCGTGGTACTAGAGAATGTGTAACAATTGTATGATTTGTATGTCTTTGGGTCTGATATGTTCCATACATATGGAAATGCATTGTTTTCTTCTCCTCGCAGTGCCCCTTGTGCATCATATTTGCTCCGCAAGCGTGCACTTTACGATGATATGTCAAGGTATTTCACACATTGAATAACCTTCACATAGATCAGTTCCCATTCGATCTTCTTAGTTTTAAAGATCCTCCTTTTGGTGTCTCACAGGTACATTTGCTGCGCTGGTTACATGCCTTGTAGCGGTCGTTGTGGAGAAACCAAATGTCCTCAACTTTGTCTTGCCACTGAGGTAAGGAATTTCAACTTCAGCATCTGAATGCGACCTGTAACATATGCATACAATATCAGTCATGCCTAGTTATGACTTCTCTCGTGAAATTTTAGCAAATTTCCGGTCTTCTAAATAGCAGAACAATCGCAGGTCTTCTGCTGTTTTGGAACCTCTGTGGCCTCGACTCGTTTTCTTTTGCAAGATGAGTTCCAAATTCAGACGACTCAATGTGACAACTGCATCATTGTAAGTATCCTCATTGCCCAGACCATGCTGGTTCACAAGCAATTAGAACAGAAACAAACACGATAAACAAGTGTCCTAATCTGTGCTGTCTTTTTAACTGTGTAGGGTTTCATGGTTTGCCTCAGCCAAGTGGCTTGCATATTCTCCATAGTTGCTTGTATAGTCGGTATTGATGAGCTTTCAGAAGCTTCTCAGTTGCTCTCTTGTTTAGCGGACATGGTGTACTGCACGTAAGAATCCTCATCCATAGTATCATTCTTTTAAGTATTTGATCTAAACCCGATTTGAACCTATCGTCCTGATATATTGTATTTTGCTTGTCTGCAGAGTTTGCGCATGTATGCAGGTAAGAGCGATGATATCAACCCATTCTGATCTCTCCCTACTTAAATCCTACTCTTACAGGCTCCTGAATAGAATCTTATTACGTCTATAATGCTTCTGCAGACACAACACAAGGTGGAAATGGATAAGAGAGACGGTAAGTTCGGCCCACAGCCAATGGCAGTGCCTCCGGCTCAGCAAATGTCACGGTTTGATCAAGCGATCCCACCTGCAGTCGGTTACCCCCCACAACAAGGCTATCCACCTTCTGGTTATCCTCAACACCCTCCACAAGGTTATCCACCTTCTGGCTATCCTCAAAACCCTTCTCCAACTTATTCTCAATACCCTCCTGCGGCTTATCCTCCTCCCCATTACCCAAAGTAATCGCTCTTTGCCTGGTTTCTATACCGACTTGGACAATTTTATTTTCATCTTTTCTTGATTCACTTTCACGTCGTTAATATATCATTCACTTTCTGGTTATGGGTCACGCGTTGAACGTTCGCTGATTGTTTTGTGGTCGTTGTTTGTATGAGATTTTGACCTCACATGTTGTTGTTTTCTGACACGTCCCTCTTGGACTATGAGATTTGATGAATTTTTACTTTCCTTTTGAGTTATTTCTTTTTCATAAGTTGAGTACAATACAAATTACGAACCGTATATTCAGGTAAAATTGAGGTGGAAGTAATATGATCGATGAATTGTATTTGAGAATATATTGCACTTTTATGAACCATCATATACCGAGAGAAGAACTTGGACGAATGGACTGGATCTCAAAGAATAAATTTTTAAATAACGTGGCAAGAAATTACGAAGGGTCAAAAACAGCCTAAAAACTCTAATTTTTCTTCCCTTTCAAAAAAAAACAAAATTAATACAAAACTACATTAAAAAATTACTTAAGCTCAGTGACTTCACCTGCTCTACATACACCAACATTGATCCATAACGTATTATTCCTCTTTGTTTGTAATACTCTGCAACAGTTCCTCCTAGGTGACTGAACAAAACACAAGAACCATTAAGTACACATATAACATTTATACCATATGCGAAAAAATATGATGTCATGTTACTTACCCTTTCCCATAGATGAGGGTCTGGCTTCTTGTAGACGACAATGGTGTTAATCTCAGCTGGGTTAGACATCTTCCATCGGCAAGACGGATGTGAAACACGGTGAATAGTGTATTCACTAACCGTCGTGTTCAGCTGCTGGTCGAATTTCGTGCTCGACATGTAAAACACAAACGGTTTTTGGCACGGGTTACGGCTAACCGGCCTGGTGTTAAATGCGTAAGCAGTGTAATCCGCCCGTTTGTACCAATTTAAAAAGGTTCTAGAAGGCATTTCCATTTCCCGGGGAGAAAATATTCCGCGGAATATTTGAACCGCGTAGCCCCAGGAGACCGAGATGGTCCAGCTCTTGTACTTGTCATAGCATATCGACTGCTGAAGAAGCCCGGCTGAATCGAGTTTCATGGGTTCAGTTAGCTTCTTGAGTGCACGGACACGTGTCGTGTTCGGGAAGATCGGTTCCACCACGTCGAGGTGGTGCATTGAGACGAACGGTGTTACTGGGTGTGCAGCAAGGAGGCCGAAGAGATTCCCGTAAACGTCGTACTAAAACCAAAATTTAAGATGTTAGAAGGGACGTGGATATCACGCGTCATGTTCGCGCGTAGGGATAATGAGAGGAACAAGTCATTTAAACGTAAAAACAGAAAGGCGGGTCCCGCTCATTACAATTAGCAATCTAGCTAAGTAAATGGATGGACATTGAGCTACTCTTGCGCAGATTTGTCGGTACCAAACCACGAAAATATTTGCCGAAATAGCATCCAAACAAAAAACGAAATTGGAATTATCAACCACCAGCTTGAGATTCTTCCTTGGAAGAACATTAAAACATTGAAAGCTTATCTTAAAGCTTTAAACTTTGAAAGTTTGGTACTAAAGCCATCCCAACTAGAAACAAGTCTTAAACTTTGTTGAGTAGATTCCTTTTCCAAAGCTAACTACTTGATTGGATACCAATGTAATTTAAGATCAACACTTTCAATACCCTTGTCAAAAACCCATTAAAGAACACCTATGTTGCCACTCAATCATCAACATTGCTTAAACAAACCAATCAAAGCTATCAAATTTAAGTTCTAGACTCAACATCATCAATTCCCACTTCATTAACTCCTCAAGAAACTCTAATGACATCCTTAGAACTACCAAATTTTACCAATTGGTAAGAAACCAACACTAGCCGAGTTCTTACCTGGTGAAAGCCAAGTTCTTTAGTGAGTGGAACACCAAGTTCAGCCATACAAGCTTGCATGCGATCATCTGATCCATACAATGCCGGATACCTTTGTATACACCGATCTTGCATCTTACTCAATGCCTTAGCCAATGGATAGCTAATAGCAAACCCTCCTCCACCATAAGCCATCCCATACGAGAAGAAAATGTTCTGTAAATGAGATTCCGACAAGCTCCCAATGTAATACATCTGCTCATGGTCATACTTCCTCAACACCCTAATTAGATTATCCGT
Organism: Crucihimalaya himalaica; assembly: GCA_004349715.1. NCBI lineage: Eukaryota > Viridiplantae > Streptophyta > Magnoliopsida > Brassicales > Brassicaceae > Crucihimalaya > Crucihimalaya himalaica. The sequence goes on along the minus strand of SMJT01000017.1, from coordinate 1,061,530 downwards.
GACAAACACCGTATCATCATCACCCATCACAAACCATCTCACATTCTTCGGACCTAAACGCAGCATTTCAGACACAATCCTCGAGATCCGTAACGCCGAACGTTGCCCTTGCTTGTTCGTATACGGAAATGACGCAGTTCCGCCGGAGATTTTCACCGGAGGAAGAAGCTCTTCGTCGTCATCATCGTCATTAAGGCTCTTCTTTACCTCTTTATCTAACCAAACGTAGCCACGCATGTGTTTTGGTTTATACCAGATCTTGATATACTCTTTCCTCTGTTTCCATAGCTTAGACGACGCAGCGATCCCAAACACCACGTGGTTAAGATCTGTTGGCTCGTCCAGCACCGTGTCTCCTTCCTCCTCCCATTCACGCCGCCGTGAAGCTACAGAGGAGTATAAAGACGAGACATTTGAGGAAACGTTGGTGGAGAGAGTAGAGACGGTGGTGAAAAGAGTTGAATCGTCACAGGAGCGTGAGGTAGAGACGAGTTTAAGCATGTAGATAATGTAAGTGAAGACAACGAAACAGATTAACCAAACCATAAGTTTTGGACCGGGTCGGGTTAAAGACCACATTCCGGGTATGGAAGTACTTGATGAGCTCCGATCCCATATCGGTTTCTCCGACGAATCTTTCTGGTTTCCTTTCATCCAAATTTTGTTCCTTTTTCGTTTTCCCCACCACCCAAATTACAGAAAAAAAAAAGATACAAAATTTGTATAAACAAACCCTAGTTTTTTTTTTCTGTTTGAAATTCTGGGAAATGGGAAACAGTGTGTTCTCTGAGCTCTTGATTCGTAACCCAGAAGAGAACGAACCGAAAAAAATGGATCTTTCTTGCTAGAATAAAGAAAGATCAATGAGAATGAGACTGCCAGAGAAATCGAGGGAAAATTCGAGAAAATAATGGAAAGACAAAGTTTTTTTTTTGGGGGGCTTCTCAATGGGCAGAGAGAAGAGAGAGATGGAAGACAGATAAAAGGTGAGAGAGAACGCAATACTCTCCCACTAGAAAGTAGAAACTCCATAAACGCAAATATAAAATATATAAATTAATAAAAGAAGAAAATATTATTAAAATAAATACAATGTGGTTGTTGTCTTTATATTGTTTGTTTTTTTTATTTTTGTAAATCAATTATATTGCTGTTGACAATATAAATAAATATTTTTGTATCATTTTCCAAAGTTTTTGTTGTGTTATTACAAATAAAACTGAAAAGGTTTGTGTTCTTTATTGTAGTAGATGAAGAGGAAGAAGCATTTGTAAGAAAAGAAAAAAAAAAAAAAGACGAGCGGTCGGATCCATGAATGTGTATGGGTCCCATTCTTCCTCGTTTACCCACGTGGGCCATTAGGAACTATTTACGTGTCATTTTCTGTCTTTAATTCAAAAGCTTACGCTAAAGCTACGTCGTTCGTAGGCTCGTTTTAAGGCTTACATTGGTTTCAAAATCATCGCTCATTTGTTTCGGTGGTGCTACTGTTTATAGTTCAATGCTTGTTTTAGGTTCGTTCCATAATTTAAAGAGAAACATTAGAAATGTATAGCAAGTTCAAATAAAACTGTTAGATCCACGCGTTTGTGTATATTTATTTCAACCTAGATTTGGTTCTTTTTTGGGTATATACATAGATGGTATCTATATAAAAATTTACCATCGTTTGAAATTGCAAAAAGAAACTTGAGCTTTTGGATTTTCTTTTACAAAAAGGTGGACAAATATGAAACCAGAGCAATGATTAGTTTGTTGTTGCTGGAGAAGGTGATAGATGATTGTAACCACTACTATTTTGGTGTTTGACGTTTGTAATACGTGATATAAAAGTGTATAGTGTTAACTCCAGATGAATATGATTGATTAGAAAACGAATCCAATTTCAAACTTCTTCCATAACCAAACTATAAATGAATATTTGTAAGTAAACGATTGGACGCTATGATTTTGTTTTTGAGTTTAATAACTATGAACTAGGATTTGCGCCCATTAAATATTGCGTTACATTCTCCTTTAGATTCTTGATTAATACTGTTTCTGTCCTCTTCTTAATTGTTTAATCTTAAAACAGAATTAAGAATAGAATAATAAAAAGCTGTATATATATATACCTGCTCTATATTCTCTAATTATTATATTTGGAGATCTTTGGTCCCAGGCATTAGGGCTATCTATCGCACAGGGATATCAATGTCATATTCTGTTGTCCACTTTATATAATTTGGTTTATAATATAGTTCCATCGAAATCATTGCTTGCTAATTTTTTTATTTTTAATAAAACATGTAGGTTAATGCTTGATGGATCCGAAATTGGCTAAAGCCCATTAGCTCTGGTCTCTGGATGAAAAGCGAAGCTCATTACCGAGCTTCAGTATTGTTAAACGCTGTCGTTATAAGTTCCCTTCATATTGATGAGAGATTGAGTGCATAGAATCACTCGAATTATTAAAATTGTAAAATCATGACGCAAACTTTTTACTGTTTTTAAGGTAATGGAGAGATCCATATAACATTCCAAATCTGTAAATAGTCATTAATCTCTAAAGCCAAAAGAATCATTTCTCACTACATGAAACAAATCTTACTTGCTCATCACCTGGTGAATGGAACCATATCAGTTATTTACTAGATACATATAAACTAACATTACTACAAAAGTCATTTGATCACTATATAATTCACAAAGCACCCATGATGCTTAGAAAAAACCAAACCAAGTGATCGACTTAAAACAGCATTAAACTTCACAATGTCTACTAAACATCTATCAGAGACGATTTTAAGAGATTCTTATGAAGAAAACTTTGGAAGATGAAACTAGCCATCTTCATCATGGCTAGACCATGATTGAAGAATGGAATACATGAGCAGTGGACCGACAAATGGTGAATAAGGCGGTGGTCTACTGAAGGTAACCATAGGCTCCACCGTTTCCTCGATCTTCTTCATCGTTTCGCTTTCACTATTGTTTCCGTTCACAGGTTTCTTGGGTACAACGGTTCTTACCACTTGACCTGCTTCTCAATAAAACAGAGTCACTCTTTTCGTTTTCTTCCTCATGAGTCATGACAACTGAAATCATATGAATCTGTGATAGATAAACGAGTTTACCATATGATTCTGACACCGGAAAGGCTGATTTGAACTTGTCTATAAGAGCAGGAACACGCCGCATGAGGTTAGGATCTATGTTGGTCTCTCACTATGGCCTCACCTATCTGGAAATGGATAGAATCATTTTTGTGAATGTCATGAAGCAAGCAAGAACAGTAGACTAACGTATCAAATCTCTGCAACATCTGAGAAACTCTAAACCACCAACACAAATCAATGATTATGTATAGGTTCTCTCATCAAGAACTTACAGAATCGATTAGTTTTGCAATAGGAATTAAGAATTCATCAAGCAAAATAAGCGCAGAATAAAATATATGTTCATACTGGTCCAGACATATAGTGTCCATTGATTTGCGGGTTTGATTCTTTGATAAGATACATTAGAATGAAAACATTCCAAGGGTTATTTATTTTCAAACGTGGGACAAGGTCAACACCTGAATTATTTATGATGAAAATTAAACAAGTTTATTTCATAAAATTCTGTTTATAAACTCAAACCGCATCAAAATTTATATATAACATAAATATTAATCAGTCATGGTGATCTAATAAGAGATCAAAACCTCATCTACTAGTGTCTATATTGGTACTCTAATTATTTTATTTTTCCTTTTTTCTTACAACGAAGTTGCAAAAATTGTTAATATCTAGGTTTCACGAATTATCCGATTTATGTAAATTAGTTGCATACACATGTGCAAAAGAAGAAGCTTCACTTTCCGTAAAATTAAAGAGGATGAAACTTCATTTGATCACGAAAATGCAAGGGCAAGGAGTGTCCAGTGTCTGAAAATATCGACTAGAAACCCTTTATTCACAAGTTAAAAGAAATTAACAGCAAACTCAAAGCACACACTAATGTGTAGAGATCTAGATATATAGGGATCTCTACATATACATATTACGTATAATATATAGTAAAAGCCTCACTGGAGCAAGATACAAACCCTAGTTTTATTATCTTCATAATTTATTCCTTTACTTATCTCCGAACAAGTATCCAAGCGATGAGCCTCCACCAGGAACCGATTTCACCTTCGTCGTTGGACGATCCTGAAATTTTAATTATTATAATTCACCCTTATTTTTTTCTTAAATATACATAAATATATAAATTGAAAAAGGGGAAAAAATATCTGAGAAAGAGTGTTTAATTAATCAAAGAATAAGAGGAAAAATAACGACTAACGGTGACGAAGTTGCCGGAGTTTTGGCCCTGAGCTCTTTGGTAGTTGTTATTAGAGATCTTGGGCTTTTGGTCAGCTTCATCGTCCTCGGTGGAATCTACGCCGTACGGTGGTGCAGGCTTTGGGGCTACCGATGGAGGAGTTTTTGGAACCTCATTGTCTGAGCCGAAAAGATAACCTAACGAGCTTTGTCCGCCTCCAAAACTCCCACCTCGGCTCATTGTCCGGTTGAGAGCCAATTGGCTTGATGGGTTATTTAGTTGCCGACCAAACCCTAATGAATTAGCAGACTCGTTTTGTACGACAACTTTATCAGGCAATGCTGAGTACCAATTAAACAATAAATTATAAGACGGAGATGCATGCTTAAATAGAGGTGGTGGTAGAGATTGTGGACGGTACGGTAGTATAAGATGTATAATCTCGTAAATACATATACTCAAATAGCTAAACATATAGAGATGGCAGTGGAGATTGTAAACGATATTGTAGGAGTTATTTATAGTCTCATAAATATATACTCAAATATCATTTAGATATTTTGGTTGAATCTTGGGCGCAGGTAGAAAAAATTCTGATTTCAGATCAAAAAATATCATTTTAGATCTTAACAAAATTAGAAACATATATCAGATTAGATAACTCGTTTACAGATGATTACAATTGAACAGCTTACGAACACATTTCTTATATAAATTACTCAGTCAGATACAGTGATCTATATATGTTGGAACAAAAGTTTACATTTGTTATTGGTTTTGAAACTAGAGATCTAAAGTGTTACATATATAGTAGTCGTTATTCGAGTAAGATCATCAGTATCTCTATCTACTAGTTGTTTTTTTTTTCTGATTTTGAGGAAATCTACTATTAATTGGAGAGTTTAAAACCATGCATCAATAAAAAATTCGCTTGTGACCTAATTAGTGTGGTATTTTTAGAATACATTTCGACGTTCAAGTCAAATTCTATTTTTTACTTAAAACATTCGAAGTATCATATTGTTTGTTTGTGACCAGGTATCATTTTATTTGTTAGATATGTTATTTTGTTAGCTCCTCCAGATTTCCTCAATAAGTCTGGAAAAAAAAAATCAATATTAGAAAACATGGAGATTTGTATTACTGTTTTCCTTGGTTAGTACAACATATATAATATGTTTTCTAATATTGATTTTTGATTAGTTCTTACACTAACTAATAAAATATTAAGTATACATGCATGGTTGATGATTTCTTACACCAGCATATTATTTTTCATTCATTTCTTATTCTTATTTTTAATATACACACCATTAGAATAAAACTTATACACACACAAAATATTCCAAATTAAATCGGAGAATCATTTGGTTAAAACTGAAGAGACGGTTACCTATAGTGAATCGGTAAACTATCCTAATCGACAGAACCAGGTGGGTTGGGCCGAACCTTTATTAAATTATTTAATTTTTATGGCAATCTTTTATCATTTAGTGAAGGGACTAGAAAGATAAAGTATCGTAAATAGTGGGGTTAAATCGAAGAGTGTGATTGCAACTAAAAAAATAATGAAATTGCCTTATTTCTCTCTAAATGGGAAATGGCTAACTAAAGATAAATTACTAAAAAAACAATGGCCTTTCCTGATTTTCTCTAAATGGGAAATGTCTAACTTAAGAAAAATTCCTAATTTCACTGAACCATCGTTCTTATTAGGGGACCTTCATTGTGTATGTTAATAATTGTGTTTGGATTTATTGTTTAGAATTTATTTTTAAAATAAACATAATTATCATTTTGTCTTTTAACCGCATGTTTGTACATATCCCCAACTCTAGACGGCTGCAGAGCAAAAGGAACTAAAAATCTACCGCATAAAAATATCAAATAAAGTTAACAAAGAAATTATTAAGTAAAGATGATTGAACCGTACAAAGAGTATAAGCTTTTGTCCACTACAATTAGTTGGGTAGGAAGGACACTGGTAGGACACTTATAAACGATAGGAGTGGCCATTACACTCACTACATTGATAGTTAATCTTTTTAATAATAAACATTTTTTGTAGGTAGATATGTGCTTAATTACACCTAATTAGTCTTTATTAAAGCCACTTTACCACCTAATTAGTAATTACTCAATATTTCAAATAAAGAGTCAAACAATATATCATGTCATACTTAGTTTTTTACGTTAATTTGATAGCAAATACGATGTGTGTTTAAAAAAAACCCGAGGGAAACTTGAACTGAAGTCATAGAACCTAGAAACAAAATTCTTGTTTGACATCAAAAAATGATAATAGAAAAATCAATTAATATTCCTTCTAATAACCAATATATATTTTATCAAGTAGTTAAATATATATTCCTTATATATATTCCTTATATATTCCCAATATATATTCTATATCAAAAAAGAAAAATCAATTAACATTCCTTCTAATAACCAATATATATTTTATCAAGTTAAATATATAAATCAGATCGGGCTAGTCGTAGGGCATTAGAAGATTGATTTAGCATGGTTGGGCTGGGCAAATAAACCGTAATGTTGATATTTTTAGTGTGACTATTTGGCTCGGTGATTTGTCATGTCATTCGAGAGAGTATGCTTGACATTGCCAAACCAAACGCGTTTTTTTCTGTATGGATTTAGTTTAAATTAGTCGGTTGCCATGCATGTTATAAGTTTTTTTCAATGGACTGAGGGATATGGGAACTAAGACTCTCGTGATGCGATTGGAAGGACAATACTTGGCTATTGAGGCTTTCTAGGTATGCAATCATGCGAGCTAAACCCGTGGTGTCTACTCTTTATCTGGGCTGGGGTGTCCCGGTTGGGCTATTTATAGACCTCGCTTGCTACGTTTATGTTTGTTGATGACTACGTTTGTGTTTGTTGATGTACATGTGTCGTGATCTTGTTGACAATAGAGAATTATCCATTACATATCTATGTTACGTTCATATTTTAAAGCATATTAATATTTCTTCGTAAAAATCAATTACTATTAAAATAGATATTTAGAAACCATTTGAAATATCAAATAGATATAATTTTAAATTTTTTTAAAAGTGTTAATGTGTTTAATGTAAATGATTGAATATCATACAAGTTAAATATTACATTTAAACCTTTTATTTTGAATAACTTAAACAAATCACTCATACGACAACACATCAATACATTTTTTTCATATAATTCATATAATCTTCTCTGAGAAATTCTTAAATAGTAGAAAATTTAATTGAATGTTTTTACTGTAATACTTATTAACTTGAAGACTCTGTAATATTTTAATTTTATTAAATACTCATTAGTTATCTAATCGAGACATATCACTGATTCGTTATCGAATCATAACATAATCTTATTTCTCTATTTTTCTCCTATCACTTCTCAAATAATATATAAAGGAGAAAACTTTGGTACTATTCTTATAAAGCCTAAGCTATCTGAAAAATTGCAAGTACTCGACAGTTGTCACTAATTTAAAGTAGTATTAAAGACAACGAATTGCCATCATAAGTTTCCTTCTTATTTTTTCCTTCAAAATGACTTCTATTAATTGAAAATATCATTGTACAAAAGGTTTATAATCTAAGAATAAGAATTATTACAATCTAATAATAAAGATTATTACAATAAAAATAAAAAGTAAGAATGTATGCATTCAAAATGAGCTAAATTATGAGATACTTTGTTGCAACAACAGTTCATATGAACAAACCAGAGTTTTCTCTAAATTTAGTTGCATAATACGTGATGTTTTAATATATTCTAGCGAGAGACGCATCCGATAGACCATTGTTGGTGATGTTGACAAGAAGTTCACAATCCCCTTCATATTAAATATAAGTGAAGTCACAAATCCATGTTTGTTGCATTGATGATAGTAATGTTTCTGCTTCTGATTCTAGCGGTGATCCGGTGATATGTAATCGGGATGATTCTTAAACTTTTGTCGTTCCATTGTGATCTCGAATGATCTATCCGCCTTTTGCTTGGGTTCTTTGTGTATCAAACTTTGCATTAAAATTGCATTAAAATTGCATTTGATCAATGGAAAGAGTGACTGTGGCTAGGATGATGTTAAGTTCGACGGTAGGGAGGTCCTTGTAACCAGTATTTGATTTGATAAAAGAATTTATTCAAATATGATTTTGCACGGGCTAGCTAAACTGATGGGCCTGACTTTTAACCAGTGTGGCCTAACATTATTCTTGTTGTATCGGACGAGCCTTTAACTAAATCTGTCCATCTAAAATCCCTATCATTTTTTTAGTATATATTATATATTTCGCAAAAACATTTCACATTTTAGATTAGAAATACGTTTACAATAAACTCAAGTTACTTTTTGCAATGTAAGAAAACTACTTTCAAGCTAAGTTTGGGCCGCATAATGGATTGTATAGAAACTCATATTTGTTTTTTTTTTTAATTTCTCTTCTATAATTATTAAATATAATATTAAAATTAGTCTCTCTTTATCTCTCGTGCACTCCACCACTATCGATAAAAATGCTTGGTCGGTTGCTTCGAAATTTCCCGTGACTTGTGAATTTCCCTTTTCCCAATTATCATTATACCAACCCCACTTTCGTTAAACGAAATAATACATATTCCACAAAAGAATCAAGATTCTGTATCTGTTGAAAGTCATATGACATTATTCCGTTATATTGATATAATATAGTTCCATTATGTTTCTTATGTACGTTTATATGCACGTATATATAGCCCATACAATGAAAGAAAAATAATCAAAAATTTAAAAAGAAAAACGTAGATTGTCTTAAAAATAAAAAGTCGAGCAAATTGCATAGCCGTGAATTATACAATATGGAAAAAGTGAAGATGAAGCATGTTGATATTTCCTTTGGTTGTACTTTTATCAAAATACTATTATACCTTTTGCAGATGATGGAAGATTGGACTACTACAAACAAAATAGATATAGAAAAATTAAATTATTAGAAAAGGGAGAAGATAAAAAAAGATATTCATGGGTTTATGCTATTGCTGAGGCTAGCTCACGGATAATGGGCAGAGTAATCGTGGCGTGCAAGCCGACATAAAAAGCACACATCATGAAGCATTATAATTTACGGTCCCTTTTCAGACAATTCTTTTTTCCCATTTCTAAAATTGCAGTTTCTCATTTATCAGATTCATCTATCTCAGTTGTATTTCATTGAAGGTTGTATTATGTATATAAGATTAGACATTGTTGATATATATGACATATAAACACATTATCTATAAGTTGTAGACTATAATCATATTTTTAAGGCATGAAGTGTATATGATACTCAGATTTAGTTTAACCGGCATAATAATTAAACTAATTAATCACACTTGACAGTATTATAATTTTCTCATAACATTATTTTTCTACCGTTTACATTATTTACTGTCAGTTAGTGTGTATGTGTGCGTGTGTTTTTCTAATTATTTGGTTCCCTCGCGTCTATTTTGTTATCCATTTAGATTGATTAGGTTAAATTTAGTCTATTAGGTTGAGTTTGGTGTTCTTTTTGACTTTTGAGTTTTGACAAGTTTTTGATAGGTAGCCTTGAAGGGATTAGTTAGAGATTTTGACTATAAAAGCTTTAGTTATAGATAAAAAGTCTCAACCACCAATAACTTATCTAATTTACTACATATATCCTCATAGACCCATGTGCATGTACCTAATATGATATATAAAACCGTTACAGAGTTTGGCAAACGTTATTGGACAAAGTAGGGTAATATATATTACTAATGTAACTCTTTATAAATTATAGTTAAAAGGTTTGGATATTTCTATAAGATTTACATGTGCAATGAGAATCTGAGTTCTGGATCAATGACATGCGATCATATTAGGTTTTGATGGGATCGGTCTGCCATGAACAGTATTTTGGATTATGATCAGAGCATATATTTTGTGTGAATGTTTTTTGTTTCTAAAAATTATTTCGAAAATACTGTGTCATTTATAGTTTATTTGATTTTATTGCTCTTTCCATACATTTAAATAAATGCCAAACTAATGACAAATAATACACGTTTAAGAAGGAAAAAAAAAGTAATATAGTCCTCCCTATGTAGTTGAATTAAACACAATTGTAAACAACAACGGTAGGTGTTTATTAACAAAAAAAAAAAAAAAAAAAAATTGATTGTTTTTAGTAAAGTAAGGAAATAAACGAATGCAGTGTCATCGTAACTAGCGTAGCAAGTAGCATTATAGCTATACTGTACAATAAAATTACTATAAATTAATAATGTTAATTTATTATTTTATAAAAAATTTAATTTATTAATTTATGATGATAAATTAATAAATTATTAACTAAAAAAATAAAAAATATTAGTTAATAATCTTTTAAATTTTATTTTATTTAAATTTTTTATGTTTTATTGTTAATTAATTTATTTTATTATTAGGATTATATATTTACATAAAAATTTCAAAAAAATATTATTTTATTATCTTATCGAATTGTATTAAATGTTACATTGATCTTTTATAAATCTTTTATAGAATATTAATTTATGGAGGTTTGCCTGTATATATAGTATTTCTCTTGTTTGATTCATTTTTTTTTTGTTATAGAGTATTTCTTATTTATATATATGGATATATAAGCATTACGCATGTAGTTGCCAGACATATATATCTATTCTTTTATTCTGCCTCGATTGGCAGCCTATTTATATGTTGTTCAGAAATTGAGGAAAGGTTCGATTAGGTGTGTGGGACTGACTCGGGAAACCATAGTCGAAGGAGTTCGGAAGTACGTTTTCTAAGAGATCTCCAATGGAGAATTGCTGATAAAATATTTTAAATAAATAATAATAAAATTTTTAAAAATAGTAAAAATAAGAGTTTTTTAATAAGAACCTATAAAGCCGTGTTTAAGAATTGGTTTCTTATTACACCACTCATAATCATAAGATATTCTTAGGAGTTTTTAAACAAAAAAATATATCATATTTTAATAAAATTTGATTATAAAACTAAACTTTAATTAAAGAAAAGGATTGAGCCATTTTGTGAATGACAAATGTATCATGAGTATCTTAAATAAGAATTTGGGTATCTTATTTGAGAACTCCTTCTCATATTTTCTCTCTCTTTTCTAATATTTTACTTTAATATATATTTTATAAATTTGGTTAGAACCCCTTGTCGGAGATGGTCTTATTAAGAAATTCTCTTAGCATTTGTCACAAAATTATTAGTTAAATATTTTAAAAATTTAAAATTTAATTAAATATATAAATTCTATTTAAAATATAATTAGTTTATTGTTAAAATACCCATTGGAGAGATGTTCTAATTATCTAGTTTATTTAACCAATATAGTCAATTAGTTACTTTATATAATCTATATCCATGCCATATAATGTAGTTGTCTAGTTTATTTGGCCAACATAGAACAGAAGAATTTAATGAAATACTATATTTGATGGGCTACTTTCCAAAAGTACAATCAAGGTTTAAATCTATTAAAATACAAGTATCCTACCATAATATTTTTATGTGATACTTAGGTTATAAGAAAAATGTAGTGGTTTTTATTTTTACTATCAATGAAATGGGGGGGGGGGGGGGGTCATATATTTTTGTCAAAATAAGTAAAGGCAAACTTAGAAATCCTCTCCCCCAAGTTTTATTGTCCATCTTATTCAAAATTATATCTATTTTTTTCACAAGATCTTTTAACTAAGCATAATCTCTTATCTAGGGGGATATTGATATGTTTTGCTATGGGGTAATTAACAACATTTTCAGATAACATAATTAATAGTTGTTCTTGCGGAGTATGACAACATCTTCGCAATTGCTCAAATTTGGGAAGTCTCATCCTAAAATGCTGGTTTCAAAGTCAAAGGAGGTTAGTGGTTGCATTGTCCAATTTCTTTGTTGCTCAATGAATTGAAACTTTACCTAGAGTATTAATAGCAGGTCATTTATGTTTTGAAGACGATAACGTCACCTTGTAAGGCATTTTTGTATTTAATAAAAGCACAAATTATTGATAGAGGATAAAATTGTTTAAATGCTCCAAACTTAATTCAGTCTTTTTATAACTTAGAACTATCATATACTACATATACTCAAATTCCACTAAATTTAATGATTGAATAACATTCTCTAAAATATTCCAAAATATATACACCATATCCTATATAAAAATAAAACAAAATAATGCTATAAAAATTCGAACTATTTATGTTGCCATCTTATATAAATAAACGTCTCCTTTCATAGCAAAAAAAAAAAAAAAATCCATTTTCATTTCTCCTCTAGAAAAAACCGCCATGCCAACCTCTCTCTCCACCTTTGGTTTCTTTCTCATCCTTCTCTTTATCAGCCACGAAGGTGGCTTCGTTGGAACCGCAGATGCCGAACATGACCTCAGAGCCACAGATTTCCATAGTCATCGTCATCGTCATCGTCGCCACCGTGGCCACCGTCGTGGAGAAGAGTTCGAGTACTCAGCCATATCGTGTAGAGCTTACTCAGCCTCTTTGGATGAGTTTGGCGCCGTAGGAGACGGCGTGACCTCAAATACGAAGGCGTTTCGCGATGCAGTTTCACAACTTAGCCGTTTCGCAGACTACGGTGGCTCATTGTTATTTGTTCCCGCCGGACGGTGGCTCACCGGAAACTTTAACCTCACCAGTCATTTCACGCTTTTCCTCCACCGTGATGCTGTTATCCTCGCCTCTCAAGTAAGTTTTATTTTCTCCATTTTCATTTAGAAGAATTAAATAAATTAATTAGTAACACCCGTGACACAAAACTCCATAAACGTATTTGTTGAAATATGTTTTCTTCCTCTTGCAAACTTTTTTTATTGCATATCATACATACATAACGTGACATAAGTTGGCCAACTTCTCATGATATATGGTTGGGCCATTCAATTTATGTTATTCGATAAATAATATGTTTATATAAAGTGGCACACCTTGATATTGTGAGATTTAAGGGTCTTTGGAAAAAAAAAAATAACAATTATGGAGCTTTCGACTGTTCTTTATTTGCGTGTTCTACTTAAAAGCTACCTACATTAATAAGAATGCGTTACTCTTTAAGTAGAGGGCATAGAGTAAGGCGGTTATTACTCAAAGACAACAAAATAGGCAAACTTAGTGGGGATCGATATTAGACGGTTATAAAGAGTGTGAGACCCATAATCGTTAGGAACATCTCACCCGTCCATTTCTATTCCAAATCTGAGCCACATGTTACTTTTGGGTCCTAACCTAAAGTTGTATTTTTATTCGCCCACAGTTATACCAAAATATGAGACCCTTGTAAAAGTTCTTGTCAATGTTCTTCTATTGGTAAAAATAAAAAGTTTGACTTCTAAGCTACTTATGAAAATTCTTGGTCATAACGTTATTGGTAGGAAGAGAGTGACTATGAAGTGATAGAGCCATTGCCTTCGTACGGACGAGGGAGAGACACAGATGGTGGAAGATTCATCAGTCTACTTTTCGGTTCAAACTTAACCGACGTGGTTATCACCGGTTAGTACCGAATTAACTAAAAAATATCCGAAAATTGCATCGTTGCAAACTGATCTCAATTCGAAATTGTGACTTTTGAAAAAAACAAGGTGAGAATGGGACAATTGATGGACAAGGAGAACCATGGTGGGGAAAATTCAAGAGAGGAGAACTAAAATACACAAGACCCTATTTGATTGAGATTATGCATTCTGATGGTATCCAAATCTCCAATCTCACTTTCTTGAATTCTCCTTCTTGGCATATTCACCCGGTCTACAGCAGGTAAAAACACTCACCCGGTTTGTTTAACCATTCGGTTATCAAAAATTTTAACCTACTAAACCGGTTTTGTTTAATTCTTTGAAATGCAGCAATATATTTATCCAAGGTTTGACAATATTAGCACCGGTCACGGTACCAAATACCGACGGGATCAACCCAGGTACAACTCATACCGATTAATTGTTAAATTCCAATAACTGGTTTTTAAGATCTGACTGAAATTAGTTCCGGTTTATATTAGATTCTTGTACAAACACGAGGATCGAGGACTGCTACATTGTCTCCGGCGACGATTGTATCGCCGTGAAGAGTGGATGGGATCAGTACGGAATCGCATACGGCATGCCTACGAAACAGCTCTTGATCCGACGGCTCACATGCATTTCCCCTGACAGTGCTGTGATCGCTCTCGGCAGTGAGATGTCCGGTGGAATTGAGGATGTTCGAGCTGAAGATATCGTCGCCATTAACTCTGAATCTGGAATTAGGTATGTAATCACCCGGTTCAGTAAAATCAACCGGTTTGGTTTGCTTTAACCGGATACCGAAATTTAAATGGGCAGGATCAAAACAGCGATTGGACGAGGAGGATACGTGAAAGATGTATATGTAAGAGGAATGACAATGAAGACAATGAAATATGTCTTTTGGATGACAGGAAGTTACGGTTCGCATCCCGACGAGCATTATGATCCGAAAGCGTTACCGGTGATTCAGAACATCAATTACCAAGACATGGTCGCCGAGAACGTGACGATGCCTGCTCAGTTGGCTGGAATATCCGGAGACCAGTTTACTGGAATCTGTATCTCTAACGTGACGATCACTCTTTCGAATAAACCTAAGAAAGTGCTTTGGAATTGTACGGATGTTTCGGGTTATACCAGTGGTGTGACTCCGGCGCCGTGTCAGTTGTTGCCGGAGAAACAGCCGGGGACGATTGTGCCGTGTAATTTTCCGGAAGATCCGATTCCTATTGATGAAGTGAAGCTCCAACGTTGCTACTCCAGAAGAAGGAATATGTGAACATGTATAACATTATGTTTTTATTTTTACAAATACATTTCTTGGGTTATAAGTAAAAATTATAAATTGGGACAGATAATTATTGAATAACAAACAAAGCTTCAACGGAAAAGAGAAGAAATAATCCTCAAATACACGTCTATCTTCTTACATAACCGTCCATATTCTTGATCATTTGAAGAATAACAAAACAAAGGCTTAACTTGATAACCAAGGAACCAAAAGAACAAGGGCTTTTTGAGCGTCCTGTCTCCATCTGAATCCATCCCAAAACATGGTTTCTGCCAAATTTGTATCATTGTCAGTTTCAGTTTTAAGATGATTTATGAATACTTGAAACATATTGATTATTTAATGTGGTAGGCATATCAACCATCGTTGAGATTCTAATGCCAAGGCCAGAGAAGGATCTACAATTCTGATGACACCAGAAGGATTCAAAGCAAATTCCTGCAGAGTAATAATACCTAAAGAATGTCATGAGAAGCCAAAAAGGTTGCTTGAGGTGAAGAAAAGAAAATTAGGGTTGGGGAGAAACCTCTTCAAGGAATTTGAATGAGTCAGAACGCTGAAATCGGACCAGGTTTTCATGAGAACTCAATTTGAGGAACACTAGATTAGTGTGTCCTTTCAGCCTCATAAAAACAAGACCATTGGGGAGATCTGTGAACCCTTCAAGGTCTGAAATTTCACGGTCTATAGCTTCTAAAAACGAAGTTAAGGAGTACAATAAGTCATCATCAAGGGATTTGACTACTGTTGTTGTTGTTGCTGCTTCTGTTTTTTGTCGGTGCATCAGAGGCGGCATAATAATAGAGTTCTTCGGTCTCTCCCTAAATTCAAATAGTTCCTTGACCTTGGTCACGATATCACTGACAAACACGTCATCGGTGCTGCAAAAAGATAGCCCAGTAGTGAAAAGCTAATGTTGACACACACACAAACACATATGCAAGCATTTATTTATATACCTATATTGCTCATAGCTCAAACCTCGTCTTAAGGCAATGGACAAGAGAGCTTGTCTCCATCCCCATATTTTAGCTTCTGTATCAAGTATAGACTTATCATCCCTCCTCTTGACGTTTTTACGCACTTCATCCTCTATCTTGAGAAGCCTAGTACGGAAGCGTCCTTTAATTTTCTCAACTGATTCAGCCTTCAAGTTATCATAAAAAACAGGGAAGGGATCGATCTCTCCTGCGTCCATAAGTTTCTTGATCTCAACGAGCTCATCAAGACACTTCTCTGACTTAGGGTACTTGGCTGAGAAGACCACTATTGCAACCCCTGACTCTTCGATCCTGCTCTTCATCTCATTCACTACGTACACTAATGTTTGGTTCGATTCTAGTTCTCTTTTCAGAAAGCTCACTAGGTTTCCCCGGAGATTCTTTTCTCCAAAACTGATGAACACTCTTCGAGACGGAGGGCAGCATTTCATTGTGAAACTTTTAAGTATGTTACATAAGAATGAAAAGCAGGTCAAATCAGCAGCAGAGTTGTTAACTTCGCGATTACAAAGATTGTCATTACTCTTTGCCACATTTGTGCAATCTGTCAAATCCAGAGTGAATTAAGGATATATGTAAAAGAGTGATACGATTGAACTTGAGCTTGGATTTCTTGATATAGGACAATATAATATGATGTTATTTGTTACCAGGCAAATTTTGAGATTTCTTGGGCAGAAAGAGATGCTTGAAAGCAAAACCCTACAGAGCAATAAATAATTTGAATTAACTTGCTATAACAATTCATAAAAGAGACTCTGAGGGGTTGAGAAAACAAACCTTATTGTAGTATTCTAGAGAACCTAACAACACCAAGAGAATCCTTCCAGCTTGACCTAGCTCGATAAATCGCTGAGAGAGGACAGGACTCTTAAGAGAGATCAAGTCAAGAAACACCAGATGATCACTTCTGTGGGAAACAACGCCATTGATATGATGAATAGGATCTTCAAGATCAGATTCTTCAAGGTTTAGAGCTTGTAATAACGACGTTACTGCTTCCTGGGGATGCATCCGAGGCCTCTCTATGATACTAAGATTATTTCTTGGACATGAATTATTATCTATCATTTCCTTGACTTTGACCACGATATCATTAACGAAATCGTTATCACTCTTATGGCGATAAGAAAACCCCATTCTTCCGCCTACAGAGACTAAAGCTTGCCTCCATTCCCAAATCATAGCCTCTGCTTCAAGTATTGACTTGAAGCTACTCCGGTCAACGTTTTTGCGAACGTCATCCTCAGTCTTGAGGAGAGTACCAAGGAAGTAACCAGTCTGTCTCTTGACAGTGTCAGCTTTCACTTTGTAGAATATAGGAAAAGGAACAAGAGTTCCTGCATCCATTTGCTTCTTGATCTCAGCAAGCTCGTCTAAGCACCAGCGTGACTCAGGGTAATTGTTTGAGAAGATGACGAGTGCGATACTTGACTCTCTGATTCGTTCGAAGAGCGTTGTGATTGGTCTCCCTCTAATCTCGTACTCGTCCATGAAAACATTGATCCCGCTGATCTCCTCTAATTTTGACTTTAGAAAGCTCACGAAGTTGTTTCTATGAGTTTTACCCCTGAAACTGATGAACACTTGTGGCTTCCGAGACCCAGAAGAGTTCGTCATTTGGATTAAAATGAAATATGAATGTTGAAGAGTTAGAGTTAGATAGAGCTTGATTATAGAGGAAGATGTATTATAATGTTTCTTGGATGTTAACTATTGAAGTAGAATTATCTCCAAGACTCCAACAATGGGAGTCTAGATACATTTTGTATTAAAAGTCTTCAACTGCCACATTAAATAAATTAGGTTTCTGACATTTCACGTGCAATTTGATATAGTGACAAAAATGTTTTGAAATCTGTCGTTTTACAAAAAATTGTTATATAGGATAATGTGTTTAATAATGGAGTCTTTGGTCATAAACAAATAGTATTGCTACTCCCAGGTATTTCTTGATTTTCATATCTTTTGGTCAACCAATCTTTCTGTCTTATTCACTTTTTATGTTTTATATTATTCATATATTTGATAATGCGGTCCAGAATGCACATCAAGGATCCGTTTGTTTGGTTACTAGGGAACTACGGCTTAATCTACTTAAGTCCAGTGAGAGTGATTGACCTATCTTTTATTAGTTAATATTTCTTCAACATAAAACCAGAATGAATACCATCTCAAGACGGCAGAACAAAGGCTTTTGCTTAAGAAATAAGTAAAAATAAAACAGAAGATCAGTTGCTTGCTTGCAACGGAAGGTTTAGTTCCGTGATTCCTTTGAATCATCTTTTGCTCCGCATAATGTAAGCCACAAACAAAGCTCCAAACAGTAACGCAGAGACGCAATATAAGTTGTGCCACCTCTCTATTTTTTTGGGGACAATATCGGCAATGCTCTGTTGATTCTCTTCCTGCTTTTTAATCATGACTGCTTCAACTGTGGATTTAAAGTCAAGTTAGATAGTAAATATTCGTACGGTACATATGTAGGTCTATGACATGATCTGAACTTACAAGGAAATGGGCCATATTGATCTCTATGGTCAAGATCTGAGGCGGTTCGTCTAAGAGTAGGAGACAAAAACTTCAAACCAATACTCTGTCAGTCACACCATAAGCATAGTTAGTTATCAGAAACTGATGAAGTTTATAGGAAAAATGAAAAACAAATTCTCAGAGAGACACTAAGAGAGAGACCTCGTTGTGGGCTTCAGGAGTATTGCTTTGTCTCAGAGTTTCGAAGCTCTTTGAACGATGGAGCTGGATGTTTATGCTTACCTGATGTAAATTATAGATAATCTGGTCTGGTGATGCCTGCAATAAAGAGTTTTAACCACCATGTCTGCTTTAAGGTAAAAACTACTCATGTACAGAACTAAGAACACACCTCTCTAGTTTCTACACTACTATTACGCCCTTCCTCTGCTGCAATATTGGCTAAACTTTTATTAACCTTTTCAACGACTTTTTCCACGAAAGCCAACTCAGGACTGCAAACAAACAGTTTCAATCAAAGATGTCGTTAACTAAACACTTTAGTCAATGGAAAATACAAAAAAAAAACACTTTGGTCATATCCCAAATAATACCTATCATTGTCGTAAGTTAATCCAACCATATCAGCGACGATCCTCAAAGCTTTCTTCCATCTCCTGATCCTGGAATTAATACGCTTAATCTTCTTCTTATTGACTTCTTCAGCAAGCAAAGAGTCTTGCAAAGCCAGAAACTTCTCCCCAAACTTTCCGGTCTGTTCCCTAACACTTGAAGCCTCCACCTTAAGGAAGATTGGTATGACGGCGTTGAGCTTCTCCGTCTCTATGCATTTCTTGATCTCCACCAGCTCGTCCAAACACCAAGTTGACTCCGCGTATCTCTTAGAGAAGATCACAATCGCGATCCTTGACTCTCGGATGTGTCCGAAGATATTCTGGAGGGGTTGTCCAGTCAAGTCGTCGTCGGTGCACACATTCACATTGCCATCTATTAGCTTCTGTCTGAGATGGCTTAAGAATCTGTGCCGCTCGTCTTTTCCACGGAAACTGATGAACACTTGATCCTTATTGTTCTTCGTATTACCCATCTCAAACACAGCAGTTTGGATCTGATTGCTGGTAAGAGAGAATACAAAGTTTGAGAGTGATAAAGAAAAGTCAACCAAGCACAATAGTTTTCTTTACTACTTACCTTGGTTTCTTAAATAGTGTATCAAAAAATATCCATTTAACTGTGACCCGCCTCACATTACGCGTTTCACCATCTAACTTTCCTAGAAAGCACCATTTATATGATTTTTCTTTTCTCACTGATTCTGGTGGAAAAATAAATGGTACACATGCTATCCTTGATCTGTTTTATGTCCAGGTCAAACAACCTAACGTGGGACAGAAGATGAAGTAATATAAATTCGGTTATTTAACTTTAGGTACCAAATATGTAAAAATGATTTAAGGTGAGCAGCATAGAAAGCACTGCCATAATAATGATTATGGATATGGCTTAAATGTAAGTATTTAGTGTAAATATAGATAGATAATAGTGTTTTGTTCCATGGCAAAGGAAACTGTAAACTAAAATCTTTTTAAATAAATAATCTTTATTATCCCCTTAACCATTTGTACGTTTTCAAAATAAAATAAAATAATCTTCAATAAAACAAAAGGAATTGATTTTGGGACCAAAAAATCTAGTGGAGTCAAAGCCTTTGCAAACTTTTCAAAGAGCCTCCGTTTGTTTTTTAAGAGTCTCAGTTCCTTTTGCATCGCACTCTCACCGTCTTACATTTTCAACTGCTACAAACAATCCATAGTTTTAGAATTAAACTCTTTCAATCAACGTATAAAGTAATTAAAAGACTGCAGTGGATATGGGCATATGGTTTTATATTCTACATCTGATGTTCGGGTGTCAAATTCTAAAACTCTAAAATTCTAAATTTGAGTAGCATCACGGTCAGTCGAACTGCCATACATGAATACAAACCAGTCAGGAAGTGAGATTTTGAGAGAAAGCACGTTCATAAAAGCACAAACCACAACACATATATAGGAGAAATTCAAACCTTCTCTACGTAAGCTAAGAGGAGCTGTGGGAGTAAAAACTGAGCCCTTTGATGATTAGTAGTATAATTGGGAACAATCATAGCCTTATTACTCAAAGCCAGTTGAACCAATACAGTTTGAAGTAGTCTAGTTTTGCCAATTATTTCATCTATAACCCCATTACACCAGCCTGAAATCCTTAGCAACTTGGTCATTTACGTTGTGTCATCTGTAAGCTTCTTAGCAAGATCACTGATTAATTTGTTAAGAGTAGTTCCAATGTTCATGGCCACATTTACTGGATTAGTCAGATATGTAAAACTATTTGCATCAATCTGCCCATTGATTAAACTAAGATTACTCAAAATGGTATCTCCTTTCTCATGAGTTATAAGTCCCTACAAGACAAATCGAGGCCCAATCCAAAATAGAGCAGAATTGCGACGGCCCGTGGACCTTTGATCTATTTTTTTGAAAAGTGTATTGTTATTGACTCTTTTCTTTTATGTTTAAAAATGTCCAAAATTTTTATTTACTTAAAATTTATCTGAAAAAGTCTTAATAAATTTTTAAGTTATGCCCAAATACTTACAACTTATCTTTTTTTTTTAAATATGTCCAAAATATTGTTTTAATATATAAAATATACTTAAATATATTTTTAAACTACTTAAAGGAACAAAAAAAAGATTGAAACCTCCAATTATATTGGGCCAAAGCTAGACAAATAATATCAGTTATAGAGCTGGTTTAGAATCTAAAACAAAAAAATGATAAAGGGACATTTAAAAAGTATTTACCCCCGCAGCAAGCATGTTTGCTTGAGCTTTGTTGACATAAATGTGATTGTTCTGCATGTTTGCTTGAGCTTTGTTGACATAAATGTGATTGTAATATAGACGCAAAACAACTTGAATTAACACTAAACTTCTTTGTTGGGTTAATTGGTGAACAGTAAAACCTCTTTACTTCAACAAAGCGAGTAATTGCCCTGCAATTCATTACAACTCTGATGTAGCCTCCCTCTCCATGTTGTTCACCGACTAAATATTGTAACCTAAGAATCGAACCCATTCTTAGAACCAATACCACAAAGCACCATCTAATGATATAACGTATGTGACACACTGATTTGTTCTTCTTCGCTTGTCATTTAAATCTCTTGATAAATTTATGCACTAAGATGAACATCGAACTAATACTTACAAATGGAATGTAAAATGACAATTATTTCACTTACATTTCCAATGTTATGAAAAGATCCATGAGATGGCATATTCACATCTAGAAGAGATATTTTAAGGCATTGAAACATTTCATCGTAAAACTAATAAAGGTATGCACAACCTATCCATTCATGGACAATCAGATCACAAACTTCGAATTCACATTCATCTATAACATATTACAAAAAAATGACAAAATAGAGCAAACAAATTACAGTTATTTACCTCAATAAGTTAACAAAGAGACTCCGGAATTGTCCCATAATTAATCAAGGATGGTTTGACACTTAACCACTTATCTATCCCTCCACTCTAACTTATATGTAGTTTCTCAATTTTATTCATTAAGTATTGTATAGAAAATGATTTGTTAGGTTCGAGTAAACCACAATTTTTACAAATAGCGGTAAACTGTCTACTGATACCGATTGACCAACAACAATGGACCAACGCAACAAGACTCTGTCCAAAAGTCGTGGTGATATGATCATCTAGTTATTATATGTATCCCTGCCAATAAAATGTTAAAATGTATAAAACACTTCGAAATAATATCTAATCGAAACAAATCATATTGTTGTTTAGAAACAACAAAATGGAGGTTTTAATGTATGAGTATGTCAATAATAGGAAGATATGAGATATATGATCTATATTCAACTTATCCAACAAATCTTACTATGCTAGTATTCACATGTAAATATGCCACATCATAAGTCGAGATGAAGCATCACTAGAATAACACCTCAAATCCAAAATCATGAATATTAAGTAAGAACATCCATTTGATTCAATTAACATTCAAAGCTTCAGCGAATAAGACACTCAATCTCATGAATTCAAAGAAGTTAACAATATGCGGATAATACAATTGAAGGCTTACCTCAAATTTTTCTAGATCAAACCCGTCTTCTTTACATTGATAATGTGTTTTAGTCTAGTTTTGTTCCACCTCAAAACAAATGAAAACCCATAAATCAAAACGATATTTTGTGAATTAGAGCTTAACGAACCTCTAAAACCATTTTACAAAGCAACATGACAAATAGAAATCATCAAAAGGTTTATCACAAGGCTACATCATAGAACCTTAACATCGTTACGATGTACTAATTTTGCACTTTTATAATATGACAAATCACAAGTATTTTTTGTTTGTAATAATACTATTTGAGCTGTCCATTACATGTAATCGTGAGTCGTGTCGACATGAGATATAAAAATACAATAATACATTTCATCGTAAAAAAAATTATTCTTCTTACTCATCATGAGTTGTGTCCATCGATATATTCAACTTTATAATATAGCAAATTACATTATTTTGAAGTATTATTTTGTTTTCAATAAGATTATTTAAAAATATAGTATACGAAATTCAATTTTGATTATATTAGAGAAGCAAATCAACTATAAATTAACTAAATATATTTCTTTGTCGGATTAGTTGGTGAAGAGTAAAACCTATTTATTCCTACAAAGTGAGTAATTGCCCTACAATCCATTGCAACTCTTGTTACTCTAAGATTTGAACTTCATTTCTTACAAAATAAATTTCAAACAAATACTTACAAAAGACAGTTGTATCACATTTTCAATGTTTTGAAATGGTTAATAAACAAAACATACAAAGTTAGTGTCAATGATGCATTCTCCTAAGAATTGATTTGTTGTCTCCAATCAAATAGATGATATTGGTAAATTAAGAAAGGTTTGGCACTTCGCAAGTTATTTATTGTTCCACTCTCATTAAGATGTATTTTCTCAACTCCCTTCATCAAATACTGTATAGACACTGATTCGTTAGAGTTGAGTAAACCCGAATTCCTACCAATAGCGGTAAGCTGTCTACTAAGACCAATTGACCGATAGTTATTGACCACTTAGGCGCAAAACTTTGTCTATAACTCGTGATGAAATGACCCTCTAACTGTTATATGTATTCATCTGCTAATAAAAAGAGGAAATGAGAATTATGATTTAAATTCAATTTATTTAACAAATCTTATCATGCTAGAAATCACAAGTAAGTAGGCTTATGTCAAGGTTAGATCAAACTCGTCTTAGATAATTTATGTTAATTCAGTACAAAGTACACTTTTTATATGAGATACTTTATGCGTTTTGCTACAATTTTTCTATGAAAAATCACAACACAATTCAAAAATGTTTTCATCTGATATATTTAATCACTGTATTAGTGTTTGAAGTTTCTGGAACCTGTTTGCAACTAGAAATTCAAAAATGAAACAATCTCAAAATCCAGCAAACTAAAAAATAAACTCAAGAATGTTACAATCTCTATGATTAAAACCAAGATCTAGAACAGATGAGTTTCTATCATGATAGAGCAAAAAATGTTCCAAACTCAAAAAATACAGCAAAGAATGAACATACCCAAGTATCAAACCCATCAAACCCAGACCTTGTTCGTTTTCCTTCCAGGTCGAGAGAAGCGGTTGAGAGAGATCTAGGATTCTTATGGTATATTTGTTAGTAGAAAATAAAATGGATGGATCAACAAACTCCTTTGTAGCTAAAACAAATGATCGTATTGTTTACTTTTGGAAATTTGAATCATAAAGGACTTATCAGAAAAGAGTCAAAGTGGAATAGGAGGATACTGAAATTAAAATGGTTGAAAGAAAAAAAAGTCATAGCCAAGATTACTAATTATAAACAAAGAGCCTCGTCTTCCTCTGAAATCCCTAAATTGCATCTCTTCTTATCAATCCTCTCCATGGATAACACGAACCCGTTCTCTGCCGTGAAACTCTCCACGAGTAACGTGAACCCGTTCTCTGCCGGGAAATTCCCCGCCGCCATGGATATCATGAACGTGAAACCTCCCGTCTTCACGGTAATCATCATCTCCTTATGGCTCGGGCTGTTTCTTTATTAATGGTTTCTTCACAAATTTTACCTTATGTGAGAAAAACATCTGATTCGATCTTTTATACTTTTAGGGGAATACACTTTTCGGTTCTAATACTGAGTTAATGGCCTCCTTTTCAAAATCACGAGAGTGGTAAATTTATGCTTTTCTTTCGAGATTTATATATGTAAGATGTGTTCATGTGTTTAAATTTGTATCCTGCCAAATATTGCAGTTGGATAATTGGTGTTGAGGGATACGACACTTCGCTTCCTGAGGATGATATCAAGAAGGCACTGACCAATCATTTCCGTTCGTGTGGAGTAATCGCTAAAGTTGATATGCCCAGAAACCCTGTCGACAGGTTTGTAGCTTCTTTCTTTGCGACAACAAGGTCCAGCTGTGAATAATAAGTTGAATGCTAGCTTTTTTTTTTGTTTTCTTAACAGACATGCTTCTGTTATTATTATCGGAGATGACGCAAATGAGAAGGCGTTGGAACTTAATGGAAGTGAACTTGGAGGACGGAAACTAGTTGTTACTGCTAAGGTTTTTCCGGAAGTGGTTAAAAGGGACGTTCCTTTTGGCTACACTGCCCCCCTAGGTACATAAATTTGTTTAACAAGATGACGGATGAGTAGGAAGCTCAGCTCTTTGGTGTTTTCAGATCGCGATACAACAACTTGGGTCTTTCTTATGAATTGTGTATGATACAACTGCATCCCTTTGGCACTTTCTTATATTTGTTTTTCTTCTCCATGTTTAAGTTAGCTCACTATGTATGACGTTTGTGTGTGGATGATCAAGTAATCTCACTATTTATGATGTTTGTGTGTGGATGATCAGTAATCTCACTATGTGTGACGTTTGTGTACTGTAGATGATCAAGTAAGCTCACTATGTAGGACGTTTGTGTGTAGATGATCAAGTAAGCTCAGTAATCGTTATCTAGTATGAGCGGTCTGATTAGGTAGAAAAACGCTGATATCTATCTATCATCTCCCAAGGGACACAAAATTATTTACATTTCCTCTGATTTAGTAAGTTTTGTGCGTGTGCTGTCGAAATAGCATGTGTACACAACCATTTTTATCGGGGTTCACCATAACAAAAACCCTCTAACTTTGATGCTAAAACTCGACAATGAGTAATTACGATGGTAACCAACGAAGTTGCATAAGACTCGAGTGGCGATGGTTATGTGCGGGACGGGTGTCAAGTTGCATAACCAACGAAGAGGCTTGGAGCTGGAACCAACAAATGTCCTTAAATTCCTAGCAACATCGCTAACTCAAACATCATGTGGTCGTGACGTCAGTTTAAACCTCATACATGGCCTATAGGCCTTTTTTACTGAATGAGAATAGTATGGCGCTGTAGAATCTCAAATTCCAAGTCCTACACATAAAGATATGACATATGATACGTTTCACTTAATATTCACATAAAGCGAAAAAGTTAAAACATTAATCTGTGAAAACATCTAAAATTACTTTTATTCATCTTCACTTATTGTTTCCGTTCAAAATGCTAGGACATATTCCTTTAGACATACTCAAACAAACACATGATAACTCTCATGCATTGGAAGCCGAATTCTTGATAGGGTATGAAGCTTGCATCGCAATCCCACATAGACCTGTTGGATTTTCAAAGTTACGAGCCATCTTAGCGTAGCCAGCATCTCCCCACCCCGTGCCCCATGAGTTTTTCACGATCCAATAGTCCTGACCGTTCTCACTACCATACCCGACGATAACAACTGCATGGTCGAGATCTGTCCCGCACGGTCCAGTATATATACCCTTAATGACATCAAACATGTAAACATGGATCATACAAATTTAGTGATTGAATATATTTGAATTTAACAAAAAAAAAATGGAATAATTTAAAGGTTGGATAAATACCGATTGATAGAGCATAAATTCTTGGGATTTTTTGTCAATGCCGACACTCACAGGTTGGTGAGCAACCGCTTTTTGTAGGGAAATCTCATCATTCGCTGGCACATCCTCGTAGCCATCAATTGTGATGATCTTGTTTGGTGTATACTGCGACAAACGTACCTAAAACAAAAATTGAAATTAGATACTGAAGTATAATTAAGCAACTATAAGTGGGTGTTTAATTACGGCGGCACTAAAAGGTGTACCTTTTTGCGGTTACAGTTGCCTTGAACGGCCTGGTATGGATAATTAATTTCGGAATCAAGACCATTGTTATTGGTAATGAACTGGAAAGCTCTCTCCATTGTGCCTCCTCCATAACACCCTTGGTTGTCTATGTTGCAGTCGACTAATTCTTGCTCGGACAATGAGATTAACTCTCCTGTAACGATCTTGTTTATACCCTCCACTGCTGCCACACTGGAGAATGCCCAGCAGCTATCTTTCATTTAAACATGCAAAAAAAATAAAAAAATACAATTATATGTTAAATTATAATTGTGATCTTCTTTTGTAGTTGCGTCTGTAGTAGTTAAAAATGTTTTGCTGATTCTTAAAACCAAAACAGAATTACAAAAAAAATAATAATAATAAGAATAATAATCAAACACTATTTGATTGAAAATTGTAAACGCAAGCGAAATTTCTCCGCTTTTGTACGTATCTACAATCTCAAAAGGGATATTTTAATATATATATATATATATATATATATATATATATATAAAATACGAAATTATCTATTAACTTAACAAATAACTAGCACACCAAAAAAAGATAGGAGGACCATTAAGCGTATGTAACCCTACTATACTAAAAAGACATTATTGAGGGATTAAATTTCAAGGTCACTAATTCGAATTTGGATAGGTAAAAACGCTAGATTGATCTATATATTAGTCTCCGCCCAAGAAAAAAAAATAAAAAAAAATATATATATATATATATATATATAGAACAAATTAAACGTTAGAATTTATTTAAGCCAAAAAAAGTAATAATCAGGCCTATATTACTGTAGGAGTATTTGGGTATGAATGTGAAGACAAGTAAAAGTACTCACTGCAGGTGCCTTGGTCTTTAATCGCCGTCACTGCACCTTCTTGCCTCCAATCAAATGACTCGGGGAGCTGATCTCCGGCAAGTGGCACGTACCTACGACTAATTCTCAGAGCCCTTTGTTTCTGTATAGGGCGTCCGGAGAAAAGCTCTCGGTACTCCTGGACTGTTAGGTCAGCAAACCGAGTCAAACCAAGCCGGTAAGAGAGGTTCTTAGCATTGTGCTGGTCAATGAAACGGAGGTTATCCTTGAAGTTCTGAAAACGTCGTTCCTTATCTCCGAGAGCATTGGTATAAGTCTTCCCGTGCTTGGACATCCACGTTTGGAAGGTAAACCCAACCTCCTCGTTGCTCCTGTGGTCACCGCCGGATGTGACGGGAAGGTCCATGGCCGAGGACGACGAAAGAACGAACATTATCAAAAGAGAGAGGATTGTCATGGAAGCAGGTCTAGCAAAGTCCATTTGTATATTCTTCATAACGATTATGAGATATTGCTAAATGGTGAAAAACAAATGAGTGATGGGTTTTATCATTGCCACTTATGTTTGGATGTATAAGAATTTAACCCTGATTTTTAAATTCTTGACCTGAAACCGATTATATTTCTTGTACCTTAATCATTCCATATATATTCAAAATCTTGATTTGTTTCTATATATTACATGTAAATAAATATTAGGAGGGATGTATTGGATTTTAATGATTTTGGAAGATTTGGTGGAATTTAGGAAATTTTAGATTTTGACAGATAGGAATGAGTTTTTAAGATTTTTGGTGGAATTGTTAAATATTTATCTTTTAGAAAAAGTTTGTGATTTGAAATTTATAACTAATGGATATGTGCTAAAACCCATTCCATTTTCTCAATCCAACAAATTAAATGGTCCACAAATTCGGCCCATCCCATCAAGGGCAAAATAGACATTTGTGCAAGAGAAGACCTAGACCACTCCTCCCTATAAATATAGAAGAGCCACTATTGAGCAAGGGACCTCGTTTTTTCTCTGCAGAGAATTTCTGTCTGTGAATCACATTTTCTCATTTTAAAGCTTTATCTTATAAAAAGCTCGTTGTAAAACGTGAACCCTCGCTAAGATCTAATAAAAGAGATTGCTTCGTCCCCCACGTTATTTATTTATTCATTGTTTGAAGCGTAATACGAACAATTGGCGCCGTCTGTGGGGACCCTTCGAAGTATTTTTTCTCCACAAGATCTAACGATGGAACCAACAATCAACGAGCTCCAGGAATACGAAACCGAGACTTCGAGCTAACTAGAAGTCAACGACGTCGAGTCACCACCACCTGCTGGCGATTCAGTCGATCCTACCAACCTTCCAGTTCCCGGCGACCTCCGGTGGGCCACATGTCGTCGACTCGAAGAAGTTCTTGGCAACGTGCCGGCCTCTGCCGATGTTCGAGGCCCTATCGACGTTCTAGCTCTTACGGATGCTCCAAATCGTATCGACCATCCTGCCTTTACCAATCCTGCAACACCTTGTGGGGCTCTGCCGACCCAAAACACGGAGACTAACGAGGTCACAGAGATCACAAACAGCAGAGGTAACTTTGACGGTTTGATGTAGACCATCCTCGATCGACTTGACCGACAAGATGAGAAGACAAACGAGAGACTCTATGCCATTTTTGCAGCTCAAGCACGACATTGAACCTCCAGAGTCCAGAACACGAGGCAGCCCAGCTCCGAACCCATAGTTCATCCCTAACCAATTTCTGATCGAGACCGTTCGAGAAGTCGTCGACCGTCATCAATCATAGTCGGATCCATCGATGAACGAGCGAGAGGACGGACAAGCGAAGATACCCCCGCTAGTACGCGCGACCAAGAACTCGAGAGAATGAAGACAACATTCCGCGACATGTCTTCCAAAATGCACAGCGCGATTAGTTCAGCACCAGAATTAGAGAAAGTGTTTGAAGAGACACGACGGTCACCATTCACCTCACACATATATAGCATCCATCTTAAGCACACAAGCAAGGTGAAACTGCCAAGCTACGAAGGAAACTCTGACCCAGCGCGTTTCCTGACAACTTTTAACCACGTCATAAGACGCGTGCACTTCTCTCCTGAAGAGGAAGACGCAGGTAATTGTCAGCTGTTCGTAGAATATTTGAGTGGCGCTGCTCTAAGCTGGTTCTCTCGACTTAAAGTCAACTTGATCGACAACTTCGACCAGCTATCTGCAGCCTTCTTGAAGCACTACTCGATGTACCTCATGAAAGGAGCATCGAACGCCGATCTGTGGACCATAGCCCAAGATGCCAAGGAGCCCCTTCGCACCTTTATTGGACGCTTCAAATCTATTGTCTCGAGCGTAGTCATACCCGACGATGCAGCTGTTGCCGCACTGCAAAATGCCGTATGGCATGACACACGTTTTCGTTAAGATCTAATGCTCAACCAACCAGCGACGCTTGAAGACGCATTACACCGCCCGAACAGGCATATCGCAATTGAGGAAGACAAGGCAATCTATGCAAAGCATCTCGCCCTTCCCAAAGCGGTAACTCCGAAAGAAAAGTCGAAGGAAGAGTACCACGAGCCTTGTCAACATTATGACAGAGACTACGAGGAAACCTTCGGGAAGAAGTCGCCGACTTACCATGTCAGCAGTTCGGACACTCAGCCTCAACAGAGGTGGAACAAATATTGTCACAAATATGAAATCAAGAACTCTAAATTATATTGCGATTTCCATAAACTCTCTGGCCACTCCACGGACAAATGTCGGACCTTACGAACCTTACTTCTTTCGAAGTATAAGAATGGCGACGTAAGCGTCAGTCTCAACCAGTTCGAATCAAATACACGCGACCAGTAATCCGAGGAAATGCGAGACGACGAACCTAAGCGTGCAAGGGACGCGCCAAGAGAGGATGACGTCATGAACCCAAGACGTCGAATCTACTGAATACCGGTCCGACAAAAAAAAAAACAAAATCTTCGGCCAACAAGCCTCTCTTTTGTCATTCGAACTACGGTCGGCTTGATCCCTGCAAAGGGTACGTAGGCAGCCTTTCACGAGGCACAACTATACCTATAATATATATATATATAAAATAAATAATAAGCCAAGTCCATCTTGCAATAGTTTGCTCGAAACATTTGAAACAGTTTCTTTAACTCATTTGCTCGAACCTTCGCAAACTTAGATCCTGCTATTTTGACATCGTCTTCCTGGCCAGTTGTACGATTTAAAACGCGTTCCCACATGGATGCAGTGGTGCTCGTTGTTCGGACTTAGAAACTCTGTTTCAATCAAAATAATCCACGTCTTTATTTAAGTAAGCCAAAATCTTACACTTAAAGACTGAAGTCGGGTCCATCTCGCGATAGCTGATAGACGGTCGGACAATATAAGCCAGGCTCTGACTTGCACGCTCGCGCCGATCTTGAAGCACCCACAGGGTAAGTCGACACCACGCTCGCACCTAAGTAGAGCAAGCTTGCCTTGCTTACTTATTATCTATCAAACTCTGATTCTCGGTTCAAGCATATACGTTAAGAGACGTCTTGCGCCATAATATGCTTCAAGAAACAAGTTTATTGCCAAGGATAACCTCGCTAGAGCCTCTCCGTTGGCCGAGGAAAACATTGCAAGAAGAACCAAAGCCGAGTTTTGGCTCGCACGAAAACACATTTCAACTAAGACCGATCTTGCATCAAGAAATCTTAAGTCAGAAGACTAAGTTCCTCTAAGTTCCTCCAAAAGCCAAGCTTCACCTCGCGTTTTTAATCGAAGCCGAACTTTGCCTCGCAAAAGTCGAGCTCTGCCTCGCAAAATCTAAACTCTATCTCGCATTTGTTTTTTAACCAAGAATCTAGCTTTGCCTCGTGTTTCTTAACCAAAAGCCGAGCTCAACCTCGCACTTACTCAAAAACCGAGCTCAGCCTCGCAATCAATCAGAAATTCAAGAAAAAAAAAATCAAAGGGTTCGCAACATCGATCTGAGTGCCAAAAAATCTAGATCATATAATAGAAGGTTCGAACAAATAAAAAAAAGGGATAACAATGAAGTCGCTAAAAAATGAATCAAACTGCGCCAAAACAAGGCGTGCCAAGCCGAAGTACAACACCGAGCTACAAAGCCGAGCTACGACGCCGAGCTATGAAGCAAAACTACGATGCCGAGTTACAACGCCAAACTCGTCTCGTCAAGGCCTCTAGGAAAAGGAAAAAGAAGATTTACAAAAAATATTTTTGGTAGATTCGTAGAAAATCCACGAAAGAGTTTCAAAAAGAAGGGGGCTACTGATGGATATGAGGTAAAACCCATTCCATTTTCTCAATCCAGCAAATTAAATGGCCCACAAATTCGGCTCATCCCATCAAGTGCAAAAGAGACATTTGTGCAAGAGAAGTCCTAGACCACTCATTCCTATAAATATGGAAGAGCCACTATTGAGCAAGGGACCTCATTTTTCCTTTGCAGAAAATTTCTGTCAAGCTATTTTCTCTGTAAAATCACATTTTCTCATTTTAAAGCTTTATCTTATAAAAAACTCGTTGTAAAACATGAACCTCGCTAAGATATAATAAAAGAGATTGCTTCGTCCCCCACGTTATTTATTTATTCATTGTTTGAAGCGTAATACGAACAATAACAAAAGAAAAAATTTCGGTTGATTTTCTATAATTTTTTTTAAAAAAAGAAAAAAAATTGTTCAAATAAAAAAATTGTGGTTCAAACTTCCAATTAAGAGAAGATATAAATTGTATTACATATTTTCTATACAAATTTTTTTTAGAAAAGATATAAACAAAAATTGATTGGTCATCGAAATATTAATACAACCATTATATAAGAAAACTGGTCTAATTATTTTGGTTAATTCGTTTCCAGTTCGAACCAAAACATGCGAAGTGTAACAAAAAATTCGTAAAAGGGCTGAACAATGTTCTTTCAAAGAGATTCGATTAGGAACTCTTATAGCAATAGCTTGATCAAATCGTGAATTGAGGGAAGTTCATGGCAGTAAGTGTTTGTGGGACAGTCGCCAAAGTCATGAGCCATTGATATGAATCTGCGGGAGTGAGTATGAATCAAGGCTTATCACGATTTAGCCCGGCCCATCATTAAAAGATTTATCCAATTAAGTTCCCTTTTTTTACGTTGTTAATTTGTTATTCAATCAACTTCTTGAAAATGAAAACCTCTCCCTAAGCATACAAAACTAATCTCGCCTCATCATAAATCTAATTGTTTATTACTTATTCTACTCACACCGTAGGAAGTTTACTTATTATTGAAAGAGAGTTAAATTAACACCTTAGACGTAGGATTAACACCTTAGATTTAAAGGTAATATGGAGATCAACTATGCAATGGCGTGTTAATGCATCTAATTAAAGACCTTAGGCTTAAACTTGATGGCCTTCTTTTACTTATACAAAAAATAATGTATTTGGAGGATATCTAGTAAACAAAGGTTTTGTTGGAGGAATCTGTGCTTTCGAAATTGAGTCAAATGGTTCACATCTTAGCTGATATTTACCAAAAGTAGTCTCACATCAAGAAAAATTACTAATCGAGGGTTCAAAACTTTTTGATTAGTTGATTAGTTATAGACTTATAGTAAATGATTAGAGGGAAAAAAAACACATGTAGCCAATAAAAAGCACATAACCCTTATCAATCCGCCGTTAATTCAGTGCTCCTGTTGTTTCCTTTTATCCATTAATCTAAACATTCTGAAAAAAAACGCGTTTACATTTTCGTTTCGTGGTTGCCATGTGACGGCAAAACAAAATTAGCAACTATACTAATAATAAATCGTAATTGTCGCTTTTGATTGTTAAAATGCTCTTGTGACAATGATACGATGAATGTTTAATTTTATTTTATGTATATTAGATAGATTGAGATATGATATTGATTATGCGCGTTATCGGTTTAAAGTTTAATAACTAATTAATTTCCTTAAATAAAACCTAGTGATCCCTTTTTCGCCACGGCATTCTCATCATTGCTCTCTCTAGTGTAAGAGATACAAAAAAGTGATGCAAGAAAATAATTGTGAAACAAACAATACAAAGTTGGACCGATGATGTAATAAAACTATTTTATACTATTATTTTCTAACCGTCATTAACGGTTAATTCAACCGACCATAATAAATTACTTTAAAATGGGTGTAAAGGACCAAGGTCTTGACACCGTAATTACCGCTTCCATTTATCTGACCGCATTCATTTTCTCAATAGTATTATTGTATGATCTCGTGAAATTTAGTGGAGTCATACGTCTGTGTTGAATTTTAGATTTTGAAAGAACAAGTATATTGAGAGTTGAAAAACATATACTATGCAAATTGTATAATATTCTCAGCATGATGCATCAGCATCTCTAATTCTTTTTTTGTATATTTATATTTTTAATTTGGTTTTACTTTTATAATTATCCATACAGTGTGTGATCTTCAGACTAATTAAAATTAGTTTAGTAAAGTCTGAACTTTTAACTAATTGACGTTACTGAACTATCATCATCTCTGACAAAAAAAAGGAATTTAAAAACTATCAACATCCTTGATTTTTTACTAATATATCTGCAAAATCGGAGTACAACATTTTCTCACACCTATAACTTTTTCTCTAGACATATGTTACTTGATCTATGCATTAATACTTTATGTATAATGAGCTGGTACGACCTTTTATTCGTATTCTTCTTTTTAATTTCGTCAATTAGAAATCTGATATAAATTATTGTAAATGATAAATAATAGAAAACTTCGAGAACAGAAATAAACAAATTATACAATTAATGATTCCAACAGCCAAAAACAAGATGTGATAGTCACTTAGTCAAAGCATTTCCGTTTGTTCTCACTGCTTTTTACTTTGCATCAATTGATTTATTAGTTCTCCCAAAAGATAAGTATAGTTGTTTTAAAGTGAGACTGCTTTTATAGAAATCTTGAGTCTCACTGCTAAACCTGATGGACAGTTTAATTATGTGCTAAGGTTTAAGAGCGTAACAAGAAAAAATACAGACGATGATTCGTATCGGTGGCTTCTCTAGAGATAGCGTGACATGCTTTCAAAAATGTTGAAATATCTATAAATAAACCCGTTTACATGTTCAATCAGGTTTCTTCTGGCGCTCGAACGTCTTTTCATAATAAACTTGATCATACACTAACTCCATCCATAAGAACCAATTGAGTATATGTTGTTCACTTTTGGCCAGAACCTAATCAGTAGTTGCTAAATTTCCTCCGATATTTTTAGTTGTTCGACCAGTTTCCATGGTCTTGTTACAGTTTTGACATATCGTGAACCAGTCTTGTTACAGTTGATTCCAAATTGGAGAATCTTTGAAATGCACTACTTGAGACTAACCGATTATTTTTCCTACTTTTGTCATGTTCATAGCTAAGTTTGCCACATGCGAACGTAAAAATATGTCCACGAGACTTTTTTTTGGTGAAACATAAATTACCAAATTAAATTCAATCAATACAAATAAAAATATGTTATAAAGATATATCTACCCCTTTAGTGACAAATACGTTAGAAAATTAATTAAGAGAGACGGTTGGATGTCAGAATGTATATCTTTCTTTGCATATTGTTCGTGTTCAACCTAACATGCTTTTTCGTCATTTCCATTTTCCTTTATTGTTTAATATTATTCGGATGATGAAACTAATCTGAAAAAGGGAATGCCGTATCATACGACTTAACGAATGTGACCTCACTAGTCAAATAAAATAAACATTAGTAATAGATATAAATCCAATTATATTTCCGACACAAAATAGTAATTTCAATAGAATTTTTTTTTTGGCAGCAGTGTTATATGACAAATATGAGTGTCACGCATATTATTTAGACTCCAATGATAAGTGAAAAGAATATGATTTTTAGGACATTTTTTTCCCTTAAATACTATACTCTCTCTCTCTCTTTCTAAAATATTAATTTTTTGAAATTTTTACACATATTTAAAAAACATTTAATACAATATTTAATTTATTTTTAAAAAATTTTTTAAAAAAAAATTTACTTCATTAATACTTAAAATCTAATAGAAAATAAGTTGTATTTTAATTTTTACATTTCTCAAAAATAATTATTATGTTATAAAGAAAAATGAGTTAATTAGAATAGAAAAACTAATCTTGTGAAAATTAGAAAATCAATCTTTCTGAATTGGATGTAGTATTTATACAATAAAATGAAAATCAATCTTTCTGAAATAAAGAGAATTTTTCCTTCACAATTTTGTTTTACAATTTGAGAAATAAATGACGTCACGAGGATGTAAAACAAGAATAGTTCCTTCAGAGACCAAAGACGAATATTCTTCACTTCGCGAGTCCCCAGAATTTATATTGAAATTAAAAAAAGAGAGTTATTGTCTCTCTCTCCGACAAGACATGTATAGCACCATTTCGGTTCCTTGCTTAATTACAATCATCTTCACTTCATCTAAAATCCCAAAACCCCTTTTTTCCCATTCTTCAAAAATCTCTCCTTTATCTCCGGAAAAAAACTCACATTCTACACTCTAATGGCTCCTGCGACTGAATATCAAGGCTCGTTCCTGAGTCGAATCAGCATCCGCCGCAATCAGATCGTCTCCATGGACATTAATCACGAGCAAGAGCTCGAAGAACTCGAGTTTTTCCAGAAACACGTAGCTGAGCGTTTCTCGGAGTTAATACCATCTCCATCGCTGCCTCCTTCTTCCTCCTCCTCCTCCGACGCTGCAGCCGTCTCTCAGCAGTCTGATCCGATTCTTTCGATCCCTTGGTTACAGAATCTTCTAGATGTTTTTATGTCCTGTGAAGCTGAGTTTAAGGCTGTGCTGAGCACGACCCAGATCTCGAAATCGCCGTCTTTAGAAAGGGTTTTGCCGGAATTGCTTGATCGGATTTTAAAGGCGTTGGATTTATGTAACGCCGTTGTTAACGGGATTGATTCTGTTAGACAGAGCAGACGTTTAGCGGAGATAGCTGTCACGGCGCTTAAACAACGCCCGTTATGTGACGGAAGCGTTCGTAGATCTAAGCGTGCGTTAACAAGTCTCCTCGTTGGCTTAAACGCTGAGGAGAGGAGAGATAGAAACAGTGGAGGAAGTGGTTGCAGTAACCAACGAAGGACTACGTCACGGTCTTGGTCGTTTGGACCGCGCAGCAATGTCATTGGCGGAGGATCCTCTGGCCACGGCAGTAAGAATTGGTCTGCGACGAAGCAGATTCAGGCGATGGTTGCCAATCTGGTGCTACCACGTGGAGCGGAAGCTCTTGGACCGGCAATGCCTGTTTACATAATGAGCAGTGTTATGGTTCTGGTAATGTGGGTGCTTGTGGCGGCGGTTCCTTGTCAGACAAGCAGCGTTCTTGTGGCGCCATTGCCACTTCCGAAACACCAGAGTTGGGCTAGCGCCGCTGTGAATATTCAGGAGAGGATTGGTGAAGAGATGAAACGGAAGGAGAAGCGTTGTGGTGGTGGTGGATTGATGGAAGAGATGCAAAGGATGGAGAAGATTGGGTTATCTTTAATGGAATTCGCGGAAAGGTTTAGGTTTCCGGCAGATGAAGAAGAGGAGGTGGAAGTTGCGGAGAGGGTGGATGAGATGGAGGAGATTTGCCGGGGGATGGAAGTGGGATTGGAGGATTTGCAGAGACAAGTGAGGC
This sequence comes from Crucihimalaya himalaica, assembly GCA_004349715.1. NCBI lineage: Eukaryota > Viridiplantae > Streptophyta > Magnoliopsida > Brassicales > Brassicaceae > Crucihimalaya > Crucihimalaya himalaica. Next base: position 1,024,071 of record SMJT01000017.1, on the reverse strand, counting down.
AAGTGTTCCATAGATTGGTGAGAAGCAGGATAGAGATTGTTTCAGTGCTTGATCAAGCTCCTGCAATCTAATCTGTAAATCCTCAATAAGAGTAACAAAATCTTTTCTCTTTGTCTTTTCTTTGGCGATTTTTAGTCTTACAAACTAATCTTTCAAAATCTTGATGTGTATAATCTACAAATCGTATACATACACACCAATGTTACTGTTTTTGGTATATGATAACTGCAAAACTCTATTGACTGAGATTAGATTCATGATGCTTTCCTGAATCTGTTCTTCTGTGGCTTCCGTGTCTCTTTTCCTGACTTGTGATTGTTTCCAGAAGCTTCCCTATGTTTTCCGAAGCTTCTATTACCGGGGCGCTGTGGTCCTGTTCTACTTCCATTATTGTCGGAAGCAGGTGTGTGTTGTTGATGTGTTCTCTTTTGCCGTTTGAATTTGTTGCCGTCTTGTTTGGCTACAGTTTCTGATGAAGCTTCTCTGTAATTTCTTTTCTGTCGCCTGTAAAAAAGAACCGATTATTATTTATTCATATAATGAACAAGCAATGATTTGATTGGATGTGTTCGTGATCTCGGATTATAATTGCTGTTCTAAAGGATCTTACTCTCTGGATGGATCGGTGGATGTAGCCTGTGAATCATTGGTCTCATCTTTGTCTTTTGATTTCCCCGACCGGTTCTGCAAATTAAGATGAAAGTTCGAAGATGCAAACGTTTCTTTTAATTTATTCAATTCGAGATCTTCAAGAAAAGCTACTGAGGAAGAGAGAGAGACCTCTAAAACTGTCTGGATGAAACTCTTGTGCTTGTCTGGTGTGGCTAATTGGACTGCGCGGGTGCCGCACTTCCTTACCATAATTTCAACTATGATCGTTACCTAAATGCATTTTTTGCAAGGCAAATTACTCTTTTTGAGGAAGGAGTTGAACTGAAATCACTTGGAAACTAAAGTCAAGCACTATTCTCATTATTACCTTTGACTTAAAATAGTGTCTTGAAACAGACGACCAGGGGAGAATTTCGTATAAGAGGTTCTGCAGTAGATTCTGCAAGTCCTGGGCTTGCGATGTTGAGACTAAAACTTTCACAAAACCCAATACAGCCTGGAGATACATGAAGACTATGAGAACCTCATGGAGAAAACCAAAAGTACATAATACTTAAAGCAACAACATCTTGAGGTCAAATTAAAAAGGCATAAGGTAGACTTACTTTTATAATCTCAATGGTTTTGGTGTGAAGCAATGATAAAACAGATGAAAGAAGTTCAGGCGACGATAGGCAGATCCCAGGGTCTTTGTATATCAAGGCAGATAATGCAGACACTGCTCCACTCCTTATGTGTGGCGAAGATCCAGAAATATAACCTGTTATCTGAAGAATCATGGATGCTGATAGGTCATTTGAGAGATAATGAAGTAAATTGAAATTGTTATGGCGAGCTCATCTCATGCACTTACCATGTTAATCAATTTGGGACAAAGTTCATCACTGGTGATAGATGATGAATTTTTCAGGGTGGTATATACCATAACCAGTGCATCACAAGCTGCTTTCCTACGTTCTTCTTTCCCCTGTATATGCAAAGGCAAGATAATGCACAAGAATGTTAATTTTGTTGAGTAATTGTATTTTTTCCCCTAAGCACCAACAAACTGAAACAGCAACGAAGCAAAAAGTATGTTTACATCTTTAAGTGTCAGGATCATCTCGTTCAGAATAAGGAAAGCCTTCTCATTCTCCTCCTCGGAGCTTGACTGCAAGAAAAAAAAAAGTATTTCTTCATAAGGCAAGACCAAAGTATCCATTTTATAAAACAGAGCATGGATATACTCAAGTAATGATATTTACTGATATCAAGTTAGAATTGATACAAAAGTAAAAAATTTAACCTGAATTCCATGGGCCATTAGGACGTGGAGACATGCAAATCGGCTTCTAGAAGACGCTGCATCTTCTGGAGTCTTATGGCTGAGTAACATCTCAATCACCTCTGCAAAATGAGATGAACAAAACCAACCATGTTCCTGCACCAACAAGGGCAAAGACACATAAGCATGAGGAGCAGCCAGTGAACAGAATAAGAGCTACTGCAACAAGCTTGAGGTAAACAACCTGTAGAACTCTGCTCAGAGTATCATATGCCCCACAAAGATCAGCCTCGTCGGTGGCCTAAACCAGAAACAGCTCATGGATCAGTCTCTACATAGGAAAATTCTCTTAACTCAAATTTAGAAACATACCTGAAAACTTTGGCGAACAAGATTATAAATCAACTCAATAAGATCTTCTTTGGCTTCTTCAACAAATGATGATGCAAGATCCAGCACAGCACTCCTGCAAGTAAATGCCATTGAAAAAGGTCGTACAAGGTATAGGAGAAGAGGAGAAATTACTTGATATACAGATGGATATCATGCTATTACAATGTCTAATGGTATTCAAGAAAGTTAACAAGTCGGACAAGAGAGTTTACGAGGATGAGTTTCATAATAAAAGTATATATAACAGGGCACAGCATATAACTTGAATTATACCTCTTTAACTGTGTCTTTGTGGGACTGCAGGTGTCTTTCTCTTCATTGATTGAATCATTCAATTGATTGACCCTCCCCTCAGTCTCGCTTTCACCAGCAGGATCAAACTTATTTAGCAAAGAAATTAGAATCTTTTTCCTAACTGACGAATCCAGAGTAGAAGCTAAGCATCCAATTGCAGCCTGCCATTACAAGAACATTAACTATATAAGATTTTCTTCAGCCAATCAAAAGTCCAATTGCTCAAGTTAAAAGACCACATAGACCTGTGCTGAAGAAATTGACAGATATTCTTTGACAAAAAAATAAAATCACAGTATGCATCTTTGCAATCGAAGAGTAACTAAAGAAACTCCTAGTCAGGAGAAAGTCGACATCATATAAGACATTAATTGAAGAAATACTAATAGTAGTTTGAGCAACAAATACATTTGATTTTTCTTCATGCTTATAAACATAGTTTCTGTTTAAAAGTACTACCCTCTACGGCCTATGAGCAGACAAGGAGTCAATCAGAATTTAATCACACCAGAAAATGCTATTTCCCTAGCCAAAGATATCTAGAGTATGTGTAAAGTGTTTTTCTCTAAACCGACCACAATGGAGGACCAGAAACCAATTTGTTAGAAGTTTGAAATGCAGAGAATAAGAAGGAAATTTGTAAACCTTAAAGTCTGCACTGATCTCTGTGCCTGAAACAGTGAATACATCAACAAGAGTCTGAAGCAACTCTGTCGAGCTTAATGCCAAAGCCTTCATGTTTTTAGTTGAAGCTTTCTTCGAATAGTGGAATCCACTTTCAAGCTCTGTTGTTGCATCTTCACTTATGGCTTTTGCTTCGTCCATATCTGTACTGGGCTTAGGCTTTCTTTTATTCTGATTTACAAGCATCTAAACAAGAAAGATTTCAATGAGATTGCCCAGTTGTCAGCTCACCTAATATTAATGAAATGCGAAGGAACTCACCTGTAGAGAAAGGGCCACGGCTTCATGCATGAAAGATTTATTTTTAATAAATTTAACCATCAATTTGGCTAACGATCCAAATTTTTGGGGCACATCAACTGGATAGTTACAAAAGGCAGGTAACAGTCTCAGAAGTTCATGACCATAGGCCCGCAACTCTTTGCCGTGAGCTGACTTTTTAGCTACCAAACAAGCATATAAATAAATGTTAGCCAAAAAACCAAGTGGCAGAGTAGTACAGTAAGCCCTGATATGAAAACAAAACCCAAAGGACTCATTGTCGGCATAGATGAGTACCTCCTTTAGAAGCAAGCATCAGTGATTTTGCAAGCGGAACAATGTGGTCGACATAATACTCAAGAGATGCTCCAACGATATATTTTCTTAAGATAGGAATTAGCCAAGCATTTGTGCATGAGAGACTCTCAGCATGAAGAGTGATAGGAAGAAGTGTCAGTAGCCTTACTGGTCCCATTGCAACCACTGCAGAACCAATGCATTGCTGAAGCTGCATAAGTCCAATCTAGTATAAATCAAATAGTATAGATAGACTCTTTATATCGTTGAAAACTGCAAACATAGATAAATGATGAGAAACAAGATGTCTTTTTTCTAAATCATGAAATATGATTGAATACATCATTGAGTATCAAATTCACTATTATCCACTGGGATATTCAAAATATAACTCACAACTTTCTGAACCAACCATATTCCTAAAGTAAGAAACCAGTTCTATAACTGTAACACAATAGGCCCTTTCGTAACTTACATATTGTGAGCTAGAAGTATCTCCAGTTGCATGTTTCATCAAGTCGGCGAGCTTTAATAGGATATTCTTTGCAAGCAGATATGAAAGCTCTCCTGAAACAATTGGAGATAGAAATTAAATATTTCGCTAGGAAGATGTGTAGATAACATGTTCAGGATGACAAAATATAGCACCTGAGTGAAAGTACACCTACCAAGTTTCTCGATCAAAAGATTTATGACAGTTAAAATGTGCTCCTTTGGAATTCCATCACATGAGTTTAGGGAACTCTGAAAGATAGAGCATACACATCTTGCTGCATTTATATGGTCTCCACTGGTTACGTTATCCTCACCTTCACAAGACAAGCTTCCCTCGCTCAGAAGTTTATTTGTATCAATGTGGCTACTGATCACGTCTTTTAATATAACTGAGGCTTGGGATGCAATGTCGTCCGTAGACGTCAGAAGGCCTAAAGCATAAGAATTGAAAGTTGGAATTCATCATAACATAAATATATACAGAAACCAAAGCCCACAACGAAGAACAAAAGAGATACAAGCTGAAAGCTAGGGAAGGAACAAACCTGCCAATGACCCACAAACTAGTGGAAGTTTCCCTAGACATAATGTCGGTTCGACTAAATAAGCTTTCTCCAAAGCACTTTTTAATAGGGTGGTCACATGCACGATCGTGTCAGCAGGATTTTTGTCGGGTAAAGATAAATAACTAGTCAAAGAAGTTACAAGTCCTTCTATCTCAAGAACAACAATTGTATCTTCTGAATTCTTGAAGAAAGTGTCAATCGCTTTGAGAATTTGCCTCGTCAGCGGTGAAAACTGAGAACCCATAAGCTTGCAAAGTTCTGAAAAAACTCTAGAACTAACTTTGGCAGAGAGAAACGGAATTGTAGCACTGAGCACATTTAGCACATGGGCAGCCTCTGCGTTCTCGGATTTCAGTGTTGAGTCAACCTTAGAACATTCCTCAATCTTTTTTGAGCTTAAGTCAGATAGAACAGGCTTATATTCTTTAAGTAAAGCATAAACTGTATTACTTGCTTCCTTTATAACAGTAGATGATCGGAGAGAACCAAATAACTTCTCTAAACACTCTTGAGCGCATCTTCTAACCTAACAGAGCAAACACACAAACCAAGATTGGTTGTCACCACATTGTGATTACTAATTTCAAAAATGAAATTTGGACACTACAACCATAGCTTCTCCACCACCAATGACCAAACCCACTAATATATAACTAGACTGAACTAAACGAATTCATAGCAACTGTAAAGCTCAACACTTCAATGGAATTAATCATGAAAATGGTCATCCTATAGACAGTAGTGATTCATCCCAGCAATTCTAAGAAGCAAAGAAGTGGGAAACCCAAAAGTGAATACCTTGGGACGTTTATCAATGGCGAACTTGAGAAGTAAACCAAACCCAATTTGAAGAGATTCCCAATCATCCAAATCACAGAAACCAATAAGCAATGTTCCAATGCACTTCACACCAGCTCTCAAACTCGCAACCCCTAGTTTACCTCCTCCTCCATCAATTGGTTTCACCAAAACAGCCACAGCATCTCGAGCCATAGTAGCTGAAATCTCTCCGGCAGGAACCAGAGGAACGACTATGGACAAGAAAGTCAGCAAAGCAGAAACTGCCACGGGATCCTCCGTAGAAGAATCAACAGAGGATATAGCAGCTGCGAAGAAAGCTGAAGGAGATGGAGGAAGAGACTCAGAGGTGAGAATGGAGCGCATTGCGACGGCGGTGGCGACGAGATGACGATGCTGTGCGGCTGAGGACTTGCCATAACGGTCCATAAGCTGTTGGGAGATATCAGTATTGTCATCTTTGAAGGCAATTTCATCGGTTTCATCTGCTCTGTCTTCAAAGGCCGCCATAGCTCGAAGAAGAGATTTTGATTAGGGTTTAAGGAAGAAGAAGAACAAACTTTAGACTAAATAAACCAGTGGGTATAATAAACCGGAAAATCAATCCGGTTTAATTTATCATGTCTAAATTCTCAATTTTACCGGTTTCATCCTTAGGTTTTTGCATCTCTTATGTCGCCTTTGGGGATTAGTCGTTTGAAAGTTGTGATTAACTTCAATTCATTATATCTTCTTCAGTGAGTCAATCTCCTTCTCTTTTTAAGATTATAATCATTCTAAACTTTTATTAAGAAGCTAAAATTATTGAGAGATCAGAATATGTGGTTAGAGTTTGTCAGAATACTCAAGAACTCGTCAATTTAAATTCTTCATTTGCTGATTGGGAAAACGGCACATTTTAATATCAAGCTTATGCATTTTTTCCAAAATAAATACGAAATATTTACCGAGCCAAAAAAATATACTAATTAACTTTATGTTGATTATGCTAAATTAAGAACAAAAAAATTCAACTAAATTTTTTGTTTAATTAACGTTAAACACTGTTAGTTAATAAAACGATGAGTTTTAATATCATAATATAATCGAGTTGAGCCCCTAAAATCCTCTAAGATATCTAATTTTCTAATCCCTAAATCCAAAATTGAACGTCGGGGGAGAACTGAACTCCGTCCACTCTGAAACCACCCTCCGTCAAGCCTCCGCCATCCACCAAACCCCCACTCCGAAACCGCCCTTCTTCACCACCTGTCGTCGTCACCACCGATTCCGGCCTCCACAAGCTACAAGTTTATATGAGTTTTCTCGTTTGCCTTAGATATTTTATAGATCTATCGCTTAGCAGTTCTAGTTGTAGAATTTGTTTGGTTAATGATTTGCTTCTGATCTCTCAAATCCATTTTGGACTTTCGGCACCAGCTTCTGTTACTTTCTTGCCTTTCTCCTCTGTTTCACTTTGTTTTTCAAATCTTCAAAAAGACACTAATTGTTAATTAATGACAAGAAACTATGTAAAGTGTTAATTGTGTGGGAAAAAATTTGTTCAAGAATAATGTATTAAATTGAAGGCTTTGATGCAGTTTCATCCGGTTAAGTCATTAGATTAAGCAAATGTTTTATGTATAGATTATGAATCCTATATAGTATATGTCGTTGTATTACAGTCATGTTGTAGTAACAGTTCTGTGAGTTCTTAGTGATCTTGTGGACAAAAAGTTAAGGTAATGAAACAATAATGGTGGGTGGGGTTTAGTTTGTTGAGACTTGAGAGAGAGAGTTCAATTATTTTCGTAAGTACTCTGTGAGATATGCAAAACGAGATTAAATAATTAAAGTGAAACTGGGGCCATGAGTGAGTTGTTGTGTTTTGGAATTTGGAGTAATGTGTGTGAAGAACTTAAACGTAAAGTGATACATTTTATTTTACTTATGAATTTTTTACCTTTTTGAACTAGACAATGTAATAAAATATTTTGTTCTTCTGACAGTGCATTCCACACAAGGTCGTGAGAGGAGAGGAACCCACATTTTTAAATGTAAGTTCTTCATTGGATTACGTGCACCAGTTTGCTTACGTTAGCTTACATTCTTCATTGGAACTATGATGAGTTTACTTACGTTAGGGGCTTTGGCTCAGTTTCTGATTCTTCCTGTTACTATATTCTGCATTTTTGTCCGTTCAGATTGTTCTCAAACGCATTTTATACAATTCTAGGAATCCATCGTTGTTACATTCTTTTACAATTTTGTTCATTCTTTTACAATTGTTGTACATGTGTTACTAGGTTGATGAAGCTACCAACATGGCGACGCCGCGAACGAATTGATGATGGTGATGAAAGAGGAGATGCGGTTGAGCCAAATGACTGTGATGTTATCAAAGATGATGGCAATGACGAGTGAGATGAAGTCGTCGGAGATGACACCAGAGAAGAAAGACTTTATTAGGAAGACCCTTTTGTTAAGTTGATTTTGTTATGATTTTAAAACTCAGTGTTTTGGTAAAGTTAGTGTTTAACGTCAGTTAAACAAATTTTTAGTTGATCTTTTTGTTCTTAATTTGGCATAGTCAACATAAAGTTAGTATATTTTTTGGCTCAATATATAGTTCGTATTTATCTTGGTAAAAACGCACAAGTTCAGTATTAAATTGACCGTTTTCCCTTTGCTGATTTGCTCACTGGCAAGCTCTAACTCTATATCACATTTACATAATTCTCTATAGCTCCTATATTATTGTATGTGAACAATTGTGGTTGGTGATGTGACACATGAGGCCGCTAAAGCATCTGAATGTGTGTGAAAAAAATGTTCATATGGCATGGTTGCCTCTGAGTTAGGCGTGCTTGTAGGTTTATATGGACAGTCGGAGACATTACAAAGAGAGAACAGGCCATCATTGAATCTGTCTCATGAGTCATATTTCTTTATTTCATTCTTTTTCTTATTAATATTAGTATGATTCAACTCTGTAATATGTATCAAATTCTTCCGATCTCCAGGATTTTTATATCTTATGCCAAAATTTTGATAGTTGAAAGTATTAGACTAAGAGTTTGCGAATACTTGGATAGTTTGAAGAGTTTAGTTACACTATTAAATGTTAGTTTTGAATAGTCAGACGAAAAACTTCAGATATGAGTTTGTGAAACTACGTGGATAGTTTAAACTTTGAAGAGTACTTTTTTACTAATAAATGTTAATTATTTGAATAGTTAGACGAAAAACTTTGGATATTTTTGCCTCCGACGCAGAAAAATGGTGTGGTTAATATATTATTTTCTCGAAGTCTTAAGTAGCCTAATATATAAACGCCGTTGTTAAAAGGGTATGGGCTTTATTATTTAGGGCACAACCTATATATATATACGCACACAAGTGGTTGATTTTGAAAGTTTATTGTTTTTATGCGCTTTACATTAATACCAACACTTATCGTAACATTTCATTTTCACATCACTAATTTCTATTCAATTAAAATTTAACGTATATTTTTACCAAAAGAACAAAAAAAATTGTTTAAACAAAATTAACCAAAGAATTGATGATAAAAACATTGATCTATCACCATTACTGCTTGTGAACCCATCTGCCAGTCCACTACCACTATCGGATTCGTTTAGTTTCCAACGGCAGTACTCAGTTACTTCAACTTTCTTTACTTTTCTTGTAGTATATATCATAACTTTTTAAAATCGATACTGACCCAAATCAAAATCAACGTAAGTGCATATAGGTCGCACCAAAACGGCAACGATTTTATCATTTTTGTAATTAATACCATTAATAGGTCATTTTAATTTTTAAAAATTTTGTGGTATGAGTTTGAATGGTGACCAAGATTTATAATATACTAGTAGTTTAAGTTGGTAGTAATGATGCAATCATTACGATTTAAATTCGTATATTGCATATTATCTGACAAAAAATTTATTACTTAAATAATATGTATTCTCTTATTACTCTCAATAATTTGGTTAACAAATATATGTCTATTAGTTAGTAATGACACGAAAACGCGTACGGAGACATTTCACATCATTTCAAATCTAAAGTAATTTAACAGGAGAGGAATAATTAACAATAATTTTATTGACTTCCATATTGAATAATCAAAATCAATAATAATAAATAAATGACAATAACCCTAGTCGACCAAAAAGTATATTGAATTATTGAGTGACAAAGTGATCTTATCACCACGTTATACAAAAATGAATTCGTGCGTCGAGATGTACGACACAGCATTCCTTTGTACGGAACTAACTTGATTAAATTTTTATTATATATACCAAAATATATCAAGTTAATTACTCATCATATGTTTATTATAAAGTGTTAAAAATATGTTGAATTTCAATAGTTTCATAGTTTGTAGTACCTTCCGGATCAGTTGCCTAAGACTTCAGAGGAAATTCATTAACTGATGATGCTGTTTAATCCATCGAAAATAACAAATATATATATGTGCAATAAAAATATCGGTTGTTGCTTGTCACATTTCTTTATCAAATGGGACCAAAATATATTGTTATGAGTACATTTTTAGTAGTATACAATGAAAATTACAATTGAATCTTCTTATCGCAACTGGCATTTTATTTTCCCGAAAATGTATTCAAATCTTTTTAAAAAACACAGTTATTTATCGTTTTTCTATTAAAGAAAGTGATCTCAAATATATATATTTTTTGTCAGAAGTAATCTCAAATATATATTGATAAATTTGACAGAAAAGTAAAATGATTTTGACTAACTTATCATATGATGCCAATATGCCATGTATTGAATATACAATTGCAACGTTATTCTATCACGGATTGTTTTTAGTTTCTCTAATAGCTGTTTGTTGCTTTTTACTGCAGATTCCATCGGCATGGTTTCATATTTGCTCTTCTTTTTATTGTTGAATATGGACCAATTATTAGAAAGATAAAATTGAAATGGTCAATCTATAGTGATCCCATGCTTAACGAAACATGCATATACATATAATATATGAGTTGTTTATAACTTTATAGACGTATACGCACAATATATACAAATTAACTAGTGCAAGTGGAACGCATGATGTCACGAATATAATTCGGATGTTGCTTGCAGAAATTAAATTCATTAATTTATAAAAATTTCGGCAATCATATATTAAGAGGCCATATTTAATCAAATCTATGCTTATCAAATATAATTAGTATATTGCACATTATTGTATATTATATCGTTGTATATAAGATCAATTGATTTCATACATGGGGTTGTCACACAAACATATATAGATGAATTGACATAGATATGTTATTTGACACATATAGTTAAGTATAAGATGATTTATATTCGTGTGGTTTGGCCACTTTACAAATCTAAGTTTATTTCAATATTTATGTTATCGTATACGTATTGAGTTATAGTTAACAATATATAAAATTTAGAAATACTATGTACATGGAGTGTCTATGATGGACATATATGTGACTGCGTATTTACAAATATACCGCGCGTATGCCTATTTCACACGTTAACGAAGAATTCAAAGAAGTCGGTTCTATTTGTATTCTTGTGAGATCATCAATATGACAACACAATTAGATTCTATATAATTATATATATCATCTGTTATGGTTTCACATATATACCATGTCGACATACAAAAATTATACAGAGTATGAATTTAATTACATCACCAAGTAAGATTGAAGTTAGTATTTCAACCATTAGCCTATCACAAATTGATTTAATCATAGTGTTTCCTGATACAATAACCGAATTAACCTATCCAATTTCTATAACTATTTTGGGAACTAGAAAATACGCAAAAACATGAGCAGTTAATAAGTTTATTGTCTAGATTTAGATTTGGAAGGTTGCAATTTACAAAACACATTTTCTAACATGCATGTAACCTTTGGGGATTATTAAGAAAAAATTATTGTTTTTTCTTGGTCAAGAAAACTGGTTGTATAAATTATCTATATTAATTTTGTTGCATTTAACCTAAAGTGATTAAAAATAATGTAACAATTGATTATGTGTTGACAAAAAGCAGTTAGTTATGTAAAAGATCATACTTAATTAACTGGTATTGAAATATTCTATCTCATTATTTTTGGCATACACACATATATAGAGACAAATTGAGATATTAAGTGTATAATTCAAATCAAGCTCACACAAGTCAATAAGCTCGTAGAACTACAAAATATCTGGCAGACTTTAACAAGTATTGTTTTCCATAAGATATGGTACGTCATCTCAATGATTCATTTCTCTATCCATAGTTTTTAACTTTTATTTGCTATATCTGACAACATTTCATACATTTGGGTATTTATTTATGGTCTTCAGTGTTAAATAGTATATAATTTGGTTTTCTATAAATTTCAAGGATTAATCTGAGTTTTGGACTGGTTTTTCCCGGTTATCTACGTGTGTGTGTGTGTATATCGTGCATGTATCAATCAATATGTGACATAGACCTTCAAGTTGGTGCAAGAGGGGATGCAAATTTCTTCCCAGTTGCAAGAGCAAGCTGACTAGCATTCTTTTTATTTTTATAATAATTTATTTCTCTCAATATGGTTTTTATTATTGTTTTGTTGACTTTAGTTTTTGCCCTTTTATGGGACTGCAATCACCCGTGCCAACTTTTAATCTCCATTGCCTAAAAAAGAAAGAAAAGGCTACCATTATGGACCGAAAATATTTAAGAGTATATTACAAATTTATATAATATATATATATATATTTCTGTAATTTATGCAATCATTTGACAAAGCAGAATAATCAAGATCAACTTCGAACAAAATATGAGCTAACAATAAGTTTTAGAATGTTAAAAATAACCAAATCACTATTGTGAAAGCGTTATGGTAAGTAGGATATCAATTTTAAATAGAGTAAATGTACTCCGTCACAACTGAAATTTATTTTAGAAAATAGCAATGAAGTTTTCTTAGACGATTTTACATCTCACTAAATTAGTAGAGAACATATATATGACTTTTTTATATGACATGATTGTGTTAAACATTACTATTTTTTGAGGTAACAAGTTAAAAAATAGGTAAACATATAAATTTAACACACAAAAATAATCTTAATTACAAAAAAAAATACAGCCAAAAATTAAGAAGGAGATATTATTGGAGAATCTTTCTTTAGTCTTAGTTGGGAAGATTTTGTGCTAGGGGATTAAAGGTGGTCTCCCTATTCTATGAGATAGAGGCGTGGGGTTATTGGACCAATCTATATATATTACCCCAAGGCTTAAGATGAAGTGATAGTACCCTCTCAAATTATTTTTAACATTTTTCAAATAAATTATCATAAGAAGCTTACGGCATAGATCATACTTGCAGCAATATTCTAAAAGTATATTTAATTCCGATGGCTCGTTACGTGAACACAAGGTAAGCTAGACTTACGTACCACATTAAACACACATAGTTATACAAGTATGAAAGTAGTGATACAAAAAAAAAGTATGAAAGTTGTGACATAACCTTCATCAAATAAAGAAATTACTATGACGACAAAAAAAAAAAAATTACTAGTGTACGTCATACTCATACACATGCATGTACAAAATGCCGCTTTCAGTATTTAATTTAGCTAAAGCAAATGATATCTAAACTCTCTCTAACTCTTATATCTTCCAAAAGACATATTGTCAAATTCCTTTTTCGTTATATAAAACATATATTCATAATATAAGGTCCTTAGTTCAAAGATCAAAAATTTAAACGCTTTTCACACCAAGTTTTGGGGTTTGTAAAAGATTGTATTTTTGAAAATCATTGGTGCGAGACTAATCAAAAGTTTCAGGATGTCGCATGCAATACTATTCATTATGGTTTTGAAAGTTAGAAGTAAAATTTTGCATTGTTGGTATGATGCAAATAAAAATCATAAGAGATCTGAGTGTTACGAATAGAACTGCTAGATTGCATATTGTTTGTGATGTCATTCATGGTATTCGTATATGTTGCATATATGTTCATCTCAAATCGTCATTTTTAATAAAATTAAATTATAATATCGATGATAATGTAGCAGATGAAAAAATCACAAAATTTATATTGTTATATTTAATAGTAATACAATTAACAAATGGACTTTTCTGCATATTATTGAGTATGATTTATAATTGAGATATTTTGTTGGAGATGGATATTTGACAATTTAGCATTATTTTATTAAAATTTTCTTAAAGTTTAGGTACGAATTGACTTTTTCAAAAGTCAACACAATAAATTTAGAAAGTTAAATGACTAACGGGTTCACATGGGAAACGAAAACATCCTAAACAACAAACAATCTAATTTTCTTTCCTTCTTTATATAAACCGATGTTTCCCAAAAGGCTTGTTCTCGACATATGTACTTGTACAACAACAACAAAAGAAAAAAAAGAGATAAAAGAGAAAACAAAATCTCGAAGAGAGAGATATATATGGGTGAGGTGGCTTATATGGAGGAAGGAGACCTAGAAGCAATAGTCAGAGGCTACTCCGGCTCCGGAGACGCTTTCTCCGGCGAAAGTTCTGGTGGGTTTTCACCTTCGTTTTGCCTTCCGATGGAGACGTCTAGTTTCTACGAACCGGATATGGAGACAACCGGTTTAGACGAACTAGGTGAACTATACAAACCCTTTTACCCTTTCTCCACACAAACGATCCTCACGAGCTCCGTCTCTGTCCCTGAAGATTCTAGAAGTTTCCGAGATGAGAAGAAACAACGAACACATGGTTGTCTTCTATCCAACGGATCAAGAGTTGATCATATCCGAATCCCAGAATCCAAATCAAAGAAGAGGTCAGTATTTAAGTTCCTGAGATAGTTCTTTAAAATGAGGAAAAAATCTTCAATATACTTAAATTATACTGTATCATATAATTAAGCAAACTGGTTTTTGAGTTGTCTTAACTACGATTACAAATTATATAGAGTTATCAAGAAGGTTTTATCTCCAACCGGGTTTTGTTTGTTTTCAATACTCATAAAATATATGCTCCCTTGTTGAATAAAATAATAAATAATAATTGTAATTTTAAATTTGGACAGCAAGAAGAATCAACAGAAGAGAGTTGTTGAGCAAGTGAAGGAAGAGAATCTGTTGTCGGACGCATGGGCGTGGCGTAAGTACGGTCAGAAACCCATCAAAGGATCTCCATACCCAAGGTCTTTACTTTAGCCAATCCCGGTTTAATCTCATCTTCATTTCTCTTATAACGAACATAACCGGATTTACTTAATCTCTCTCAATTTTTATGTTTTTGCAGGAGTTATTACAGATGTAGTAGCTCAAAAGGGTGTTTGGCAAGAAAACAAGTAGAAAGAAATCCTCAAAACCCGGAGAAATTCACTATAACGTACACTAATGAGCACAATCATGAATTACCAACCCGGAGAAACTCATTAGCCGGTTCGACCCGAGCCAAATCTTCCCAAACCAAACCAACCTTAACCAAAAAATCCGGAAAAGAAGTGGTTTCTTCTCCCACAAGTAACCCCATGATCGCATCCGCTGATGATTCTTCTGTTGCGGTTCATGAAATGGGCATTGCAGAAATGAGTACCCACCAAGCAGCTGAAGAAATCGAGGGACTGAGTAACTGTTTACCATCGGATTTGATGTCGGGGACGGGAACCTTTCCGGTTTTTACCGGTGACTTCGATGAACTACTGAATAGCCAAGAGTTCTTCAGTGGGTACTTATGGAATTTCTAGAGAACAGTAATTAGGTGTTTATATTAAATTCAAACTTCCAAACTTATATTGTAGTTTCAGCCACCGAGGAAAATGTATATTTATGCCTAGTCTCTAAAAGACTAGAGCGTCGTAATTTTCGTCTTGTTTCCAACTTAAACTTTAACAAATGAATTCGATTTTTTATGTCATACGTACAAATGGTAAGACAGTCCGTTATATCCAAATTTTTACATTACAATTCCGAAGTAGGCCTTTAAATACTCAGCATGTGTTACTGTTCTAAAAAGTGTTCGGCTAAACATTAACGGCTAGGTTAAATAGAGGAGTCTTTTAGACGGTCTAAACAGTAATTAGGCGTCCTAGAAAATCCATTTGGCATTATAGACACCATTATACAAACGCGGCCACTCAGCCGTATTTATTGTTCTGATGAATGTGCAGACTATTTTTCTCATTTCCAAATCAATAGTGATGACGAAAACTATCATATTCAAATGAATTGTTATTGTCAAATTATATTATATAGGCGCGTGATCTTGATTTCTTTTATTTAAGAATGTAAAATAACAAAAAAAAAATTTTAATTCAGATAATATCATGCTAAATCCTAAATGGCATGCTATATTTATTAGTTTAGCGTCTAAAGCATTCTTGAGTTTCCTAAATGATATTTACCATCTTACAAATGTACTAACTAGCTAGCATCTAACGTTTTAAAAACATCTATTGCACATATATAAATGTGATTATTTTTTGTTAACGCTAATATATTTCTTTGAAAACACCACATTAACATGTTATTGTTATTAGACCAAGGGTTGATTAACAAAGATAAAAAGGCTTAAACAGTTATGTGAAGTCATGTGTCATTTTGGATTGTTATCAATTTATCATTATAAAAAAGAAACTAGACGCCTATATTAGAGCCAATACATACTTTGTTTTCCGTAAACGATCCAATATATATTGGAAAATAAATAGTTTTCATTTTAGTTAAGCTATAAGATACAATGATATGTAAGTGTGCGTGTATATACATCTAAATATGTTTAAAGCAAATGATACATTTCCTGATTAATTAGTCAAGTTTGTGGTCTTAGTAGTTGTTGATGAGTAAATCATTCTTTTTGCTAATATTCGTTTCCCCACAGCCGAAATTAAACGTGAGTTTATCTGGCAGAACTGATCAGAGCAGCGACGGGCCCAATAAAGGCGGCGTTGATGTAAGTTGTGGGCTCTGCATGAGAGTAATCTGATCTTTTGTCGCTATACTGGTCGGATGAAGTCGGTCCGCCCACAATTGCACCGGTATGCTCATTCGGGTTTGGTGTATCAGAATTGTAGTATGAAAATCCTCCATTGCAGTCGATTTTCTCCGGTTTAGATTGGATTGATGGTAATGATGAGCCTCTATGATGAGGTTGCGTAGGGTACTTTGTTCCAAATCCAACCATGTAAGACATTTTCATTGGATTATTTCCAAGGATGTAATCCACCTGAATATTAAAACCGGTTGGTTAAGAACATGAAAATGGTATACAGAACCGGACTAGGTGGGTGGGGATAATTTGTTTACCTGTGATTTGGCGAAATTTCGAATTTGAGATGCGGTGAACTGAGTCGAACCGCACTGGATTGAACCGACGCGGGCTTTGGTTAGAGTTTTTGAGTAATGGAACAAAACTGTTATAGCCGTTGTGACATATTGTAAGTTGCTACCGTCTCTAATAAACAAAATGCCACCTGAATAAACAAAATGTATAAAGAAATGAGAAAAAAAAAACTCAAAACCAATAAACCGGATTTTAGCTAAGTAGTGAAAATTACCAGGAGTTGGTTTAATTTGTTGAGAGCTACTTCCTGGCATCAATGCGCAAACGAATGATTCAACATCGGTCTTAAATTTTGCCAAGTCATTTGTCCCGTTGTAAAACTCCTTAAAATAAAGAATCAACAAGAAACATAATATTATTAATTTAGATCAACTTAATGTTATAGAATTTAATTAGCAAAGTCGGATTATATTATAGTTATAAACAAACCGAAGCGAGTAAAGCCTGAGCGCCGGCGAATTTATTGTCCCAGCTGAATTCATTGACGGCTTGACTCCAATCTTTATTGCTTATAACATAATTTATGTAACTCTTCTCTCCTGTTGCTTTGTATAGCCAAGCCGCAGCCCATAATAATTCGTCCTTTTTTTTTAACCCCAAAATAAGTGTCTTATTAGTAACTCATTTACGTAACATGAAAATATTAAATATCCATAATTTATTGAAATAACTATGTGAACCGGTTTGATTCGGGGTGTTTGATTACCTGGTAGCCTGAGTATGAGCAGTAGAAGGGGCAAGATGCTTGGTAAGAACCTCTGTATTTATCAGCAAATTCAAATAGCTGCAGAAAATAGAGTAAAAATATGTTACCTAATGATGTAATTATTTATTCTTTTTGGACTTAATAGAAATGTACTTACGGATTTAGCATGGTTGAGTAGCGTAGATGAATAAGTAGAATCGACCGGTTTGAAAACAAGTGAGGCGGCGGCAAGAGCGGCTGCGGCTTCACCGGCAGCTTCGGAACCGGGGGAAGAGGAAGAGATACTGAAGAGAGTTCTGAGTGTGTCCATATCTTCTGGCCTCTCCCAACAACTATGATCTGAATTCCCATCTCCCACCTTTTTTATATCCATTATAAAACAAAACCATAAATATTTATTCGAATTTTGATAATGAATTTGTTGACAATTAATATAAGAGGTATATATAGTATATAAGATAGGTGATATATATGCATGGAATGAAATATATTTTAGATTTCTCTATACACCAAAACAAACCAAAATGTGACAGGTCGGCTAGGTTTAGATGTGTAAAACTTGGGAAAAGGTTGATTTACCTGTGTATATAGCATGGTGGGCGAAGTATGAGCGCGGAGAATAAAATCGGTTCCCCATTTGATAGTAGACCGGAGATAACCGAGCTGGTTAACGGAAGAAATCTCATTTTGGTATTCAATTGCAGCCCAACTCAACAAGGTTGTGGTAAATGACATTGGCCACACAAATTTTACATTGTCACCAGCATCGTAATACCCTCCAATCAGATTCACCTGGAAAAAAAAACACATTAAAATTGGTTAAGAGATAGCATAATGCCAAACTATTGATGTAACAAGGTTCTATTCCTGAAGACATATATGTATATAAAGGTGTTCATGAATAGAGCCGGTTTACATTAGCAGATGCACCGTCGGAGAGGGCAGAATCACGTCGCCATTTAACCCGTTGGTTAGTTGGGAGTTTACCGGATCGTTGGCCTTCAAAGAACAAGATTGACTTGTTCAGTGCATCTCCGTAGTTAAGAGCTTCTATGCTTTCGAAAGCGAAGAACATCCCAACTAACATAATCACCAAGAGCTTGCCCATTATTAATTACTAGAGTGGTGTTTAGAAGTGTTTCTCTTTTGAAATTGGTTTTGAGTGTATCTTGATTTTGCATGAAAGGGGGTATTTATAGATATTGCATGCAAGTAAAGTTGGGTACGTAATTTCATTTCATGAGATGTTTCACGTAATTTTAGGGTAATTTGGCTGCACTGTTAATAAGTTCTCTAACAAGAATTAAGTTTCGATCATTACGGTTACAATCAAAGGTTTTGGATATAGCAAGTTGTAGTTATAAACATTCCGAATCGTATCATTTTTCCTAACCACCATACTTTATTTTTTATCTTCTTTCTGTGAAGGCTTAGAAATTGTTATTTTTAACGTAGGAGATTTAATATATTTACTTAAATAAGGCTTTTCTGGCTCATTTACAGCAAAACAAAACGATATTGTATCAGTACTTTTAAAAATATATATTTTTTTCTTCTTAAAACTAATGAACAATACATATGTAAAACCTATGTTTGTATGTATTTCTATATAGATTTATATCGG
The DNA here is from genome assembly GCA_004349715.1 of Crucihimalaya himalaica. NCBI lineage: Eukaryota > Viridiplantae > Streptophyta > Magnoliopsida > Brassicales > Brassicaceae > Crucihimalaya > Crucihimalaya himalaica. The sequence goes on along the minus strand of SMJT01000017.1, from coordinate 1,004,757 downwards.
ATTACTAAGAATGCATACTTATAGGTCATGTAATATCAAGCCATAAATTAGGTTGGTCTAAAGCAAATTTATGGCTGTAAACTGTAAAAATGCATCTTAAGAAAGTTGTGTTTAGCTTGGTATGTATCTGAAACTTGACTTTAAAAAATTGAGTACGAAAAAGATAGTACAAGTTCTTGGTTAACAAAGGGTCAAATCAAATACGTCGGTTCCGTGCCGAGACTTTTGGATATACAACCAAAATAGATAAGGGCATCTCCAATGTAACACCAAAACACCAAAATTTGGTGTAAATCCACTCTAACCCAATTTTATAATTCACATTAAATTTATTTATTTTTGTGTTTTGTGAAAAGTGTCATACCAAATTTGGTGCAACACTATTCACAAAACACCAAAAAAATATATTATTTTATTGTTATTTTTATTTTAAAAGTATATTATGTTTTTGTTTATCAATTAATTATATTTTAGTAATATGATTAAATTGTATTTTACACATGATTATCAATTTATTTTTGATAATATAAAATTTCAATTGTAATTAATATAGCATATTAATTTGAAAAAGATATATTTATAAGAACATTAATTATAAAAAATACATAACTTATCAAAGATCAATTAAAACTCTCAATAAATAAAATTACATAATTAACACCAAACACACATAAAAAATAAAATGCAACAAGCTAATTTAAAGAAATAAAATTACATAATTTAAACTAAACACACATGCAAATAAAATGCAAGAAACTAATTTTAAAGTCTTAGTATTTATTAAAACTATTAAAAATAAACAAAATCTTAAATTTAATAATATAATAATAAAGAATATTGTTTTTGGTGTGAGATTTGGTGTTGTGATTGGAGATGAAAAAAAAATTAAGACATCAAAACATCAAATTTGGTGTGAATCCAACACTAAATTTGATGTCAAATTTAATGTTTGGGTGTTGCTCTAATCGTCAAATAAACATTAACCGAATTTTTCATGGATAATGTATGTATCGTCCCACTATCAAAGTTCACCAAGATAATCAAACAATTCCCTGCAGAAAAAAAAACAAACTTGATTTCCTAGTTCGTATGTATAATTTACTTTCTTAACAACAATTCAATTGAACATTTGCTGCTTAGAGCATCTTCATCCATTATATATTTTTAAAGGATTTTAAACAAAAGATAATATTTATATTTTAGTAAAATTTAATTATAGAATTAAAGTTTAATATAAAACAGAAAATTAAACCAATTTATAAAAGACAAGTGTCTTATTTTTTTTTTTTATCGGTATCTTAAATGAGAACCCATTCTCATTCACTCTCTTTCTTTTCTATCTTTTTTAATATATTGTAAGGTATGTACATTACAATTTCCTTATGGGAGTATTCTTATCTATTCCAAGGTCTAATATTTATCTACCCGCTTGGAAAATGAAATTGCAAATTCGTTAGATGATTTACGAGCTAAACACAAAATAATAAAACCGCATAGGACGAAAACATAACATTGGCAGTGAGCAAATAGGTTCACTTAGCTTGCATAGTAAAATGGAAATTTTGATCTAAAAAGGTAAAAGCAATCTTATCTAAGTGTGAAAACGCAAACTGTCATTTTTCACATGTGAGAATACAGATTGACTGGGACTAGCGGTAGTGATATGGAGATGCCGTGCCGTAGAAATGGCTTTATAAAATATTTCAGCACCCATTCGTTAAACGTCAGTCTAAGATTTTGCCGTTAGTGTTTTTTTTTATTTTCATTTCAGTTGTCATAAACTTATTTCAGTTATACTAGTTATTAGTTATTATAATTAATTTGTTTGTTGTTCTTGTTTTGCTGCAAAACATATTGCACAAATTTCTTGCGTGTTCAACGTAAATATGTTTTTTATTCCTTGTTCGTTATTGGTGTTCTAACGAAATAATAAGGAACTCCACAAGAGACGGTCCATCATATTTGATGAACTTTAATTTAATTATATACCTTATAGTTATCTTAAACTGGATTTTTTTCTAACTGATTGATTGGCGAGTGACTTTATTTTAATGGTTTAGAAAATTGATACCGCATAAGTTTATATTTTTTAAGAGTTTCAACAAACGCCATATATTATATCCTTTTAAATAATTTTCTAGTCTTAGTTCTGGTTTAGTGATACTATATATTATGCTCCTCATTCTCACAATTTATTACTTTGCTTATTTGCCTAAGCAGTTTCTGCCAAATGAGATCTTAATAGATATTTCATTCCCAAAGAAGTTTATAAATACAACATATAAAATATTAAGTTTGGTCAAGAGTCGATGGTCATAAATTGGAGCAAGAATAAGGTGATGGGCCTGATGGCAAAGCATGTGACAGAGTTTTATGTCCACTATTTTCTTTTCGCCTAACGCAAATTCGTGTACGTTACATTTCCCCATTAATAATGCGTTAATTACTCTGCCATGCACATTTTCATTTATGATTTATTTTCTATTATATGATTTTTAAAAAAGAAATTATTGTCAGTATTTACTACTGTAGTATTTAACTTAAGCAATTGTATATAAAAAAAAACTTTTTCTTTTGGGTAAACTGTTAAACGTTAAATGATAGATACATTAGTAAGAATATTTTGTACCAAGGACGCTTTTAGTGTCTATCTTGAGGATACAACCCATAGCCAAAAGCAAGGGAATGGAACAAAGCAGAGGCAGAACAAGTGTAACGGTAGAAAGAAACCATTATCAGATCCAAATCAAAGGACTTAAGAATTTGACAACGTCATTTTATCGTGTTTACAGTGTCGATCGAGATCATTTTATCTGAAGCTGATAAATTTGTTTCCTTCCAACTTAATTGGAGTCTTTGCAGAAAAAAACCAATAATAATTGTGTTGTTCAAATCAATTTTATGCTTACCTTTCTATATACAGAGAAGTTGGGATCTTGTATAAAACATCCATAAAAAGGTAAGATAAAGTTGATAGCAACGCCAACAAAATTCCTACAAGAAAAATCTTGGGCCAACTTTAATGTTCTTAAAAGGAATGAACTTAGCTACAAGTCTACAGATCTTTGTCTCTGCTGCCTAAAATCGTAGCATATTTTTTTACGCATCTTCGATAGAATGGTTTGATCAACAAAATATGCAAACAATATTTGATCTCTGGTATAACACCATAAGGGCTTGAAACTTTCAGCTTCAGCCACCAAGTAGACACTCTAATGCAAACTTGTGTTAGACTAATCCGATCCTAGAAGATCATAGCAACAGATTCTTACACTTCGCCTTGTCGGTTTGCAAATAAATGAATTATTTGAGAAGCACAAGATCCATTAACATCCTCCATTATCAAGGTTTCAATTGTTGTTTAATTAGCAGTATCACATCTGATAACATGGTGATCAGTGGCTTGGTTACTTTTATGGATCTGGGATTATAAGAAAGTGAAGTTATTTCTCTGGGTCCATTCGGAGTCAATCAGATGCAACCTGGTCCTGGTTAGAGTTAGCCATATAGAAGAGTTGGCTAAACTAGAGCCATCTTGCTATCAAACAATATTAATCTGAAGGGAATGGAAGGGGCCGCGCGAACGCAGGCCCCCACTGCCACAAATAATGACACAGGCTCTTCCACTTGGGAAGACCTTAGGCTAAGCACCCCTCCTTAATGTGCAATGGAGGTCACTAGCCTAGGCCACTCGTCTTCTTGATCACGAGTTGACCCTGTCCAGGTAAGTATCTTTTACGATTCGACCATCATCTTTATTTATATTATGCCACTGTCGAGTGCTCATCCTCAAGCTTCCGATGTGGGATGTGAGAGAAGCAACATTATCTACCATAGGCCGGATTTTGTTGATAAGCCTAGTTTTATTCCTTGATGGACCTCAAGGTTTATTCCGGCCCAAATTAAACCCACTTTACTATGTTTGTGTAATGACTATTTCTTTTCTCAAGTTTTCGTCACTATATTCGTCACTGGGTTCCTTTTATATATAAGGTTAATTGTATTGAATTAAACATTTTAGTATTTTACAGTTACAGAGGCAGGTTAATTGCTTATTTTCCTATACCCCAGATACCATCTTGGTATGTTGTAAGTAATCGTATAAAACCACACCGTAGTATATGCTCATAATCAACGAATTACTAGCAAATTCCTACAAAAATTTTGGTACGTCAATTAGTTTTGTAATATTCAAATTTCATTGACATTTTATCAACTACGACTCTTGTTATTGTCGATCCGTTGATTGACTCATAAACAAAATAGATATGTATTATTAAAATTGACTTCACCACATGCCACTTGATCCTATGAATTGACTTCTCCATATCCACACCACACGTATTTGAATCTTCCAATAAGGTTCCACGAAACCACGAAGAAAATAGAGTTTTAAGGCAAGGCTCAGTTCCTACTTTGGTTAATCATTATACTTCCAAATAGTACCAATCAAATCCAATTTGTTTGTTTGTTTCGGTCACCCTTTTCTAAGTAATTTGTGATCCATAAATATAACAGTTCTGGAAAAGATACTATACGATTAACAATGTTTAATTCATATTTATTACACAAAAAATTACAGAAAAAGGAAAAATTATTATTTTACAAAAAAGGAGAAAATTTATCGAAAAAGGAACGATTTAATTATTGTTTTTTTTTTTTTTTTTGTTTCGGGTTCGAACTGTTCAACTCCCTCAACTCAACTCGCATAGAAGGAAGGAACAATCTAGAAGAAGAACGATAGCATTCATCTCTTTATATTCCTTCCTTCATTGTGGCTTAATAGTTAATAGGAAACAACAACCTTGGCCTCTACTTCACATCCTCGTTGTTTGATTTTAATAGTCTTGTTCGTTCTTCTCTGTTTTTACGCTCAATCGATGGCTAAGGAGCTTGCTGATAAGGCTAAAGAGGCTTTCGTTGACGACGACTTCGATGTTGCTGTTGACTTTTACTCCAAAGCCATTGACTTGGATCCCAATTGTGCTGAGTTCTTCGCTGATCGTGCTCAGGCCTATATCAAACTCGGAAGCTTCACTGGTAACTTCTTTGTTCTGTTATCTTCGTCTTTTACTGTCGTGGACGCCTTTTGGGCTTCTGGGTTTTCATGTCTTATTTCATAATAGTTGAAAGATGTTGATTTTACTGGATTCTGTGTATTTTAGGGTTTAGTTTTGTGTCCTGTCGCTTGGTAGTGTCACAATTCTTCTCATTAGAGCTTTAGTACCAATTTGGTGCAGGTATGTAGCTCTTTATGCTGTTAGTGGAGGAACAATGTCTCAGAATTGCTTTCATGAGAAGGAAATTGAGTTTTTTTGTTATCAGCAGCGAGTGTCCTTTACAAGTTTAGGCATTTAACACTGAATGAGTTGGGTTATTGTATTCATTCTAGTTTGACTGTGCTAGTCTTTTGATCCTTTGATTATGAATATGGAGAATTTGGGTTTACAGAGAGTAACAGTATTGAAAGTTTCGATTTTTACTTGAGTGATTAGTATGAAGTTCAAGTATTGCGTGCTTTAAGAAAGTATCCTCTGCATTTTCATTCCCATTGTTACTTGTTAGTGGACGTAGTGTTATATAGTTTACTGGTTCGATTGGATTTGGGTCTGATTTGTTTCTCAATGAGCAGAGGCCGTGGCAGATGCAAACAAAGCAATTGAGTTGGATCCCTTACTGACCAAAGCTTACCTTAGAAAAGGGTACGGTATAGTTATTTCCTCCAATGTATTATTGTTGATAGTGTATATAAGTTTTACTGAGAGTTGAATTCTATCTGATTCCTTTGTTTGTCATATTAGCAGTTTATATGGTCTACAATTGTGGTATATCTCTGTTAAGTTATTACTTCAATAGTTCATATTTTGGTTTTTGTATTTGTAGAACTGCTTGTATGAAGCTTGAAGAATATCGGACTGCTAAAACAGCTCTTGAAAAGGGTGCTTCCATCGCACCGAGTGAATCCAAATTTAAGAAGTTGATAGATGAATGCGATCTGCGAACCAGAGGTACATTCTTAATGCTTTGTTCTTGTTATCTGGTTGATTAGGTTTACATGGTAAGAGTGATTGTATTGTTTGCAATGGTACAAATATTTTGATATGTTATTCACCTAAGGTTTCACATTATGGAACTCGTTAAATATCTTTTTTTCAGAAGAAGAGAAAGATTTGATTCAACCGGTGCCTTCGACTTTGCCTTCAAGTTCGACAGCACCATCAGTATCGGAACCTGATCTTACCCCTACTCATGCAGCACCAGCCAAAGCAAAGTACAGGTACTTTTATTGTACAAAACAATGCTAGTTTCAAAATTTCCAAGTTCATAAAAAATTATCAAATATCTCATATTCTTGAGTGTTGAACAGACACGAGTACTACCAAAAGCCAGAAGAAGTTGTGGTAACTGTTTTTGCAAAAGGGATACCCCAGCAGAATGTTAACGTTGACTTTGGTGAACAAATTGTGAGTATACGGCTCTTAAGAACCCAACTCAATGACGCTTCTGTGTGATTGTGTATTAATACTTTGGTATTGTTTTGTGATTTGCAGCTGAGTGTTGTGATTGATGTTCCTGGAGAGGAGGCGTATTATCTCCAACCGAGATTGTTTGGAAAGGTAATTGAATATATTAATGTTGGTTTTCCTTTTCAGCACTCTGAGGTGAACACATTACATGACTTTTTCTTACGGTGTATATTCAGATAATACCAGAGAAGTGCAAATATGAAGTATTGTCCACCAAAATTGAGATCCGTCTTGCAAAAGCTGATATAATCACATGGGCCTCCCTCGAACACGGCAAAGGGCCAGCGGTTTTGCCGAAGCCTAATGTCTCATCAGGTTTTCTGCCTTTTCCTTCTTTAGTTTCATCGGATGAGCTTAACAAAACTCTCTTGTCATGTTAATCTTATGTTGTGTTTATGATGATGCAGAGATTTCGCAGAGGCCAGCTTATCCATCTTCTAAGAAAGTGAAGGACTGGGACAAGCTGGAAGCTGAAGTGAAGAAGCAGGTCTGTCCCTTACCATACTTAAAAGCCTCGACCAAACTGTTTTGTTATTTCTTTTCTTTTTGTTTGATTGTGCTTGACTTGCAGGAAAAGGATGAGAAGCTGGAAGGGGACGCAGCTTTGAACAAATTCTTCCGTGAGATATATCAGAATGCGGATGAAGATACGAGGCGAGCGATGAGCAAATCATTTGTGAGTATTATCTAAAATCTCTTTGGTCTTTCTTTTTTCATGGGGACTGTAATAGTTTTTGTCTCATTTACTGTTCTCTTGTTTTGGACAATGAACAGGTGGAATCGAATGGGACAGTGCTGTCAACGAACTGGCAAGAGGTTGGGACTAAGAAAATCGAGAGCACTCCTCCGGACGGCATGGAACTCAAGAAATGGGAGATTTGATCGGATATGATATGATCCTTTCTTTTTAATGCATTTGTGGGTCTTGCCTAAATCTAGACAAATCTTAAGACCCGGTCCCTTTCTTCCTGTAATGAGGATCCTAAGGTTTTGCTTTTGCTAAATATGGCTTTCTACTTTTGCTATGTGGTGTGGGTTATGGTCTTAGAATTCAACTTCTTTATATATTTTATTTGAATATTCATAATTTTACCAAGATCACTATCCTCGAGTATTTTTGTTGAAACTTAAGTCTGCAAAACCAAATGACCAAACGTATTTAGTGAGTTTAAATATGATGAACATACGTTAAAGAGATTATAAAATGAAGGATGAGTTCTATATTAAATTGTCACTTTAGATTCGTTTTAAACTTTTAAGTTATGGATAAGGTGAATTTTATTTTATTTTGATTAAAGTGTGATATTTGAAAAGAAAAGAACCACGTTAATTTGTATAAAAAATTCAGAAATCTCACAACTTAATGGGCTTTTCCTAAAATTTTCCCATATATATTATCATTCAATAAAATCAACAAGATGTAACCAAGTTCAATAGATAACCATGAATCTATATTGTTAGAACTTTAGATACGCCTCGGAGTTCAGGTGATGTCAAAATTTTTATTTACGCGGAACACTTTTTTCCTAAGTTAAATAGGAAAAACAATTAAGGCGGGGTTTTTTTTTTGTTCACAAAATTAAGGCGGGGGTTTTTTTTTTTTGGTTCACAGAATTAAGGCGGTCTATACTCTCTATATATATGAACATCTCACACAAACTAAATCTACAAAAAGTTTTCTGAGAGTTTTAACAGCAAAGAAAACCCTAAAAGCCTCCCAGCTTCTCTTCGACGATGGTGAACACTTGTAGAATCAGCTTCATCAGCCTCATGATCCTCATGCTCTTCATCAACCAGTCTGCTCTTTCTTCTTCTGCACGCGTCCGTCTTATAGAAGGTCGAGATATTAATCACCACCGGACACTTGACGAGATTGAAAAGGCTGATAAGGCACGTCTCAGTTTCTTGTTTAGAACGATCGAGGCTGACACCAATCTAGATGAAGATGATTCTCTCCAGCTTCCCCTATTGGCTCAATATAATAGGTTTCCTATTAGAGTCACTAAATCAAAAATGTCATGGTGATCCGAGAGATTGCACGCAACGTTATCTCCTGCTTGAATTTGTTGGGTTTAGGGTTCGATACTTACTCAGATGAATCATATAACCCTCTTTTTTAATGTCTTTTTCTTAATCATAACTTTGTAATCTTCTTCTTCAATGAATATATTTGCCAGAATAATAAAAATAGCAACCCTCTTTTTTATTTTTATGATGATATTCTTACTCTCTACCTTCTAAGTTCTAACTCTTATGCACCCTTTAACAGAGAAAAAAACTTACTACGCGTCACAATTATCTATTATTTTCGCGAATCTATTTTAGATTGTGGTTGTGGTGATCAATTTATCTTAGTACATCCAATGAAATAAATTTCATGCCATTTAAAAGTATGGAAAATAATTCTGGTTGTCGAGTTTCGAAATTCACCTCAATAACGATCCGACAGAACCGGCACAAAAATATTAATTGGGCCATATCTTTGACAAAAAAAAATTATTTAGAGCAATATTGCAAAATAAATGTAAAAAACTGGCCTTACTAAGATTTGTTTTTTTGACAATCTTACAATATCGAAAAACTTTTATTGCTAAACAAAAAATTTCAAAAACTCTTTTTGTCTAAGGTTATCCTATAAAGATTTGGTTATGGAAACAAAAACAATATTTTCTCCGATCCTAGAGTAATCTTATTTGTTTTTTCTTTTTTGAATTTCATCTTTAACTTAAAATACTATATTTCCAAAAAAAAAAAATGTTGACCCTTTTATCTCAAGGCCCTGTGCCGTCGTTTCAATCGGGATTCAAGCAATTTACTCGAATTATTTTGCTGTGTGTATGGTGTACAGCCACCAATAATTAACACTTGCAAATAAAATGAATGCAGCAATTATATTACGAACCATTGAACACAAAAATTGATTTGTAAGAAGACCTCGCAACTCACAGCGTCTCATCTTGTTTCAACAATTTCATCATATTTTCTAGTGTTTTGTATCGGATATCAATCTTTATCGATATGCATTTTGGGGACTAGCTAAAACTTTTAGATTTGATCATAATTTTTGTTGGGCTACCTTTTTTTGATATACGTGCGCAAGGCATATAATTAACACTACTTGCATGATCCATAATTTGCGTTCCTAATTAATAAGGTTTATTATTTGGTATAACTCAGTATAAAATTTTAATTTATTTGTTCTGAATATTGAACATGAACATTATAGTGATGTTACAAAGAGAGTTGGTGTGAGAATTGATATCATATAGAAAGTGATTCACTTAGACTATGTACCTTGGTTCCAAAGTTATAATTTTACAAATTTTTTGTTTTTTGTTTTTTTTTGTTTTTAATGTATATATTATTTTTTAGAAAAACAAAAAAGTAGAAAGACGAGTTTTTGTTGAGATTAATTTTACTAAAACAATGTTTTAAATGAAAAAAGTGTTTATTGGATGCTAATCGATTAAATATAGTAGAAAGACAGGTTTTTCTGTGTCCAAAACAAATAAAACAAGTTTTTATTTATGAAGTATGAAAAATAATAAATTTTGGTATTAAAATATATATATATACATATAATTATTATGAGATAATTGTTGTTAGATAATTGAAATGAAAAAAAAAATCCAGAATACGAGCAATCAATCATTACATACGTTCTAATCAAAAGTTACCGCATGTTATAAAAGAGGCACATTTTATTTTTTATTGCAAGCTTTTCAACACTTAACAAAAATTTTCATCAGTTGAAAAATGCACTATTGTAAGTAGTCTTATATGTTTACCTGTTACCTTTTTCTAATGCCCAGTAGTTCTTAACTATATATGAATAATGCACTGTTTTTTAATATTCATAAAATATCACTATTCTTACAAAATAATATTTATGAAATTACTCCATATAATATGTGAAACATATTCCTAGTTAATTTTTGTTCTTTGGTAAACGTAAAATCCCAGACTAATTAGTATCATGTTAATCCCTATGATCTATGAAAGAACCGAATATTTTACCATTAAAAATGTTATCATAATCAACCATGATTGAAATAGTAGAAATAAATAAAATCATCAAATTGTACCTAGCTATTTGAGGAATGTATAACCACTACCATCATGAATCGGTTTTAGATTTTACTGTATTTTGTATTTTTGTTGTTTAACTTCGACGTAGGAAGAATTTCTTAGGGAGTAGGGACCATATAACACGTTGTATAATTGAAGATCCAGATGTGAAATAGGCTCTGCTGATCCGATTTCGTTCGTTGAATGTTTATAATAAATGAAATATCTTACGTTGGGAAACGTGTACTTTGTCTTTCTTGATAAGAGGGAACCCACGTTCTAACATGTAAGGTCTCGTGATATACATTATTGTCCTTTCTTTTCTTATCTCAATACTAATTTAATACTCACCACGTGTAACATCAAGTAATAAAAATGTGTAGAAACTTTTAGTACTATATAACCTCACTACCAGCAATGAGAGTCCCAAAAACAACAATCTATCAAAACATAAGAAATATGGCTAGTGACGGATGCGTTGATTGGCAGTTCAGTGGCAGCGATGCAGCTGAAAAGGCTGCCGCAGCCTCACTAGGCACTTACTCCTCTGAAATCTTTGGCCTGTGCGACCCTCAAGGCAAGCTTATACTACCCCCAACAAGCGAGGAGGCTGAGACCAGCCATACCGCAGAAAAGGCAGTTGTTAAAGCTGTCCTCTGCGGCACGGGAAACGCCTACGCTCCAAGTATTGGACTCGCGGTTGCTAAACGGTAACTTATACACACAAAAATAATAATGTGAATGTTTTTAGTTTTTCTTCTGGCTTTTTTTGCATCTTAACTCTATGCTTATATATTTATCAGTGCTGTGGCGGATTATTTAAACCGAGATCTTGACAATAAGCTGACGGGAGACGATGTATATATGACTGTTGGATGCAAACAAGCAATCGAGCTTGCGGTCAATATCCTTGCAAAACCGAAAGCCAACATCTTGCTTCCGAGGCCAGGCTTTCCATGGGACATGGTCCACTCTATTTACAAACACGTTGAGGTCCGAAGGTATGAATTCATCCCCGAAAGAGACTTTGAGATCGATTTCGACAGCGTCAGAGAGATGGCAGACGAGAACACGTTTGCCATATTTATAATCAACCCCCACAATCCCAATGGGAACTACTACACTGAGGCTCATCTTAATCAGGTATTTAATTTACGTAAGTTGTACTCTTGGAAAATTATTCACATGATTGGCTAGATGATCAAGGCATGCATAAAATCTTTTTAGTTTGTGTTTTACGTTTACATTTACATGGTTTTTTTCTTCTTTCAAATTATAAGCCTACAACTCTTATATAATGTTATAACCAAATTTGTTTCATACGTTGTAAGCGTAACCCACAATACAAATAGATGTTTATATTTCTTTTACAATTTGCAAAATATTATATGAAAATTCAAAATATTTTACTTTTTAAAATCTAAACAATACAAATTTCTGCGCTAATCTTTACTTGTGAAATGAATCCCAGCTCGCTACCTTAGCTCGGGAACTCGGGATAATGGTGGTTTCGGATGAAGTATATAAATGGACCGTGTTCGGGAGTAATCCCTTTATTACAATGGGGAAATTCTCCTCGATAGTACCCGTGGTTACACTCGGGTCCATATCGAAAGGATGGGTTGTCCCAGGATGGAGAACAGGCTGGCTCGCACTGCACGATCTAAATGGTGTCTTCAGATCCACCAAGGTCCGGTGCACTTGTTGTTTTCAATCAATTTTCAAGCATATACCAATATAATACTGTACTTGATATGCATAGTTTTCCTAGATAATACTATTTTTGATTTAACAGTAAAAAACAAAAAAGTTTTTCTTTTCAATTTATTTTCTTGGCCTTATCTTGTTTTATATGGACAGGTCTTAAAAGCTGCTAAAGAATATCTGGAGATTAGTTCTAAACCACCAACTGTTATCCAGGTTCGGATATATACTTAATTGGTTTAGTCTCCAGAATTATTGTAGATGAAAAATTATAAAATCGATATTTCCATTTATTGTCAATTGTTATAGTTTATGGCTAATTCATCAGTGTCATAAAATTATGATGTAGGCGGCTATTCCCACCATTTTGGAGAAAACTCCTCAAGAGTTCTTTGATAAGAGACAGAGTTTTCTGAAAGATAAAGTGGAGTTTGGATATTCTAAGCTCAAGAACATACCAACACTCACCTGCTACATGAAACCTGTAGCATGCACCTTCTTATGGGTATTCTAATATATTCTATAATGATAACATTTTTTAGTTTTAAACAAATATTCTCATTGTGGATATTGCGCATATATACCGCAGACAAAGATGGACCCATTGGATTTTGTAGACATTAAAGACGATCACGACTTCTGCAGGAAGCTTGCTAAGGAAGAAAACCTCGTTGTTTTACCAGGTAATTATCAATTCCATTTACCTTTCATCACTGTTTAATTATTAGCCCTTAGAGTTTCCAGAAGATGCATGGCGATTCAACTTTTAGGGTTTACGATATTAGGAAAAATATATTTGATTGCCTTTTAAAAAAAATAAAAATAAATAAAGAATATGAACTAAGGCATGTAGTCTAATGGTTGGTACTAGTAATATTGTTAATCATTGTGTTACAGTCCAGTTTGAACCCGATTCAATGCATGCTTGTTTACAAAAAAATGAATTGTGTGTTGGATTGGTTTAGGGATTGCGTTTGGTCAGAATAACTGGTTGAGGCATTCGATCGACATGGAGACTCCGAGATTGGAGGATGCATTTGAAAGATTGAAGAGCTTCTGTGATCGCCATGCCATTGTAGTTGAAGCCTCACCTAAAGACGTCAATGGCGTCAACTAAAGACCTTGGATTTCCGAATATATCTGAGTCTAAAATAAATAAACAATGGGTGGTTTGCTGTTATGAAATAAATTATGAAGACTTTGTGATAAATAAAATGCATGTTGTTGTTATCAATCATCAGTCACGTAATGTTTCCTCTTCGTTGGGAAAGTCTTTCGATGTATTTCTAATCTCTACTCTATGAAACAAGTATAATTCTGTTTAGTGAATAGATTGGTTCGGTTTCAGAATTTGTTATTTGGAAACTTATTAGGAGCCATGAAACAAATTGAACCAGAAATTACATCCAAAATGAATGATTTTTATTTTTTTATAGAAATATATATGATTTTGGTCTGGTTCAGTTCAGTTAACCTGATTCAATCCATAGACGTTTAGTTTCTCAACTCAGTCCATAATAAGAAAAATAAAGAAAAAATGAATAAAAACCGTATTTTGCATGACTCATATCTACAGGGGCTGGTGGGGATATTCTTTTAGTTAGAAACAGCTTCAAATAAAAACGTGGGCAGGTTCCTCCTCCCATGTCGTCTTCGTTCGAAGACAAAACAAGAAAAAGACAACTCGAGTAAAATGACGTAAAGAATCTTTGCTTCTTTTTGGATTCTCATGAGTTATCGACAAAACAGATAAGAACGGAGAATTCGAAACACCAGCTCATTAGATCATGTGTTTATATTCATACGAGCATACCTTTTGAGTTTTTGAATTTCGATCACCAACAATTTACTCGATTTATTAATCAGGTGGTTGATTAGGAATTCAAATAGTAAAAGTTAAGAGTTTAATTTGTTGGCATTTAGTTAGCAATGAATAATTCAAGTACATATAGGTTCTTCTTAGGCTTATCTATATTCGCTCGTTTAATTATTTTAAGGCAAACAAACTATTTTACGTTGACAAAAGTATTATTTTCAATTTTGTAATCACCTTAATATGAGGAAAATCACGTTCTACATGTTCCTTTTGTCCTCTAAATTTTTTTTTTATATCCCACGTGAAATATCATGTTCATATAATAATATGAGGAAAATCATTGGAAAACAAGAAATGTAGTTGGAAATTTATTATGTACTAGGAAAAATTATTCGTTAGTCTTTTTTTAATGTAATATTTGTTGTGATTAGTATTTATGTTATTCATTTGTGGGATGTAACGATCCAGACACACATCTCACGTTCATATTTAGTTCGTCTGAGAGACTTTGGTGGGACTACCTTATTCTCTATGGTTTGGCAAGACTATTGTACGTAATCACACAATTATTCCACTCTCTAATTAGCTCTTTCGTTGTATCCATTATAGTCTTGGAAGACTCCTAATATTTTTCATTAACTGGCAATACGTTGTCAAAGTTCTGATACCAAATTAATGTTTAGGTTTCCAACTAAAAAAAAGAAGTTATAATCATGATTTTCGTAGTTATTTCTTTTCACGTTGATCAAAGAAAACCCACGGTTCAACTTCTAACGTGGGTTTCCTTAGATCACGTTGACTAATCACTTTGATTAAAGGAAACTCACGTTTCAACGTCCATTATGTAGAGTCAAGATAAGTTACTATTCATGGTACTAATTTACTGTTATTACGTTTACAAAAATTTGTAACGACCTTGATCGAAGTTTCCACGTTCTAATTAACGCGTGGAGACTCGAGATACATTATTTACTACTAGTATTTATTTCTCTCTAAATCTGTAAGCACGACACTGATCTTGAGATCCGCAAATATGATTTCCTCCGCGAAAAAGACTATGAGATCGACTTTGACAGTGTCCGCGCGCTTGTGGACGAGAACACATTTGCGATATTCATTATTAATCCACATAATCCTAATGGGAACACGTACTCTGAAGTATATCTCAAGAAGGTATGTTATAGATACTCTAATTAGCAATATACAAGTATTCACATACCTTATGATATATCTAATCTTTGATTGTGTATAATTATTGATTTTTAGCTAGCTGAGTTGGCTCGGGAACTCGGGATAGTGGTGGTTTCTGACGAGGTTTTAGGAGGACTGTGTTTGGGAGTAATCCCTTTGTTCCCATGGGGATATTCTCGTTGATCGTACCAGTGGTTACACTAGGGTCTATATCGAAGGGATGAAGTGTACCAGGAAGGCGAACCGGTTGGGTCGCGCTGCACCATCTAGATGGTGTCTTTAAATCCACCAAGGTCCGATCCACTTTTTCTGATCACTCTTAAAACATATATGTACTATCATTAATTTCTATCCTCGATATATTAATTGACACACAGTTGAAAACAACTTTTAATTTGCAAACAAATAGATTTCATGTCATTGACAGACTAAATCTCTACATATCCTATATGTGTATCTATTGGTTAATTTTATCATTGTAAATATTACACTAATATTAGTTCCATCAATATATATCATTGTAAATTATTTTGGTGTACTTGATAATCAATTTTTTTGATGAGGTGGATTCGTGACTTTTATCATGTAGGCAGCTATTCCCACCATCTTGGAGAAAACTCCTAAAGAGTTCTTCGATAGGAGGCAAAGTTTTCTGAAAGAGAAAGTGGATTTTGCATATTTTAAGCTCAAAGACATACCAACCCTAACCTACTACTTAAAACCTGAAACTTGCACCTTCTTATGGGTATTCTATTATTACTACATTTCTGACTTCTTATTATTATTATTTTGAAACAATCTTATATATATACATGTGTTTCTTTTATTCTCGCAGACCGAGCTGAACTTGTCATGGTTTGCGGACAGATGATGAAGAACTCTGTGAAAAGCTTGCTACTGAAGAAAACCTCGTCCTTTTACCAGGTATTAATCAATATCTCATTACCTATGGTCAAGGTTACGTTTAACGGTTTAGCATTTAAGACAATTTTAACATAAGAACATATATGTTGTGTGTTGGAATGGTTTAGGGATTGCATTTGGTCTGAAGAACTGGGCGAGGCATTCTATCGACATGGAGACTTCGACATTTGAGGATACATTTGAAAGATCGAGGAGCTTCCGTGAACGCCACTCCATTATATTTGAATCTTATTAATTCACTCAAAGACGTCAATGGTGTCAAGTAAAGGGTCAATATGGATCTTTGCCTAAGTCTTTTACCTATGCTATAATAAATGGGTGTTTATTGATCTGAGATAAATCATGAACACTTTCGTATTTGTAACCAATAAAATTGGTGTAATGTTTTCTCATAGTTTGCAATATTTCGATGTATTTCTACTTTTCGAAAAATAAAACCAATAAATTCTAGTTTCTGTTCATCATGGATTAGTTGGTGTGCAATTACCATTGGAGTACATCTCTTGATTGATCTGTTAAGTATATCAACATACATGGGTCGTGTCGTGTAAATCGAAAGTATGTTGAATCGGATTCGGACTGAATAGGCAAGAGATGTTTTGTTTCAATATATTACACACGTTCCTGCATCGTTTGTATACACTTATAGAAATTTTTACCTTCAACACTCATCTACAAATTTTATTATTAGAGATTTTAGATCATTTTTGCTAATTTTGCATCCTAAAGAGTTCTTTGATACAAGGGGGAATGTTTTGAAAGATAAAGTGGATTTTGGATAGTCAAGAGTTGAACGATTTTGTTATTAATCATTTAAAAACTTAAGAAACAGTATTACTTTCTTTTTCCTTTGCCCTTACATCTTAGACAAATAATTAGCCTACAAAATTACATTTACTTTATTATGAAACATAAAAAATTTACTTTTTTTTCATTCTGATAAATAAAAACTAATCGGAATCATCAGAGCCAAGAAGTTTAGAAGCTTCACAAATTAAAGTCAACTCCTAGTCTCCTCCCACTTCCTTTCCGATTTCTTAGTCAATAGTCAAACACCAATCGATTGCCATTTACGGTCAATTTTTAGATGAGTACGTATTACCCTTAGAACAAGAATTACTAGGTTTATGTTATCGTATTTAAACCCAAAAAACGGATTGTTTTGCTCAAAATCGTATGATTAGAGATATTCATTTTGTCGATGTAAACACCAACCACCGGCTTTGTTACCTGACCTCGGGTTTCAAAGAATCTTGTGTCGGGACAAAAAAAAGTAAATACAAATTGTTTAATTATCCATTCTGCTAAATAAACACCATTCACATCAAAGATTAGAAGATTCAGAACACTAAAAATCAACTCATCCCACTTTAGATTCCTTTGTCCAAGTCAATAGTCAACCGTATATATTTTCCATGCAAACGCGTTCCGGAAAATTACAAATGAAATACTAATATATATACATATATCTTCCTATATTGTAACTTTCACATACAAGAAAATTTAATTAGCCATGGCTGAGTCTAACGAGGATCAAGATAAGCCTTTAGCCCCACTTTCTCTCACTACCAGGAGCGACCAACCAAACGAAGATCAGTACCACCACGACCGAACCAAATACGTCCATTCACAGACTAAACTCATCTTATGTTGTGGTTTCATCGCATCTCTAACTATGCTCATCGCAGTCACCTTCATCGTCCTCTCCCTCACAGTGTTCCATCTCCATAACCCAAAACTCACAGTCGATGCCATATCCTTCATCCAACGGTTGGATTTTGTCAACGGTAAAGTCAACACGAACCGAAACATTACAGTCTCAGTCGAAATCTCATTACATAATCCCAATCCAGCATCGTTTAAAGTGCAAGATGTTAAGCTTTTGTTTTACTACGGTGAATTGAACGTAACTGGGGAAAGTATTCGAAGAAGTGAAACTATTCCCGCAAAAGTTCTAGCTAAACAGACGGTTAAGATGAATCTGACGGCTGAGATTGTTACAACAAAGCTACTAGCATCTGTTCCAGGTTTAATGGAGGATTTAAACGGACGAGGAGTTAACTTGAAAAGCAGTGTTGAACTTAGAGGTGAAGTGAAGATAATGAAGATTTTCAAGAAAACTGTTCATCTTATAACGCATTGTTCCATGATGATGATGAACAATTCCTCAATGCTTACATTACTGTGTGTCAGTTGAAACACCGGAAATGCCTAAAAACATGTCCAAATCTAAAAAATATTAAATTTGTTTTCCATTCTACGCTTATTTATAGATGTCTGTAAATATAGTCCAAATGTGAAAAGAAAGAACTGCATTGTAGAATCAAAAGATAAGAAAAACACTAATAACAAAAAAACAACCTCCATTCTAAAGGATCTTGAGTCCTAAAAAGATCGATCCATTCATTTTTCATCAATGTTTGAGAGAAACAAGTATGAGTACCATTTGGATTGCACTGGATAATCGCAGTTAATATGATGACTCACTGGTTTATTTCTTTTGCTGGTCAGAGACACGTCCTCCGGCAATCTTAACAATGGGTTCGTCTTTGGACTTTATAAGCTTTAGCGCAGGATGAACCTTGAGGTCTCCCATTACTAGCTTTTGATTGATATCCAGTTGGCTGAGATCTACTTCTATGTATGGAGGGATAATCTCTGCTGGGCATAGAAACTTTACCGTTCTTTTTATCGTATTCAGAGATGCTCCTACAAAAGATTAAGAAATGGTGATCAATATTGAAATCAAACGACAAACTAGATGCTGCGATCTACAAATGGGTAATGAAACTTAAAGATCCCAGAAAAGGGTAGCCGGAGTGAGATACAAACCACTAAAAAAAAAGCTGGGGTAATTTTATACCAAGATATAGCATGCAAACCGGAAATTGATCCCTAAAACCCGCACATACATTCCTTTTTGCTCGAATTAACGCTTTGTAAAACATCAAATAAAATGCCAATTTGAAGAAATGATTACTTTTCATCACCAAAGCCTAGCTCAGACAGATCCAAGAAAGGGTAACTGAAACCAGGGCACTATCACTTCTCTACAGATTAAAAGCTCAATGAACTCCAATCAAGACATATTTAGTGTGTGGCCTAACTACTTCAGAACTCAAGAAATGAGTGTATTAACCTACGTCTAGCATATATACTCCACCGTACAGGACTCAGTGGCTATTCGTTCTCAACAACCAGAAGTAAGTAAACCACATAGTGACCATGACTAGACCGGTGACTGTTTATCTCTCTTTCACATATTTTATCGCATTTCTCATTTGCTTTTCTTGATTGCCCTCCAAGTCCTATATTCCGAGAAAGGAAATGCTATCCAGAAACTCTTAGTAAGAACAGTGATTCCTGGGTAGGCACCTCAACTAACTCACCACTCGGTCCAAGGAGCTCAAATGCTTATTAAGATCCAAGACTAAGAAAATCTCTCTCTAGGAAAATCAAAACACGTAAGTAGATTTTAAAATTCAGTAAAGGGTTGATTACCTTTCTTTAATCCAGGGGAAACATCATCTCCAATGAACACAAGAGGGATATCAACCTTCAGTAAAGCACCTGGAGGCGCTCTTATGAATGTCACATTCAGTGGAGCATCAGTTCCAGAATGCAAATGAATCTGAGACATTTAAAAACACAGACTTTCTAAGAACTTAATACATAAACCAATACAAACACCATTCTTAAAATCAACAAGTGAAGATTTAGAACAAATGATAAAATGCAATGTGCAGTGCCAAAAATCACACTCAAAACACCCACAATTTAATCAATTTCAAGAGTGAAAAAGAAGAAACTTTACCGCTCTGGGCAAAGCTCGGACTTTCTCAATGACCTCATCGGAACCAATCTCAGCTCGAACCTCAACATCAAAGAGCCTAGAGAGAAAAAAGGAGTAACCCAAATGAGTCACAAGCTTCCTGATCTGATTCGTCTGAACTGAAACAAGTCTCTTGTTTCCTCCGTGTTGTCCATCCTCTTGTTCGAATATAATCGAAGGAACTCTACCGGCTTTACGCTCTTTCGCCGATATACTCTTGCCGGAGACAGACCTTGGAACGGCGAGGATCGTCTCTGCGTACTTTGGATCGGGTCGAGGGAATCCAGGGAGGTAAGTTAATTGGGTTTCTAGAGAATGATCAAGAGCTAAAGCTGCTGTCGCCGCCGGAGAAAATAACCGGAGATTTTGTAGGGTTTTGGGTAGTGTTGTTACACGACGGAGCAACATTGTTTACTTTACCAGTGAGAGAGAGAAAGAGCTAGAATGGGTTTAGGAACTGTATTACAGAAATGGGAGGTTTCTCTGTAGAAACGTTGTCGTTTCAAGATCTTTAATGGGCTTAATTCTAATGGGCTTTAACGTAGCTCAACCCAATTATAACTGAACTTGATACTATGATTCAACGGATATTCCATCACCTATTATTTGTAACTTACCAATTTACCCTCAATGTACCATGGAACTGTATTATGCTAAGGGTAAACTCGTCTGGAAAACAAATATGGCCTCCATGACTCCCATTTTAATAAGCTTGCCTTGCTCTCTCTCTCTCTCGACCAAAAAGAAACAAGAAAGACACATTTCTCTCACGCCGCCGTACCTACATCTTTGTATTTCACGGTACTATTTTCGTTATAACCATTTTGATCATGCTTATTATCGTATTACTTGCTTTATTATTATTACTCAGATTTAGCATTTATGTTGTATTTTTCGTTTCTAAAAGAGGAGCAGAAGAGGTGTTTGTTGAGACAGCTTATAAGACAATGGAGCTTATACTTTCTCACTTTGTCTTCCATGTCCAAGGTAAATTGTCTGGTTTTCCGGTAAAAAATTAAAAAGTAAATCGGTTTTAGCATTTTTGGGTATGCAATTATGGACTTATAGCTTATGGTTTAGTTTTGATTCCTTCCGGTTTATTTTGGTCGAGCATCTTTCTGTAAAGGGCCCATAAGAGAACTAATACTGGGCTTTATTATATCAAGTCAAGTCCATCATTTACGCTTTATTGGGCTCCACTCTTTGTCACTTCACACTTTCTACAAGTTTTTTTTATAATAATACTGAACATTATCATTTTTAAAAAACCTATGATCACTATCTTTTTTTTTGCCGACTATCATTTTTTTATTCTTGGCGTTAATAATACTGTATATAATAATATTATAATTTAAGAAATATGTTTTATTCGGCCTTTTTTGATGCAGACCGAAAGAACGTGACGCATGTACGAATGGCTGAATCTTTCACCACGTGTCCAGCATTAAAAAATTCCGATGGTACAGTATCTTGCTTCAGGCGCGTGACACCTGATCATTACCCAATTACTTAGCTCAAACCTCGCCACGTAACGTCCCTTGATGACGGGAGCCGTTAACTCTGACGGCGTCACATGTCGACCACTCCTTTTGTGAAATGTAATTTGTGTTCCCACATCTCTTTCCTTTTGGCTTTTCCCCTTTTTCCCCAAGGTTTGGCTCTAATTAAGTAACGAACGTCTAGGCTCGGAACCGAACCAACCAACGGTTTAGATTAGGTTTAACTATTTCAACGGATGAGATTGGAGCTTCGAATTCTTTCTTCTATTTTAGGCTTCGAGATCTTTTTTTTCTTTTCTCAAAAGGTGGAAACTTTGGGAAGCAGCTCAAATACTGTGTTCTTGATTGTTCAATCGAAATCGAAAAAAAGTTAAGATCTTGCGTTGAAACGATGGCGGAAGAACATAAGCATGATGAATCTGTGATCGCTCCTGAGCCAGCTGTTGAGGTTGTGGAGAGAGAATCGTTGATGGACAAGATATCGGAGAAGATCCACGGTGGTGATTCTTCTTCATCTTCGTCATCGTCTGATGATGAGGACGAGAAGAAGAAGAAGAAGAAGCCGTCTTCTCCTTCTTCTATGCAATCGAAAGTTTACCGCTTGTTCGGAAGGGAGAAGCCTGTGCATAAGGTTCTTGGTGGTGGAAAGCGTAAGTTTTTCTCCGATCTGGTTTCATTATCATCGGTTTTTGATATGATTTGGCTTGATCTGTTTCTGATATGTGTTGTTTTGTTGATTCTTTCATTTTGATGTCTCATTTTGGGATTGGGTTTCCTTGAGGTGGTGCGATGTGTAGTTTGAATCTGCATACTTGTTTACAGCGAGCATCGTGTTGGCTTTGGGTTTCTATTATATACGTTGATCTGGATTGACCATCGTGTTCATTTGGTTTGGGGTTTTTTTCTTTTTGGCATTGGATTTGAGGGTTTAGTGTCACAATTTGGGGGTTTATTTTCTAAATGAATGGTTTTGATCATAAAAATGGGTTTTTATTGATTTTAGAAAACTTGATTAGTCATTTGCTTTGTAGATTGTTTTTGATGCTATGACTTTTGTCTTGATTTAGAAACCTTACATTGATAAGTGTTGTTTAGTGTATCTAGTTCTATGTTTTTCTAATGTGACTGATTCAATGAAAGGTACATGTAATGTTTGCATAACTTGATTCTTCCTATTTGCAGCGGCTGATATATTCATGTGGAAGAACAAGAAGATGTCGGGTGGTGTACTTGGTGGTGCTACAGCCGCCTGGGTTTTGTTTGAATTGATGGAGTACCACCTTCTCACTCTTCTCTGCCACGTGATGATTGTTGTTCTTGCTGTGCTGTTTCTGTGGTCTAATGCCACCATGTTCATTAACAAGTAAGTTAATGACCAATCTAATGAATTGTTAATTTGTCTGAGATGCTTTCTACGCGTCTCAGCTTGAGATCATTCACTTGTGCATTGTTGACAATTGATTTTCTGTCAGGTCCCCACCAAAGATTCCTGAAGTTCATATCCCTGAAGAGCCTATTCTTCAGCTTGCGTCTGGACTCAGAATCGAGATCAACCGTGGATTCTCTTCTCTTCGTGAAATAGCATCTGGAAGGGATCTCAAGAAATTCCTCATTGTAAGTTCGAATGTGCTAAGTTATGTAGAAACTATCTGGGACTTGGTACTTTCTATGTTTACCCAGATCTTTGACAACAGTGTATTGAATAGGCTATTGCCGGGTTATGGGTTCTCTCAATCTTGGGTGGCTGCTTCAACT
Source organism: Crucihimalaya himalaica (assembly GCA_004349715.1). NCBI lineage: Eukaryota > Viridiplantae > Streptophyta > Magnoliopsida > Brassicales > Brassicaceae > Crucihimalaya > Crucihimalaya himalaica. The sequence continues at coordinate 981,441 of SMJT01000017.1, read as the reverse complement.
TCTTGACTTTGGCATACATAGGTAATGCTTAATATTCCATACCGCATAGTGCTTTCCTTTCTCTTATCCCACTGAACGCTAAATGACTGTATCTTAATTTGCCGCAACAGCTCTTGTGCTGCTATTTACGGTTCCTCTTGCCTATGACAAGTATGAAGACAAAGTTGACCCATTAGGTGAGAAAGCGGTGATTGAACTCAAGAAGCAGTATGCAGTGTTGGATGAGAAGGTGTTGAGTAAGATACCTCTCGGCCCGTTGAAGAACAAGAAGAAAGATTAGGTTTACACAAAGGTTGTCCGTGGCTAGCAAAGGGGTGTTGTGAAATGGTGTCGAAGTTATGTGTTTTGGGCGGTTTTTTAGGTGGCTCTTTCGGTTATGTGAATGAACTTGGAATTTCCCTGACTGCTTTGTTTTTTGTTTTATGTCATTGTTGATCAGCGTCGAGGGATAAAAGTAGTGATATTTCTCTCTCTAAGTCTCTTTATAACTAAGAATTTCACGATATTTTAATTTTGTAATCTTGTGTTACCGTTATTGTTTCTCGATCTTCTCCTTTTTTATTATATCCGTAAGTGGAATCAATACATTCGAAGTAAACGAATCGATAAGTTATAAGAAGCATATACAGCTACACGTTACATTATCTTACTACTTTTTCATCAACTCGAGAGGAATAGAAACTGATCCAGCTCTTTATAATGAGGATTCGGTGGTTTTAACTTGGCCTTTCATCGCCGAGATCGTTTGGTGAACCTTGTTGCCAAAGTGTAATACACGTGAGAGGAAAAAATATCAGTAACATTTTATATCTAGTTAAATCTATACTGAGTGATAGATTAAGCATAAGTCAGGGTGGCCGAGTGGTCTAAGGCGCCAGACTCAAGTTCTGGTCCTCGTGAGAGGGCGTGGGTTCAAATCCCACTTCTGACAAATTGGTTTATTTGTTTTTGAAGTGTTTAAAAAGATATCACCTGTACAGAGTTTTATGTATCTTTACATTTTGACTTTTCTACAGTAGACTGAGCCATGAGTTCTCTCAGCAACACAAACGTAACCAAGAAATAAAATAAGATTATCAGTAAACTATAAGTATTACAAAATGAAAACATCATATCCAAATTCAAACATCATATACTCTGAACCACAAAACTCTCACAATAACAAAAACTCACAAGTAATAGTTCATGCCCACTTTGATCAAACAAATGTGAGGAATATTCAACATCACGCCTGGGCTCCGGCAATTCTTCCTCAAGAACGAGTAAGCCACGTTTATCACCAGCCGTTTCACAAACACTGAGTTCCGCTTCGCCTTCACATGACCATGCCCAACAATGTAAGCCACTTCCGCATCCTTAGCGTTTACCAAATCAAACAGTTCCTCTTTCACCTGTGGTTGCCTGAACTTGGTGTCCATTGGTCTGAACTGAAACATCCTTCTCATGCTCAGCCTCGGAAGCTCTTGCTCATACTCTGCTCTCAGTCTAAGCAGAGCCGGAGATTTGCTGTTTGTTACTGTTGTCTGTGATCTCGAGCTGCCTGCTATGTTGGCCTCGGATATAGACCGAGACAGCCTTGTCCCAAACTTGTTTGAGGCTTTCACAACAGCGAGCCGCCCGTCAATGGAACGGTCAGTGTTTGAGCCGCCGTAGCCTTCGGATTCTAGCTGAATAAACTCGGCGATGCTCATCACCAGTTCGTCTTCAAAGTCGTCTCCATCTTTATTCACGTCTTTATAGCCAGCTCGGATAATGCATCGGTACATCCTGTATGTTTTCGGTCCAATCCGGCCGATAAGGTATCGTTCTTTCTGTGGTACATAAGGGATAGGGACAGTTTTGCAGCAGACAAAGACGACAACTTGATAGAATGCCGGTAAGTTTGTTAGAAAGTGAGTAAATGTGGCGGGGACACCACTAGCGAGCTCGGTGTAGATAAGACCCATCCCGGGGACTTTGATAATCCCGAGGCTCGGGCCGAGACTTAGGATTGATTTCATAGGGACCTTGTTGTGCTGGTCGCATAGATACTTCTTTCTGCTGCCATAATGCCATACATATGTGATGAAGGTGAAGAAGAGGGAAAGGAGGAGAGTGATCCAGCCTCCTTTAGGGATTTTGACTAAGGCTGATGCAACGAAGACAAGTTCTATGGACCCAAAGAAGAGGATGAAGAGGACAGAAAAGACGATATTACGGTTCCAGACAAAGTTGATGATGAGAGGCATCAACCAAGTTGTCACAAAGGCTAGAGTCATGCAGGCGAGCCCTGGAGAACAAAGGTAGTTTAATGATAAAGATGGAAATTATGAGTTTGATGGAAGGTTATGCCCTTACCAAAAGCAAAAGCTATGTGTCGAGTGTCTTGGAAACAAATGGTAACAGCAAGGGTGAGGATCATGACAACCCAATTGATCTCAGGAATGTAAATTTGGCCAAGGACCCATCTTGGTTTGTGAACTATCTTCACGCGTGGGAAGCATCCCAATGCATAGCATTGTTTGACAATCGAGAATGTGGCAAATATGACTGCTTGGCTTGCGACCATCGCAGCCAGCATAGCCATCATGAGAACCGGCCAGAAAAATGGATCTGAAGAGCAAGAAGAAAACACATGAACATATGACAAACTACACAAGCAAAGAGGAGCGCATGGATGAATTGTCATATTACTTGCAGAAAAGAATCAAAACCCCGAAACTTTGAATCTGGACATGCATCATGGAAAAAATCCACCACTAAAACATCCCTAACACTGAAGGTCAGGTACATTCATTTGAGAAATTGTAGTACTTTGGGACTTGTAGTGGAATTATCAAATATTGGAGGGAATCATAGATGCAGTAAGGTAGAGGAAAGAGACGTGAAAAGGAAATCGAACAAATTATTACCTGGAATGGAAGAATAAAAGCTTGAAGGTAGAGCAGAAAAATTCTTTGATAAAAACGCAGCTTGGCCCATGTATTGAAGCACCAGACACGGGTAAACAACACAACAAAAAGCAAACTGCAGAGAATCATGAGATTGCAAAATGTTATTGTTTCTTCATCTTCAGTAGCCAACGAAAGAGGCTGTCAAATAATAATAACAACAACCAGATTTCAATAGTAATAGTGTATCATATTTTTTCTAATTCCTTGGGTCAAGAATAAGTCCCTAATATGACCAATTGCTTGTGGATTCTTCAAGCAACAAAAATCCTTCTAGTAATTGTACAAAGCAATTCCTAAAGAACTGTTGTAAAAAGTCTCTCCAGAAGTTTCTGCTGCATGATTTAAAATAACCAAATAAGCTGCTTCACATACTCTTATAGATGTAGCTGTAAATTGGCCGAGTTCAGCAAAGATAGCCTCCGTTCCTGAAGTTAGACAAATTGCCGAGATGAGACATAATATAGCATTAACACTTGTTGAGTCTATTTTCAGAACATAAATGACCATATTACCTGTGATGCATAAAAGAATGCCTCCAAGGGACAGCCATCCATCTATTCCCGTGTCTCTAAAGAATACATAGATATAGTAGGGAGATAAGGCTTTGTATACACTGGGGTTCCAAGTCATAATATTGTACACACCAACAGTTGCAATTATCAACAACCACAAAATCATTATAGGTGCAAATAGAAAGGCAACTTTATTTGTGCCACGGTGCTGCAGAACAAAAAGTCCAACCAGCAAAGCGCATGCTATCATGACCACAGTACCTAGGCAAGCAACAAATTGGTAAAGTTATATAAATAACAATGAGGGACTGTGTAAAGGTATATAAACAAGATACGCAAGTATGAAGATGATAGCAAACATTACTTACTATGCTTCAGACTTGTCTTGGCCACAAGGCCATCGATAGATGAAGAGACTACAAGAAGATAATGTTAGATGCTCAACCCTGGAAAAGATAAAAATGGCAACGTACTATACGACCAGACAGAAGCAAAAGAAAGGACGCCTAATTACCTGAAATTGCTGGTGTAAGTACACCGATGGTTATTACCATGGAAGTTCCTACCAAGACTAAAACAAGCAAAGCTGTTTTTGATCTTTTATTTCGTTCTATAAGGCTTTTGAAAGCAGAACTAGGCAAATTTCTACTTGCATCTCCAGGGCCATAGTATGTGGAGATTTCCTCATCAGCTGCTTGTTGATTAGGAAGCAACGAAAATCTTGCGTGTCTGCAGAGCAAAGCATACAAAGCAAAGATCCCTCCTGCAACAGAAACCCAACAGTTACATCCTAACCCATGTATCAGAAGAAAAAAAAGGGATTCACTTGGCATTTGGCAACCACTGCTCATACCTTCACCATTGTCATCTGCACTTAATACAAAAACCATGTACTTGATGAGTGAAAGGAGAGTTATGGTCCAAAATATCAAAGAAAACGCGCCAAATATGGTATCTTCTGATTGGTGATGTCTCAATCCTCCGTAGAATGTACATTTATACACATAGAGAGGAGAAATACTCAAATCTCCAAACACTAAGCCAAAACTCTGATATGCTAAAAGGAGGACCTGGTTACACCTGTTTCTCCTATCAGCCTGAATCAAAGAAGACAACAGCACACTAATACGCTGGTCACAATTAAACACATACACAGATGTTTGGTAAGGATTACCAATGAATGGCTCATTAGAACATGACTCCTTAATAAAAAAAAAATCTATCGCAAAGAGGCCTAAACTGCGAGAAGTAGCTAAAGCGAGCAGATGCTCATAATCCATTGGAACACCATGAAATCTAATGCAAGAAGACTAAACTTCCAGACGAAGCTACAGTAATGAATCTTTTACAGTAATTAAACTTTCAGGAGTGACATTAACTCAGATTTCAATACTCTGACTGAAAAATTTAGAATCAAGAGGTGAATTCAATGAATATGGAGGACGTAATCAGATTTTCTCTCACAATTTTCGATTGACATCACAGTACAAAGATTGTAATTCCGCAGTAGCGACAATAAGGAAGCTAGGGGTTTAAGATTGCAGACGTATCGGTCGAGAGAAAGGAAGAAAACATACCATGATTCAAGCCGCCGGCGAGTAAGATGCGGCGTCGCTTGGAGAGGATCTTTTAACGATCAGAGAATACACAACGGAGACTAATTTCTTGGAAGTAATCGGAATCGGATCTAGAGGAAAGCTCTCGATGATCATTTCATTTGTTTGTTTCTTATCGAGAGGAGAAAATTTTAACGGATTCGATCCAAAGCTCGCGGTCCTTCTCCTTCTTCCACTTTCTTTTATTTTTTTCGTTTTTTTTATTTTACTCATTTAGTCATTTTAGTTTTTCCGAATTCTCGTGAGAAAATACTGCACCTCGGTTATTTTGTTTTATTGCCTCGAGTAGGATATGGTACAGGATTATGATTATAATCCCAAATTTATTTCCAAATAAATGTATAGGAGGATTATGTGGATTGGTACTTCAAATCATGCAATAATAATAATAATAATTATTATATTATTATTAATTATTATTATTATTATTATTATTATTATTATTATTATTATTATTATTATTATTATTATTATATATCTTCAATCTCTCATGAAACAAACCTGCAAATGGGCTTCTAATCCAACGCATATATGTTTTGTTGATAAAAGAGATTGCAGGAAACAAAATAATGTATTGTAACAGAAACCAAAGCTAAGTAAAAGTGAGAGAACCAAACAAACAAACAACATCAAAAGATCTCTCTCTTGTGAATCATAGAGAAAGATTGTGTTATGACTCTCCAGGCTCCAATGTTTTACTTGCATCTGCGTCGGTTTGTCACCATTTCTGGATTTCCCTTCTTCATCATTGCTACGAATTCTTCGTAGTTGATTTTTCCGTCCTATAGATTTGAGTATAGAGAAGAGAGTGTTAGGATCACAAATGATAATACTCACTGAATGGACCAAACTAAAGAAGATCAATGTATACATACACGATCCGTGTCTACTTCAGCAATGATCTCTTTGATGGATTTATCATCACCCATGTTGTATTTCTTCATGGCTTGCTCTAGTTCTTCCATTGTTATGTAGCTAATATCACAAATCAAGATCAAAGAGTGAGACTTTATAGCTTGTTAAGCAGAGAAAGAGAGCTAAATAATATTCTTTTACCCGCTGTTGTCTTTGTCAAAGTACTGGAAAGCAGTATACAAGTGATCCTCGCGTTCGATTCTGTTCATATGCATCGTGGCTGATATAAACTCCAAGTAATCAATTGATCCATCTCCATCCATATCAGCCTAAACGAAAACATCATAAGCTTTCTCACTTCTGTTTTTTTGCTAGGGAAAAACACAAGATTCAACATCAACGTAGCGGGGTGAGATAGAGAGACTTACTGCTTCCATTAACTGTCTTATTTCAGCCTCAGAGATCTTCGAACCAAGTTTGGGGAGACCGGTTCTCAGTTCCTCCAAGGTAACAATTCCGTTGTTATCAGTGTCTAGAGATTTGAACATCTCTTTAAGACCAATGATTTCTTCTTCAGAAAGGTTCTCAGCGATAACCTGAAATGCAAAATGAGAAAGCGGAGATTGGCTTTAGAACAAGAAGACTACATAAAGTATGAAGGGGATGATAAGACGGTTTCAATTAGTGTTCTTATTACCTTCAGGGCCATTTTTTTTAGTTTGTTCATCGCCCGGAATTGTTTCATCCTCGATAACACCGCATTGTCAAGCGGTTTGTCTGATGCCTCCCCGTCTTCTTTAATCCACGGATGATCTGTGTATACATTAAAACATGTTAATGTTAGATCAAAATACAGTGTTTTCATAAATTTTATTCATTAAAACATGTTATGAAGGGATCTTACTTAGCACTTCAGCAGCTGAAAGCCGTTCTTTAGGGTCATATTTTAACATTTTCCTCACAAGATCTTTGGAACCACTAGATAGCGCTGGCCACGGATCAGCTGAAAAATCAAGCTGCCCCTTAAGAATAGCATCAAAGATCCCTGTTTCATTTTCTGCATAAAAAAAGACCGGTGACTATACATACACGGTCCAAACCATTTAAACCGTGCAACCGAATTCTCTTCTCAAAAAATATTAAGACAATACCTCCCCAGAAAGGCGGGACACCACTGAGAAGGATGTATAGAATCACACCGGCACTCCAGATATCAGCCTCTGGTCCATAGTTTCGTTTTAGAACTTCTGGGGCAACATAGTATGCACTTCCAACAAGATCTTTAAACTTATCACCTGCATAAAATGGATCAACTTCATTAGAGGGATACATTGTCTATGGTTGCAGAAATTACACCACAGATAAAGTAATAAACTGCAGCATCAAATGGGAAAGCCTCTAGGCTGTTCTAACCTGGCTTGAAGAAGACCGAGAGCCCAAAGTCTGTAGCTTTCAGTGGGGAGTTCTCATCTTTACTAAGAAAGAGAAAGTTTTCAGGCTTCAAGTCTCGGTGCATTACACCCATAGAATGACAACTATGCACAACCATCACCATCTGCCTGCACAAATCTGCAGCGGCTCTCTCTGAGTAAAGACCTTTAGCTATGATCCTATCGAACAATTCCCCTCCTTCACACAGCTCCATTATGAGATTCACAGAGTGTCTGTCTTCGTAGGCTCCCTTCAAGTCCACTATGTTCCTACAAATAACTCACCAACTTGAAACTCAGGTAAATACGAAAAAAGGGGGAAAATGTGAAATCACACACTGCAAAGATCAGAAAAAGGAGTCCTCAAACTACATTTAAACACGAAGCCAATTAAAATGGAAACATTTTCGATAGGACAACCAAACTTTTCATCCGCATATGATGCAAACCACTCATTAATATAGAAAACGAAATAGATAGCCTTTTAAATATTTATCTCATAGGAGACTTGAGCATTGGTTCTAGCCTAACATTTCACCAATATTTCAAGAAAGGCGTTTCAGATTGCATTTCAGAATATCCCAAAAGAAGCATTTTACATTAAAATCAAAAAAAGATTTACCGGTGACCACTGAGATGGTGCATAATCTGGACTTCACGACGAACATCTTCAATGTCGTCTTTGTGGACAAGGCGGCGCGTAGGGATTGACTTACAAGCGAACTGTTGCTTGGTCTCTTTGTGAGTAACAAGATAGGTGACACCGAACTGGCCACGACCAAGCTCACGACCGAACTCGTAGGTTCCCCTAACGTTCTCCATAGGCCGACCTAAGATCCGACCATTCTGTTGAGTAGATGTGGTGGAACGAGATCCGCCGGTTCCAGAGCCTGACGATCCGACGGTTCCAGAACCGGAGGATCCACGACGTTCTCCGGCAGGTTGGACATGGTGGATTATGTTGCCAGAGGAGGAGGAGGAGGACGGTGGCTGATCGGAGGATTTGGACTTGCTGTGTCTGTGGCCCATTTGTCAAAGCTTTCTCTCAGTCAATAAAGTCAATCGAGAGAGAAAGAACATATCTCCGACTCTTATGGCTTTTCATTTATGTCTGAGATCGAACACGGAGATGCTGACCACGTGGCGTATTTTTATTGGTGTAAAGTTGGAGAAATTAAACCGCGTGTTACGATTAATATTTGCCTTCTTGGAAGATAAATTAATGAATTTAAGGAAATTTTCTGTAAGAGATGTTTCCACTTTTCCAATCACACGACTAATTCAATGTTAATGTATTTGCAATTTGAGATCAAAAAGGAAAATTATTAGCATCCAGTAATATACAAATAAACGATATAATAATTACGTATGTCAACTATAAAGCCAAAGGGCAAACCTCTATTTGGCCAGAAGGTTTGCTTATTACTTTATCAACACTTTGAATGAGGACATTGCAGTTACAGACAAGCCTCCCGGTAAAAGAAGACATGGATCCTGAACAACAAACAGCTCCTTTTACCAGAACCAGAAACAAATCTAATAGAGTCAAGTTTCAGCTTATCTGACAATGGTTCCATGAACTTTTCGATCCTACTTTGAAGTTTGAAGCAAGCCCATGTCCTCTGTTTCACTTACAGTATCTTAAAAGTGTACTTCAATTCTTCTTCTTTTTTTTTTTTTTTGTTCACGAGTGTACTTCAATTCTTCATACATACGTTCCTCATACTACAGCTTCATCCTCATTCGTTAACAGAGAGAGATAGGGAGAGATTCTTTATTGAAAACTTCTTCCAAGTACAACTCCACTAAATATGATAGCACCAAACCACTTGTTCGACACAAATCTGTACAAACATCAAAACCCAGAAAATATTAGTTTCCAACGCAAATCACATATTGGATTGAGAAAGAATACAAAAGAAAACCCAAATTTTCATACTTTCTACTGCAGTCAGCACCAGATGATAAGTCAGCTGTCCCTATTTGCCATCCTAGCTGTCCTGATGCAGCGGCCAGTGAGGCGTAATATTGCCACCCTTAATCATTAGTGCGAGAAACAACAAAGAAAGTCAAAAGACGGTAAATGGAATTGCGAATCACAAAAGAACCCGTGTAAAGTTTATTGAGTACCGAGATCTGCACTGAGTCCAGAAAGTGCAAGAAAGCCCATGGATGCTGTGCCAAATCCAGTTAACCAAAGCTTTGTATTATCACCGAATCTAAGAGCTGTTGACTTAACACCAACTTTTATATCATCTTCTTTGTCCTGGAGACACAATAGATTCCTACACATTAGCCCATGAAAAAAAACAAAATGATTAACCTCTACAATTTCTCAAAATTACTTGCATAAAAACTGAACTTAAGCTGACAAATTGGGTTTGTGGCATATAATATATCAATAGGAGACTGAAATCAAACTATTTCATTTTTCAGTGGGCTACAAGGTAACTTTCCTTTCTCACTTCTGTTGCAAATGCGTAGACTTTTATGGTGCTAGATCTTCACTTAAACTATAGATATCAGATGGAAAAGGTGGGAGAACATGGTAATTTTCTTCTTTACGATTGCCATTAGACAAAAGTCGAACATCAAAATGGATGCATTCGCATGAGACACGAAAGAAAAGCTGAAAAAGAAATCTGTAGAGGTGAAGCTAGAAAAAGAAAACAAGGAAAGCAATATGTGCACATTGAGATTAATTACTTTGCCTTTGGTCGTAATCAAATAGATTTTGAAGCTAAAAATAAAGTTGATATACCTGATGTGCATAAATAGTATCATATACAAGGGTCCAGCAGACTCCGGAGAGATAGAGAGGGAGTACAACAGCTGGCTCTATGCTTCCTTTAACTGCAGTCCATCCTAACAATGCTCCCCAGTTTATGGTCAAACCTAAAAAGGCTTGGGGCTGCAATTACAAAATAGAATTGATCAAAAGGGACCGAGAAAAAATATACTGTCTAACTTTGAGAAGCCAAAATAGATTTAAATTACCCAAAAGGTAAACCTCTTCATAAGTGGGTAGGAGAAAACAAGTAACAAAGACGAAGCCCCTAAAACACGGCTGTAGAACATACATACTGAAATGAGCTCAAGTAGAAAAATAATTTAATCACATAAATAAAGGAAGGCATGACAATATGTCTTCAGAGTTTGGACCAACTACATCTAGGTGAATTATATGTGTATGGAATGTTTAACCAAACACTTGCAAATACGCGACTTTAGGGCACACAAAAGTTAATAAACCTGTAATTGTTAAGCTGGAGAAGAATCCCTAAGCCTAAAAGCAACTGTAGCCCAAGAAATCCAATCCCTTGAAATGGTGTCAAAAGACCACTGGCGATAGGTCTTAATCTTGTACGATCAACCTGGATAGAAAAAGATATTTGTAAGACAACATAATCTTAAATTAAACAATCAAATAAAATCTTGAGCCTTAAATATTCTTATTTTTACTCATAAGCAACCCATCTTTGTCCATGGAAGAATGAATCATGTTACATGAATGCTGTGTAGCTACCCTAACTACTAGATACATATTCCAATAGAAAAATATATTCCACCTTCACCACATCTAATACCTGAAGTCTTTCACTTATTGAACAAATTCGCCAATACATGCAGATAAACTATTACCTAAAACAGAAATGTGACTGAAAATGTTTGCGTAAATTGATCCGACATACAAACATCAAGACCACTTCCAGATGTAAAAGCAGAAACACTTTCCCACCATGGTTACAGAACCATAGTTACACAAATCATGTTTTGAAACCAACATACAAAGGGACATATAAATTTAACATCACTTGTCTTTATCATTATACCATAAGATAGCGTAAAAAAAAAAACTGACCTTTGTATCTATGTCCTGATCAAGCAGATCATTTATAGTACAGCCAGCACCTCTAAGAAGCAGTGCTCCGCAACCAAATAAAGCCATATATTTAAAACTTGGAAGGCTTCCAGGATCAGCAGCCAACGCAATCGACCTAGACAACATTGACAGAGATTCAGAATTACGATCTATTTACCTAACTCTGGAACCAGATTCATGAAAGAAAAATGGAATATGGTTATATAATTAGATGAAAACCAATCAGATTCCTGAGTAAGAAAACCAGTGGAATTTATAGTACTATAACATTTCTAAAATCCAAGAATTTACAGTAGTCACTCTCCCATGCTATCAAAGATCTCAGCTCAAGATCATACTACATACTTGCCTATGAGCTGTTGTGATTTCGCAGTATTCTTTCTCGCAGCTATTCTTTCTGATGAATTATAATGAACCTCAAAAGTGAAATGTCTTGATTCTAAGCTACATTATTCAAAGGAGAAGATAAACTTACCACATACAGGGCCAAGCAAGTAACCAAGTACCAATGGGTTTATCCAATCGAGCAAGCTTAGCATAACCTCTAACTTCTTCTGGTAAATACAAATCTATCCAAGAAGCTTCCTTAACACCACCACCACCATCACTCTTCTCCTTATCATCTTTCTTAGGCTTTCCCTCCATAACCGAAGAGGAAGACGACATTCCACCAACAAATCTGTAATTCCAGCCAACACCAAGAAACTTCTCTTGATGCAATTCCGTACCTTTACTCCATACTTGATAGTTATAACTCCATGAAGGATGACACTTAGTGAAAGGATTTGTGTAATGGGTAGTCACAGGATTTGAAAAGGATTTATGTTGTGATTGCAAAACAGCAAAGGAAGAAGATGGAGTTGCCGAGACGGAGGATCTCAACAACCGTCGAGAAACACGGAAGAGTCCAAAAAACGCCATTTTTGAGATAAATTGTTGCCTGCTAGAAACAAAGACTTGAGATTTCAAACGTAAGTGAATTCTTACGAACGAAAGCTAACTTCTCAAGAGAATCAGATAAAAAACTATCTAAAATTTTCAGTTTCGAGTGATGAGGCCTCCAGAATCTAGAACGTCCATGGCGTTTCTAATAAGTCATAATCCAGTAAAAATCAAGCAAATGAATCTCAGATATAATCAAATTTCTTGAACAATCAAAGCTCAGAAAGAGAAGAACCAAAAAAAAGCGACCGACCAGTGAGCAACGACGACGATCCCGGCGAGAAAGAGCACGTCGTCTCGGAGTGAGACTTCACCCGGATGGATCATTAATGGGCCTATACATTATTCTACTTGGTCTGACATAAATGGGCCAACAAAAAAAAACTTGGGGGCTAATGAAGAAACATGTATATGCTTTTAGGGTCCAAATTAGTTGGCCATATGATTCGAATCAGATAAACTAACCCTTGCTTACTACTGTACATTTCTTGAAAAAAATTGTTTATTGTTTTGTAACTTTAAAAGGAAAAAAAATCTTGAATACTATTATAGTATTATTTATTTTTTCATAACAGGACCATGTATTAATTATATGAGACTTTAACCATCCACCATAATAAATCTCTATCTAGACGAAGCTGATGAAGTTTTAGAGCATCATTAACGCTGAAATATTATCGTCTCTTAAGATTATAAAAACGTTTAATTAATCAAACAGTATTAAGAGTCGTTTCTTAAATTAGAAACGCAAGAGACGGTTTTTTGCATCGACGTGTCTATGTGTTATTGGCTCTCCTCTTTTATGTGTGTCTTCTCCTCTTTCACAATCGAATCGAGAAAGAAAAACAGATCGATTCACAATCGAATCGAATCATTCTTTCATCCGTAATCGAATCGAATCGAATCGAATCGAGAATAACGCATCGATTCACAAGCTCTAAACTCTTACTGTAATCCGTGATGTTTCACCTTCGAATTCGATCCTCTTCCGTCGGAGCAGTGATGGATGCTCAAGCTAAGAAGAAGGCGATGTTTCGCTCTAAACTCAAGGCCAAGAAGAAAGATAAACGCATCGATTCTCCTCTTTGTTGATGTAACTTCATGTAATTGGATCTCAAAACAAAAGATAATTAGGCTCAGATTCTCACTTCTTGCGTCTGCTTTTGGTACTTTTTCAGGGAAACGATGCTGAGAAGAAGAAGAAGAACGATAAAGTTGAGGAAAGGAAGCTTTCTGCAACGTTTCAAGATTTGGTTGCTCCTGAACTTAAATGGGAGAAGATGGCAGCTGCTCATGTGCCTCGTTTAGATGGAGCTGCAATTCAGATTAGGAATTTTCTATATGTGTTTGTTTGATACGGCACCATTGATATTGTAAGCCTCTTATATCCTTCTTTACCGGAGAAAAAAAAAGATCTTTGATCAGTAGCATTTAGTGGTTTCTGACCAATGATGAGTTGTATTTTTCTGTGTGTTCGACATTCAGGTACACTCCCATGTTGATTTATACAATTTCGTAGATAATACATGGGGAGGAAGATTTGATATGCCAAAAGAGATGTCACATTCACATTTAGGGATGGTAACGGATGGGAGATACATCTACATTGTCACTGGTCAATATGGTCCTCAATGTAGAGGGCCTACAGCCAAAACATTTGTGCTCGACACTGATACAAATTCTTGGAGTGAATTCGTTCCTTTACCAGTTCCTAGGTTATTTTGAAACAAGTAGATGCAATTTGGAATATCAGCTAATGGGATTACTTTAAGGATTTTATACCATTCCTACAGATTATGTTCAGGTATGAGAAATGGCGATTTAGCTCATTTGGATATCATTTTGCAGCTCAAGATTTTTTGTGATGCTAAATGATTAAGAGGAATTGAGTGATAAAGTTTGTTTACATTCAGGTATGCTCCAGCTACTCAGCTTTGGAGAGGTAGACTCCATGTGATGGGTGGAAGCAAGGAGAATCGGCATACACCAGGGCTTGGACACTGGAGTGTTGCAGTAAAAGATGGGATAGCATTGGAAAAGGAGTGGAGAAGTGAAATTCCAATCCCTCGTGGAGGACCTCACAGGTTATTTTCATATCTATGTTGAAGTCTGTTGTAGTTAATCCTTATAGCTACTTCATACACCATCCTCCGTTTTGTTTGAGTTTGACTGTTCTTGTGACTGTTACTAACTCAGTGGTGGGTTTTGCAGAATGATTACTGCACTTTCATGGATACCAAAAGGGGCATCAAAGGCCATGCCTGATGCTGTTGAATCTCCTTTTATGGAGAAAATCAAAGAGCTCATCCATATTAAAGGTGATTTTGTATTATGTTCCTGTTTCTAGTAGAAATTCACAGCATATTTAGGTGATTACAGTTTGGAAATTGGCAATGTTATTTGGATTCAAGAGCTTTGTTTGAAGTAGTTGGTAATAACTACTATAGCTTGAGCTATAGTTGTTGTATGTGATTACAGTTTGGAAATTGGCAATGTTCTTTGGATTCAAGAGCTTTGTTTGAAGTAGTTGGTAATAACTGCTTGTTTATAGTTAAATAATGGTAATAAAGGCTTGGTTAGAAGTTTTGAATGGTAATAAAGGCTTGGTTAGAAGTTTTAAAAGCTTGGTTAGTTAGGTTTAAGTCTTATCGATGTGGTTAGATAGGTGTTCAATGCTTTGTTTTCTTTGATCTTCTGTATAGAAGATATGTTGCTTTTGATCTTCTTTAAATATATGATGCTTCTTCTCCTTCCTTTCATATAATCTTTCATTCCTTCTTCTCTTTCTCTCTTCTATTCCCTTTTAATGGATATCTCCTTTACAAATCCATATTCTCAGCCCTCAAATTTTGTTGACTTGTTGAATAGTCAACAAGAAACTTGCCTTGATGATTTCTCTTCTCAGTCTACACCTCAGGAACGAAGAGAAAGAAGGCCTTGGACCCCCAGTGACGATGTGTTGCTCATCAGTTCCTGGCTCAACACCAGCAAAGACCCTGTAGTTGGCAACGAGCAAAAAAAGAGCATTCTGGAAGAGGATAGCAGCCTACTATGCAGCAAGTCCAAATGTTGCATCACGTGAACACCGAGATGCTAGCCACTGTAAGCAAAGGTGGCACAAGATCAATGATTTGGTGTGCAAGTTCTGCGGTGCATATGAGTCTGCAACAAGAGAGAAGGCCAGTGGCCAGAATGAGAATGATGTCCTTAAGCTTGCTCACCAAATCTTCTTCAATGATCACAAGAAAAAGTTTACTCTTGAACACGCATGGAAGGAGTTGAGGAATGACCAGAAATGGTGTGAGCTTTCAACAACAAAGACTGATGCATCATCTAAAAGGAGAAGGAGTGAACAGGGTTCACAATCACCGGGATTGTTTGCAGAGGAGATGAAGAGTGCCGAAGATGATCTTTCTAGCAATCGTCCTCCTGGTGTGAAGGCAGCAAAAGCAAGAGGGAAAAGAGAGAAGGCTGAAGGCAACACTCTGACTAAGTTTCAGAGGATGTGGAACATTAAAAAGAAGGATTTAGAAATGAAAAAGAGATTGTCGAAGATGGGTCTTCTTGATAGTCTAGTTGCAAAAAAATAACCACTGTCTGAGATTGAAGAAGCTCTAAAGAAGAAGCTTATCACACACATGTTAAATAATTAGGGATCTTAAGTGTTTTATTATAATTTGTGAATGATGTGTTTCCTATTGTTGGTTTGTGTTTTTTTTTGTTTTTCAGCTTGTGTTGTATGTTTTATGTTTCAGTTTCTTCTTGACATTCTCACTTTCTTTGTTCTTTGTGAAATTTAGTTTGATCTTTGTTCTTTGTGTCACAATGATGTGTTTTTGTTCTTTGTGTAAGTTTCTTCTATATGTCTTTGCTCTTATCTTGTAACACTAACATCACGGATTTCTTTGTTCTTTTCTGCTTAACTGCTCAATTTGGAGCATCGGTGCCATCTGATGCTGATCAAACCGTTAGGAGAAGGAGAGATAAAGGAGCCTGCTTGTATGTCCTCTATTATTACTTTTTGGTTCTCTGAGATTAGTCCTATGTGGCCAGGTTTGTGCCCAAATTTTACTTCTTGATCTATGAGAATCTCTTTCACCATTGTTTACTTCTAGTTGTTTAGTTTACAATTTATAGTAACTCAGACTGCTGGTAATCTTGGAGAGTCATTTGATAGTGAAGTTGTTCCTTCATCGCTTGTTGAGGTTGAATCTAGTAACCTTAGAGTTGCCTATCTCTGTAAGTTCTTCTACTAACCCATTTCCTACTTTTTTTAATTTGCTATGTAATTTGTTGTTTATCTGCTTTTGGTTCTGCTCTCTCCCTTAGGTCGGTTTTATGCATTTGAGAAAGCTCATAGATTGGATCCTACCTCCAGTGTTCGGCAGATTAAGACTGCACTTCTACAGCGTCTTGAAAGAGTGAGCATTCTTATTATTCTGCTTAATCCTTCATGTGGTAGATTTGGATAGCTACTGATAGTTGTAGGAATAACTCTTGGTTTTTAGTACTTCTCTTAACAAAATGTGCTCTACCGTTACTTTGTTTTTTTTTTTTCCAGGAGCATGATCCAACACTGATGGGCAGGGTTAAGAAAAGTGATGCCCGTGAAATGCAAAGCTTTTATCAACATTACTATAAGAAGTATATTCAAGCTTTGCACAACGCTGCAGATTAGGCTGACCGGTATGTCTAACCTACTAAAAATGTCTTTCTTTTTTTACTCTAAGATGCCAATTAGTGTTCTGTCTGTGTTTGAGAGCACCAAATTCCCTAACTGATGCTTTACAAGATGGAGTGATTCAACTCACACTGAGAATGTGACTTATTTTGTAGTGAGAATGTGACTTATGAGAGTCTACTTGGGAGCAACAAGTTTTAGTCAACTGTACAACTACAAGAACAGTGGATTGCACATTTCCACTTCTGGTAAAGTAGAGCAACTAGAGTTTGTCTGTCACTTTCATTGACTTGTCATTGTCCTTCTTGGGGTAAATTGGCTTTGCATTGTTTGTTCCACTTAGATGGACATATTATTGTGGAAAGGAGTCTGCTTGTATGTCCTCTATTATTCCTGGATTGGGGATCCACTTTTTGCTATATTAGGTATGCAATGTAATTTGCAATATTCAATTAATCGCTAGGCGCTAGTCGGGTGGTCGAGGTGGGCGTAGCGCCTAGCAAGAAAATCGGAGATTAAACAGAGATTAATCGGGGACTAGTTTTAGGGCTAATTTATGTTTTACAAACATGTTAATCCATTATAATTAATATTTTATATAATATTATTTTTAAAACTATAATAAACACATAAAATGTATCTTTAACCTCAAATTTTGTGATTTTCATTGAAATTATGAACATAAGTTATTGTTTAACATTACAAACTCTTTATCTAAACATTTGAATAATAATAAAAAATATTTGTTTTATATTTGCAATCCAAAAATAATAAAAACATGTAAGATTAGACGGAGATTAATCGAGTTAGGCGGGGATTAATCGGGTTAGGCGGAAAATAATCGGATGAAGGATTTTGTAAAAGGATTAGTCATTAATCGAGGCGGCTAGGGTGGACCTAGCGATTAAACGGGGGGTAATCGGGTCTAGACGGGGATTTTTTGAACAGGGGTAATTTGTTTATGCTCTTATACATCAAAGTGCATCTTGTTGTCTCAAAAAGAGTATGGTAGAGTTTGATCAAAAAGAGTATGGTAGAGTTTGATCAAAAAGAGTATGGTAGAGTTTTGATGTTTTTGACTCTTATATCTTTGCTGATCCGGATGAGTACAAACATTTAAAGCTTTAGTGACATTTAAAGCTTTACATGGGTGAATGAGTTGCAGGTGAAGAACATCTTAGCTTGGTACTTCTCTTTTCTTAAACAAAGTTTGAATTTTTACCTGTCAAGTGCATGCATAGATTGAAAGCAAAGACTAACCAAAATCTGTTGTTTTTTAAGGTTGGAGTAGTCATCCAGTGTGTAGTGGATGCAGTTTGGCTCTCGATATTGAAGACTGGGTTTGCTCTCAGCTTGAAGACAACACTCATCTTAGCCATATAAAAGATTAGACACTTTCACAATTGCCCATCTTAGCCTTGTGGCAAATATGTAACATTGTTGTTATTTCTAATGAACATATAAATAATGTTAAAGTAAACATTATTGTTAATTGATAATCAGAGATTTCATTGTTACTTTTCTTCCATCACTCTTTATAAAAGTCATTTTGCTACTAAAAATCCAATTAAATCTTATAAATCTAATTAAATCAAATTCAGCAATATAACAACATTCTACAAATGTAAAGTAAACATGATAATTATATAACAACACCATTGTTATTTTTCTTCCATCACTCTCCCACAACTTTCTTGTCGGCACATTCAAATGTGTCGGCACAATCATACAAGTTATGACCCAATCTTCTTTTACTTATACTTATATATTCATCTTCATCTTCTTCATATTGTATCATTCATCTTCCTTTTCTTCTACTTTTTTATTCTACAAATCTATTGTCTACATTTGTTTTTCAAATATTCGATCCACTTCTTTCTTCTCTCATTTCTCTTCTCTTATTCTTGATCAAGTCCACTTCTTTCATCAAAATCTTAAAAAATAATGGCCTCTTCTTCCCATAATACTTTTGAGGATTCACTTGATGAAAATTTTGATCAACATTTTGATCAAATATTCGATCAAACGTTCGATAATCTATTTATTGATTATGGAATAATCATTGAGGAGGCAAGGGAGTCAAAGAAAAAACGACGATTTTTAAAAGAAATCGAGAAGAAGGTCACATACGTTTTATGGAACGATTATTTCAGTGAGGCCAACATATCCTGCTAATTTATTCAGACGACATTTTAAGAATGAACAAGCCCATTGTTCTTCATATTTGTCGATCGACTCTCCAATGAAGTTTTCATTTTTCCAACAAAAAAAAAAGACGCTCTCGGAAGGTGGTCTCTATGCACTTAAAAAATGTACAGCAGCAATTCGTCTCTTGGCATATGTGGTGGGGCTGATAATTAGTTGCGAATACCTCCGGCTCGGTGAAACTACTGCTCATTATCATGTTTGCAAAATTTTGTCGAAGGAATAATAATATTTGTTCGGCGCGATGAGTACCTTAAGAAGACCCACACCGGAGGATCTTCAACGACTACTCAATATTGGAGAACAACGTGGATTTCCTGGATGATTGGAAGCATCGATTGTATGCGATTGGGAGTGGAAGAATTGCCCCACTGCTTGGGAAGGGCAATATTTCACGTGGTTCTGGAAACCCACAATCGTTTTAGGAGGTTGTATCTTCATATGATCTCTGATATGGCATGCATTTTTTGGACCTCTAGGTACTTTAAAACGGATATCAACGTTCTTGATCGCTCCACCGTTTTCGATGATATAAAAAAGGTCAAGCTCCGCAAGTGAATTTCTTTGTCAACGGAAGGGAGTATCAATTGGCTTACTATCTCACAGATGGTATTTATCCTAATGAGCAATTCTTATCCAATCTATTCCAATTTTCAGAGGGCCCAAAGCATCTTTATTTGCTCAACATCAAGAAGCTACCAAAAAGATGTCGAACGTACTTTTGGAGTTTTGTAAAGCTCGATTCGTCATTGTTAAAAACCCAGCTCTTTTTGGGATAAAGTCAAAATAGGAAAGATTATGAGAGCTTGATGTGCCTCAAAACTAATTACCACTAAAGTATCTAAGCAGTCGCTAATAGTTTAATGGTCAGAGACCACAAAGACTCAGATGACACTCAATTAGATTCAGAAATAAGAATTAAGCTAAGCAGAATAGATGGAATTAAGAAATAACAAAAGCAAGTAAATCAAGGAATATAATCAATGGAGGAAAAGCTAGGCTTTAGGGAAACTTGCAGGTAAATCAGGATTATCAAAATCAAATCAATTGTCAGGAATAGAATTAAGTTCCTTTCAAACTCGAAACACAGATGTAAAGTAAACCAACTGTCGTTGCGAAAACTATCTATGTCTAAACCTAGAATTCCAAATTCCTTTGCAAATTCATAGAATTTACAAGCATTAGTTACGTTCAATTGTTCACAAAATCCCTAAACCAAATTCCTTTGTGAATAGGGCTTTGCTCACCAAACACTAGATCAGGCAAATCAATCACACTTCCGTGCCAATTAACAACCTAAAGTCAGATTTTAGTTCGCGAGGCTAAAATCAGCATTAAACTCAAGTCTAGGTGAAAAGCTCTATAGAATATTCCCTAACAATCAATTCAGATCTAACAATTCATCAAATACCCTTAAGTAACTCTAATCCTAACAGGGGATCTACTCAGACATGGTGAATCAACAACAACATGAATAGAATAGATATCATATATAAAATCAAATAGAGTAGAAATACAAAGAGGTTCAAGATTCTTCTTTCAATCATGTTGCAGAAGTTTTCTCCAGAAATCACAAGGTGTCCTCCTAATGAGGCTCTCAAAACCTAATTATAATGTTCTAAAACGTTTTGGAATCTATCTCGAAAAATAAGGAAAGCTTCTGAATGAATCTCGGGTTTGTCTCGCGTCCTGGTCACGGGCATCGACCGATGCCATAAGTGGTATCGATCGATGCTTGGTCTCCTGGTCGTGGAACTCTCAAACGAAGGGTGTCGATCGATGCTTCGCAGTGTCGATCGATGCTGAGCTTGTTCCTGAACGGCTTCAACTCCAGATTGCCTCAAAAGCTTCTCAAATTCTCCAATTAGCTCCATAGCGCCTATATCTTGAAAAGAACCTGAAAGACTCTAAAACTAGAGAAAAGACTCGACAAAAAGGACTTATATCATGGCTAAAAACGGGTAAAAACCATGATATATCAAGAGCATGTATCATACTCCACATTATGATAGTAGAAGACGAACGAGATGGATACACTCAATTTGATGTTTCAGGATTCCAACAAAGAGAAGGAAACGGAAGTTCAGTTGTCGATCTCACGTACTCTACACATATGCCTACAAATCTCGTTAATATGTTGGGTGTTCGAACTAGAATTCGTGATAGACAAGCGCATCAACAATTGAAAGCTGATTTGGTTGAGCATATATAGCAAAAATTTGGACGTCATCAAGATAACTGAGTTTCAATGCTTATTTGAAATGTTTATCGGTTTTTTTTTTTTGAAATCTATGTTTAAAATATTTTTATATAAAATATGTTTAATTTAAATAAAATACTCTATTTACAGGGAAAAAAAAAATTAAGAACCCCTAAATATTACTTAAGAAACTCCTAAAAGGAGTTCTTACCATTGTAGAACAAAAAATCATAGTCTTTTAACAAAGTTTCTAAACCTTAATTAATTATTAAAATATTACTTAAGAAACCCAATAAGAAACTTTGCAATAATCATGCTCTTAACTTCTTTGAAAATAAACTTACACTAAACGCCATTAATAGTTAAAAGAACACTCTTTTATTTTTCTTTTCAGGATCCCAAATTTGATAGGATAGGGTACTGATGAGGGTGAGACACATATCAGCCTTATCGGATAGGTGGGTTAAGGTTTTTTGTAAGAAGTAACAATCAATCTCGAATTCTCGAATATTGCATTAGTTTGCTAATCTATAAATTATTAAATCATCTGCATGGTCCATATGATCTGTCTGTCTGTCTGATGGTGCATGGTGTCAGTTCCCGAGCATAACCACTATTTATAACATATATATATATATATATATATATATATATATATCCTGTTTATCGATGTTGATCGTCGTTATGATTCTTCTCCTTCCTCGATATGTTCAAAGAGACCATCTCCAACGCTGATTTTAATCGGGGTTCTTAAGTTTTAAAAGTATTAAAATTAAATAAAAATATGATTAAAAGCTAAGTACCGGTGTTTGAAAATCTTGTTTAAGAACCGCTTCTTAAACACACGTGGCATGAAAGAGACGATGTTTTCGTCATCTCAAAATCAAATTTCATGGATCGAAATTTGTTAATCTTCCAAATCGGTGATTCTTTTGATTGTCGATCGATAATACGACGATGTCTTTCAGACCTAGTGCGAAGACGGAGGTCCGACGGAATCGGTACAAAATTGCAGTCGATGCGGAGGAGGGACGACGGAGGCGAGAAGACAACATGGTTGAGATTAGGAAGAACAAGAGGGAAGAGAATTTGCAGAAGAAGAGACGCGAAGGACTTCATGCTTCGATGGGTTTTGGCTCAGCCGCACAAACAGAACAAAATATTTCTTCAGCTCGATTAATGGAAAATCTAACAAATATGGGTTCTATGAATCTATAGCTCGATTCAGGTTTTGGGTTAGTGATTTGCCTGGCTTTTCTTTCTTTCTGCTATGAATCTATAGCTTGATTAATTTTTTTTCCAAGAACCCTTAATGAGGTTCATCATTGGAGGCGAAAAATCTTATGAGGTTCTAAATTTTAAAATCATCAAAATTTATGATTAAAAAATGTTAAGAACCTCTATAAGGGGTTTAGCATTGGAGATGCCCTTAAAAATCAGAAAATATTAAATAAATTAAATAACAACGATTTTGCATTCGTTATATTTCTTTTGTACGAAAGCCCTTGTTAGTTTAGGCAGCAAAAAAACGATCTTCAAATATGACAATTGAGAACGGAAAAATTATCAAGTAATCAGACTTTTTCAAAAGCTTTTCTGCAGTTTGTGAAAACAAAATTATATTCTGTGGTTTATTTCTGTACACTTCCTCATCAAGATTAGGGGCATAACAGTCCAATTGAGGTGAAAATGAGATCGATAAATATGTGTGTGACCATAATATACGTACTCTTGTTATTTAATTGCTATTTATAATTGCTAGTAGGCCTGGATGTTCACATATTCAGATGGATTATAATTTGGTTCTGGTTCTTTAATTTCGATTATGCAGTTTAATATCCATTTGGATATTTTATAATTTTAATTCTCTTTCGACACAATTCTTCTTAATTTGATTCCAGTTTGGTTTTTTTGGTTCGGTTAATTTTTCCATGACTACCAGCTAGTACCTCGAGATGTTTTCTACAACCTATATATATGAATATTGTAAATTACATAAACACTGAAACATATAGATAACTGAACGTAAATATTTTTAATGATAATCATTATATCGAATCAGATATACGATGAGCATAACAACATAATCAAAGCATCTTCCAATACCAAACAGTTACACCGACTATGAAACTCCACAAGAGCCCATTTATTATATTGAAAAACAACCTTATTAATTAAGACATCAAGATACTGATACTGATAATGGTAACGATGGTGATGATGATGATATATGTATTAAGGATCAATCATATAAATGATTTGATCAATCATCTCCATCCTTAATATGATGATGGTTAAGCTTTGATGACGTGGCCTTCAATGTCAACAACCAACTTCTTGACGAATTTCATGAGGCCGCTTGGTTCGGGAAGGTCATCGTTGCGCTTCTCCCATATCATAGTGATTTTGCAGACGCAGCTATCCTCAGATTTGGGAATAAATTGGTAGATGACATCAAACACTTTGAGATGCTCCATCGGGTGACCCTCAAGTCCTCTTTTCGTCAACGTTTTGTTCTCATCATCTATCTCTCTTCTCTCTTTGAACGTCTCCGGCTTTCCATCTTACAATAAACATGTGTTTATTAGTTACAATTTCCAACATCCGACTAACTTTTGACAAATTTGTACAACTATGTTTTTGTTTGTTTTTTTGGTCTTATAAAAAGTCATTAATGATCATATTTCATACTTAGGCAATAGACCACCAAAACCCTATAAGTTTCACACATAAGCCATAACTGTGTGTTGTGTGTATATATATAGTGTTAAATATAATATAGATAAATAAGTAAATGTATACCATATGTGTAGTTCCAACTCCTGATAGACCCGTGAGAGTCATGTTCGCCTTCGTGAATAATGACATGTTGAATGTGATGGCCTATGGCGTCAGGGAAGACATGGTTCTCGCTCTTCCAGCTCTTGTAGTGTTTCTCCGCTGATCCTTTCAACGGAACCTCCGTCACGTAAGTTCCCGACGTCGCCATTTCTCCCTCACTTACTCTCTCACTCTCGTTTTAAAGCTTCCACTTGTTTTTGTTTTTTTATGTTTTCTTTTATTGATGAGATTATACTTGTCGTCGCCTAGGTTTATATAGTAAACGTGACGGTTAAAAACATGCATGGTTTCTACCGTTTCTTTTTATCATTTGATAGTGCATGCTAAAATGTCTCCTCTTTTTTAACCCTACACTATTTAATGAGCATTGATGGGTAATACGTGTTGGTAGGCTAATTATTGACCACGTTATTAACGTGGGTAGTTGGCACATCATTCTTTAAAAATTAAAGATAATCATGGAACATGATTCACGCCCATACTATTAATTACACGCTCAAGTGGGTATTACTCATGTTCAGTTAATCATTAGGCACTAGTTGGACGCTTGAGGTAAGTCTAACGCCTAGTAAAAAAATTAGAAATTAAACGGAGATTAATCGGAGACTAATTTTAAAACTAATTTCTGTTTTACAAACATGTTAATCTATTATAATTAATATTTTATATAATATTATTTTTAAAAACTATAGTAAACACATGCATAAAAATGTATTTTAACCTCAAAATTTTATGATATTCATTAAAATTATTAACATAAGTTATTGTTTAACATTACAAACTCCCTATCTAGACGTTTGAATAATAAAAAAATATTTGTTTTATATTTAATATCCAAAAATAACATATGAGATTATGCGAAGATTAATCGAGTTAGGCAGGGATTAATGCGGAGAATAATCGAATGACTTTTAAAATAATTAATCATTAATCAAAGTAGCTATGATAAGCCTAGTAAGCGGGGAGATAATCGGGTCTTGGAAATTTTTAGAACATGAAATATTACTTGTCGAAAGAAACACTTTTATTTTTCTTTTCGGGATTCCAAATTGGTTAGGATCGGCCATGAGGATTGAGGGTGAGACACATATTCGCCTTATCGGATTGGTGGGGTCAAAGATAATTGAATTCGGTAGGAAGCAATAATAAATCTCGATTGCATCAGAGTGGTTGCATTTTCCGTAAACAAATAATACTATTATCTGCATGGGCCAGGGATCCTGTAAACGTCAATCATTCATGAACGCATATATACGTTACAATTTAATAATGATGTAATAATTAGGATGATCTATCTGAATATACAAGCATATATATATATATATATATAGGAATATTTACAAATCATTAATATGATTATCATATATCTCTTATAACATCTTGGGTCGCTATATAAAGGATTAAGTTAAACGATGCACTTCGTCATTTATTTTTCTACGAGGGCCCTTGTTTTGACAGAAAAATCGACCCACAGTATTACAGGAAAATGGAAAAATTATCAAGTCGGCAGACTTTTCCAGAATTTGATCTTTCTGAATTTTTGTTTTTGATACAGATATTTATATAAGTAAAAACAAAATTCTATAGCAGTGATATTTATGAGGTATATTTATGTGGATTAGGGGCATAACAGTGCAATTGAGGTGAAAATGAGTTGTATAGTATGCATGTGATCAGTGTGACCACTACAAGATATGAGGTGTGCTGTGTCATTTATTTCACATGTTTATATTATATTTTAAATGGTATAATCGAATTTACGTCACTAAAATAAATGATTCTGGTGGTGACTCTAATATCTTGTATCAATTTCAGTAATTGATGCAACTAATTTCATCATTTGTTCTAATTAATATGTGTCACTTACTACAAATGATGATAAAACATGCATCAATCAATATAAATGATTTTTTATTTTTAATAAATTACATACTTACTCTTGTTATTTACTAAATTGCTATTCAGAATTTGCCTAATCCGCACATTCTAGATCGTTAACTTATACTGGCCAGCCACTAGATGTTTACTAATCTGTATATATATGAAAAATGTATACACCTAAACATGTAGTAAATTATTCTTAAGAATCATTTATA
This sequence comes from Crucihimalaya himalaica, assembly GCA_004349715.1. NCBI lineage: Eukaryota > Viridiplantae > Streptophyta > Magnoliopsida > Brassicales > Brassicaceae > Crucihimalaya > Crucihimalaya himalaica. Next base: position 955,247 of record SMJT01000017.1, on the reverse strand, counting down.
GAAACCGATATATATATCTATATATATATATATATATGACGAGCATAACAACATATCAAAGCATCTTAACATAACCAAACGTAACACATAGAAATGAAACTCCACAAGTCCCATTTATTATACAGAAAAAAACACCTTAATTAATAAGAAATTGAAATAGTGATATGATACGTGGTGGTGGTGATGGTGGCTTTAACTTTGGTGACGATGATTAAGTTTTGATCACGTGGTCTTCCATGTCAGCAACCAAGCTCTTGACGAATTTCATATAGCCGCTTGGTTCTGGAGAGTCATCGTTGCGCTTCTCCCATATTATAGTGATCTTGCAGACGCAGCTATCCTCAGATTTAGGGATAAATTGGTAGATGACGTCATACACTTTGAGCTACTCCATCACGTGACCCTCCAGTCCTCGTAACGTCAACGTTTTAGTCTCATCATCGATCTCTCTTTTCTCCTTGAACATCTCCTGCTTTCCATCTTTACACACAAGTACGTGTTCATTAGTTGAAACTTCCAACATACGACTAGCTAGTCATACCATATATATAGGATAAATATGTGTTCGTATATCATCACAAAGAATTTTCAGCGGATTAATGTTCCGTTTAGATCATCTCCATACCATAATTAATTCATACTTGGCAATAGACTACCAAAACCATAGTTTCACACATACACCATAATTGTGTGGGGTGTGTGTGTGTATAAAGTGTTAATATATATATATATATATATATAGAGAGAGAGAGAGAGAGAGTAAGTAAATGTGTACCCCAAGTGTAGTTCCAACTCCTGATAGAGCCATGGGAGTCATGTTCGCCTTCGTGAACGGTGACATCTTGGATGTGGTGGCCGATGGCGTCAGGGAAGACATGGTTCTCGTTCTTCCACCTCTTGTAGTGTTTCTCCGCCGATCCTTTCAACGGAACCTCCGTCACGTATGTTCCCGACGTCGCCATTTCTTTCTCTCGTTTTGAAGCTTCTTTTTTTTGTGTTGTTTTGGTTGATGCGATAACACTTGTCGTCGCCTTGGTTTATATAGTGAACGTGACGGTTAAAAAAACAGGTTTCTACCGTTTCTTTAGTCATTTGATAGTGCATGCTACAAAATATTACTCGTCTTCATTTTTTAACCTACACTATATAATGACCTCTGATGGGTCGTCATATAAATGTTCATTTTAATTGTTAGGCTGATTTTCGAACACGTTATTTATGTGGGTAGTTGGCATAACATCCTTTAGAAAATATTAATCATGCCCCATACACATATTAACCATGCTGAATACTGCGTATATAGAGTATTAATTATATTAAGAAACGAAGCATTTAGAGCATTTTTAATGGTAGAACCGTAGAACCCATCTTAATTTTTTATTTACAGTATTTTAATAATTTTAATGTAATTTAATTATTTTAATATAAATATTTTAATTTGTAAATAAAATTTTTGTTCAATCATCTATTGCCATGTTTCAAATAGTTTTCTTTCCAAGATTTGTACTAATTACGTTATGATTTGTAAACTCTTAACTGTTTGCCAAACATAAACAAAATTTTGCGAGACCTAAAATAAAATCAAAAGGGGGAAATTTATTGGTCATACCTTTTCCTTCTCTTGCTGTCTCTATATATGAAAAATATATAGTATGTTTCAAGAATTGAAAAAAAATATATATATTTAAATATGTCATTGGAATCTGAAAATGACAATTTGTGTCTTCCGTAGTATATAGTTTGGTATTGTTTTCCTTTATATTTGTATATTGGTATGGACATTCATCGATCACTGTTGACAAAATTGCATCTAAGGTGAATCCAATCAAGTTGCTCTTGCCAAGGTATAACAGAGGGGAATGAGCACTTAACATCGAACATCGACTTAATACGTTTTACCATATTTTAAGAATCTCTTGATGGTTATATTATAGTGGAATAGAGACATTAGTAGCAAAAATGGTTTGATCTTCATCATTAAGTACAAACTTTGACATCGTATACAGTACTATTTGCAAAAGCTAATCAATGTTTCATTCGATTTTTCACTTATCGATCTTGAAAACCATACCATTTTTTGTTTCAAACGTTGATATCCTTACACCTTATCGGCCCTTGCCGTTGTGCCATTACACAAAATAAAATAAAGCATTTGAATCCATTAAATCAAGCGACAAACCACAACGCTTAATTTGGCTTTGGTTAGATGACAAACAAAGTCCTAAAAAATTATCACAGCCCAAAAGAAGATAAAACAAAAACCGGCTTAGACACGAATTCAACGGCCTATTAATAGCTCTTCGGCGAGAAAAGGCACGTCGTCTCGGAGCAGGACTTCTCCAGTACATCATTCTACTTGGTCCGGCTTGGATCGGCCCGATTTAAATGGGCCAAAGAGTTTGTGGCTCAATTAGATTAATTTGTGGAAGTATAAACGCTTTAGGATCCAAATTAGATTAATTGGTGGCGCAATTAGATTAATTTTAGGAAATATTTATTTTTGTTATCCAAATATATATTATAAAATGACTAACTATTTCATGCGGGTTGAGTCCTTTTTCATTTTTGTAATATAATATCGGGAAAAAATATATTTATTTTGTTTTTGGATTTAACCATAAATCAAAAGAACAACACCAAAAAAAAGGGACAACTTATTAGTAACACATTATCTCTGTGTCAGCACACAATTTTCAAAGAAAACAGATATAATCAGTTAGTAACATTCGTAGAGTTTAATATCCATCTTAACTCGGAAATACTTAGCCCCTTGAAATATATCTGTCACGAAGGTAGCAATCCCACGAGCCATGAAGAAGTCACCGGTCCCACCAACGACCGATAGATCTCTTGTTGGCTCCATCATCAAATCCGCACCCATTATGTTCAATGTCCCTTTGTGTTCCGTTGAGTTAAACACCAACGTGTAACAAAACCACGCATTGAAGTCCATCTTCATGTCATAGAAATAGAAGCCTTGTGCACGAGCTACGGGTTCCGAGAGATAGTTCTTGTCCATTGTTATGGGGTCGTCGAATATCACAAACTTACCGAACTTGAAGTTTCCTAGTCCCGGAGGGCTCACGATGGCGGCGGAGGTTGCGTTTGCTACATTGTCGCCATCGTAAAGGATGTCATGGTAGTAGAAGGAGAAGTGTTTGCAAGGTTTTTTCTGATCAAATGTTTTTCGGTATCCTAAAACTGTATCGGAGAAAAGTAAAACCAATAAGAAGAATGAGAAGAAGGATTTGAAGAGTTGTTTCTCTGTTAGAGGTGCCATAGTTTGCTAGAGACTGGTGAGTAGTGGATTGTGTAAAATGATGAGGGCTTACACCAATTTATATAGAAGTATTTTCTGTTTTAATAAAGCCATTTACATAAAAGAAGAAATATAAAGGTTTGAGGGGCACAGCTAATTGTGTCGTTGATGTTTGGTCAAAATTTTGTTTAAAAGAAATTAGAGTGAAAATAAGGGTTTACGATCATGTTGAGGGGCAAAAGCGGGGTTGGTGATAACTAAGCTACAACTTAATTTCACTTTCTTGATAGAAATAATTTTCTGAAAAAAAAGGGTAGATTCAATAATTTTATACTATTAAACGGTTTGGTGAGTCCAACCTAAAAGCATAAAGTCGAAGGCTAGGTAATAAAACAGCAAGTTGAGTATACTAATTATATGAAAATGTTTAAACAAAAAAAAGTGCTACGCGAAAATGAAAAAAAAAAAAATCAATAATTAAAACCTATTTTAGAACTATCGCCTTAAAATAGCGAACGCCCATCACTCATGTGCAGTGCATATGGTTAAAATTAGATAACGTGTAAAATAAATCATCGAATCACGTTCCAGCTTTGCTTCTAAGTTTGCTACGAATTAATCATTTTTTTGGTTAAGGACATTTGATATTATTTCAAAAACTTTATAGGTTTAGAGTTGTTGATTGATTTTGCTTCAGACTACTATTTAAAACCAATCAGAAAAATTGCTGAATCGCTAAATTTTAGGAGTTTCTTGCAAGCGTTTACTATTACAGATAATAGCGAGTGAATAAAAAAATCGCGTAAACAACAAACAAAAAAATACATTATCGCTATAAAATTTATTTGTTTAATTTTTAGATATTTTATAGCATTTTATTTATGGTTTTTCATCATTAATCATGTTCAACTTTCTATATTTTATCATAATATAGATGATTTGATATAATGCTTTCAAAAACTCACATGCTTTCAATTGCTAAACCAGTAATTAATAACGCTTAATAGTGTTTGAAACCGCAGCAACTCGCTTTGCCAAACTTTCGCAACCGCAACCGTATCCATTATGTTAAAACTGATCAGGCCCTTAGTATCTTAATCACTAAATTTAATGACACAATTAATTAAGATTGACACTTTTATCTATTATCATTCAAAAATAATATTAAGTCACAAAATAAATCTAAAATTTCAAAATGACCAAATAATAAAATAAAATACAAAAAGAAAATATTGAATAGAGATCATATACACGAAAAATATTATGTTGAAAATAAAAACTCATATTTATATATAGTTAGATGTCTTTATTTAGATTTTCGTATCATGAAGTCATATATAAATGAGATCAAGACAGTATATATGTTTAGATATTACAAAATTTAATATTCATATATCAGTAAAACTAACAACTTGGAAAATAACAAAAATTTAAATTTATAAAAAATATCATAAATGAAATTATCACAATACGTTAAAAAAAATTGATGTGATACGAGTAAAAAATTTAAAAGTTAAACCTTCAACTACGGTAGATTGTCAGGATGACAGGATCATGTGATTCATGAATATGAAGGCAATTAATAACTTAGTATTGTTAGAGAATTTTATGTATATAAATGTTATAATTATACAAGGGCATGCGCAATAACTCATGTAGTACAATTATTCCCTCTATCGCTTTACTTTACGTATAATACTAACATATAAATAAAATAAAAAATCTTCGAGAACTTTATAATCAATTAATTAATTTAAGAAATCGTATTTTTTTCATATTCATTTAAAGATAGAATTAGTCAATAATATATGTCACTAACTCCTTCCTAACACATGAGTAAAAGCACAAACGTTAAAAAGTCAGACAAGATGATTTGACTCTAAACAAAAAAAAAAAAGGGTTCAAAGGGGTTTAGTTGCCTAACTTCTCTTTTGTCCCTTACTGACAAAGTAGACCCACGTCTAAAGCACACAGCTTCCAAACCAAGTATGTTTAACAACTGAGACAACGTAAGAAAGTAAGAAACTTCACAAAAGATCTTATCCTAATCCTGCAAATAAAGAATAGGAAAAAACTGCTTTGAGACCATGAACCCCCAAAGATACTAATCAAGCTGCGTAAAATCTGAACTAAAGTTTTGTACCAAGCCTTTAAAAATAGAGAAGTTAAACAGAGTTGAATATCAAACCACACCGCCATGTCATGAATTTTGCCGCAGGGTCTTGGTTTTACTCGGTGTCGTGCTCGTGCTTCTATTTTTCTAAACATTACTATAAATTTTATATTTTGAAAATAAGGTAATTATACTTTCATATCAAGAGATTGTTAGAAGTTTAATAAAAAAAGGAAAAATATGCAATAAAAGTGACTAGGAAGAAAGCCTTTTTTCTTAGTACGAAATGGGTTTTGAACCACTTTTATCTGGGAGTTAAGGAAAACCATTTTTGTTACAAAATACAAGCACCTATAATTGGTTTTACTTTGATGCATGATTTACCATTTGTTACAAAATAAGCACATACTTTGTTTTACTCAGATACATGATGTATCAAATAAGTCAAGAACCACGGTACATGATTTACAATTGGTTTCTCTCTCTTCTTGCTCTACAACACACTTACAAATTCTAGGACAAACAGATTCAATCAATGTTTTGGGCCATCATCGAATATTCACAACATGTCCGAGAGATTATGTAACACAACTCCTAGAAAAAAAAAAAAAAAGGATCAATCGTGATAAGAAATCTCAAAACCAATAGGCTATTCCCAAATTCATCTAGGAACCATTATAGATTTTAAAACTTAACAATCAGTTTGCGGCCTAGCGGACAAAAATTAGTATGAACAACAAACAAATTCAATATATATTGCATCCAAAATACGTTTTATTTTTCGTTTAAAAACAACCCACGCACCAGTTTACGCACTTATCAGCATCGAATTTGAAACTGAAACAACTAAAAAGCAGCGTAGTCCAAATGTCGACATAAAAGGTGATAAACACATAAATCATCACAACTTAATATTTGCGTTAAGTAAACAAATTGAAGCCAGCATCAGATTTAAAAAATTCCCAAAAGATAGTCGTCAACGACAAAACATTCCGATAAAGTCGTCAATTAAATTTCATGGAATTTTGGTAATTTACTTGACCAAAATCCCATCTTGAAAAGTAATTTGACGACAAAGTAGAAATTGTGACAAAACTAGAATAATGTTAAAGCATGTAAATTATAAGATGAAAATTTTCAAAATTACAGAGTTCATATATCGTTGATGGAAAGTAACTGATCTAACATTTGTCACTTCTTGCGCAGGACCAAGTTGTAACATTTATATGTAACATGGATCATCCATCTACCAGCCAACTATCTACATGAGACTAAATAAAACAATTAGCAACGAATTATTATCAAACTGCCACCTGAACTGATGACCAAATATAAAAAACTCCGCCCAGTGTTCTAATAAGCGGTATAGGCGATTGCTTAGGCTTTGTTTAAACGCTAAAAGCTAGCTAGGCGTCGTTCTTTCGACCGTTTAAAATCGCATAAATCTCGTCTCAGTTTATTTTTCTAATTTTACAACTAATAGATGTGAATTTATAAGTTTTATCTTCATATACATAGTAATAAACATTCACATGATAATTAATATGAATTAAAAAATTTATGTTTCTAATGTTTACGATTTAATATTGTATCCTTATATTTAATATTTTAATCTATAATATCATATTTATAAACGTCTAAACTTTAAGCGTTGGGTCCGCTGGCTTAACGCCTACTGCTATTTTTGAACATTGCTTCCACCTATACGGCTATACCAAATGTTTTAACTACAAACATTTTAATTAATAATGTACTTAATATTTATGATTCCCTTTCTAGTTATGAATTAAAAGTTTAAAACAAAATAAAACGGAGAACTGGCCATAGTAAAATTACATATTCATAGTATTTTCAATATGAAACATATGTTCTTATACAAGTCAATTTTTTTGACTTTTTGAGTCTTAGAAATCCAAAGAGAAAAATCACTAAGGACTCTCAGAATCTTCAACCATCTACTTTTCAACCGTGACGTCCTTTGAACCTCCAACGACCGGAGGAACACGACTGGCTATGTATTGTTGCACCACCAACACTGACGCCGCCGTTGAAACATTTTCGCTTGCTGTTAACAAATTCCCGATCGGTCCAAGCTCCGGCGTGTCGTTACGTTCCACGTGTAACCCCGACGCAACTGAACCTTCCGGTGACTTCCCGACCAAGAAAAGATTGCTTCTAGAACACTCTTTGATAACCTCGAAAACTTCCTCGTAACATTTTACGATTTTCTCTTCGTAAGTGATTAGAGATTCAGAACCCGAATTAGAAAGAGAACTTTCTTGTTCTTTAATCTTCGCTTTAAGTTCGGTTATAGCTTCTATATCATTCAATTTGGTTTCCCCTGCCACATGATCTTCAGTTATCTCGAGCTTCACGTTTTCCGGTTTAAATTCTTCACTAGGGATAAACCGAATGACGGTTAAGCTTATACCGGGATGTTCCGCCATACGCACTGCAAACGCCAACGCCTCACGATCATCACTCCCTCCAAAAAACAAAACCGTTATAGCCAACGAGAAATCACTAGAGGCGACACGAGTCGCACCACCAAGTCCACGATCAACCAAAATCGCAACAGAACATGGAGATTCCTCCATAACCTTCTGGTTAATCCAACGGTAATCGTTACGAGTCGTCTCCCATGTTCTGTCCAGCCTAACGTGTTTATGAAATGGAAGAATCACCATAGAGATGCTTTTGCGTTCCGCGCTTTGGCATATATCTTCATGTATAGTCGCCATCGCTGAGATTGCCGTCATGGGACGGACAGAGACACGGTTTAGTCGTCGAAAAGCCTCAAATGCGACCACGACCATGTCAGAAGAACTATTGTTCCCAGTTTTGTCTTTGTTCCAGAAAGGAAGGCCATTTTTCCTAACCTTATGTGCCATGAGTATAGCGGATGATCTCTCGGAAAGCTCCATAAGATGCATAGCATATACTGATAGAGATTCTTTGCGATTTGAACCTCGAGATGCTTCTATGAGGTTGACGATCGTGGGGATGTTCATTATGCTTTGGAAACAGAACATTAGACGAAGAGGTTTGTCGGACTTGTTTGTCTCCTCGATTGTTCGGTTTTGGTAATCACCTTTGGTTAAGGATTTACCCGGTTTGTACACCGCTAGAACTAGAGGAGTCGTCATGAACGTGGTGAAAATCGCCATTAGAACCATTATAGCGAAAACTTGATCGTTCAGAACCTGCGCAACACATATAAAAAAATCAAGTTAACATGCAATTATTTTTTGTAAAATCTAGGTTTTAGAGTTGAAATCTATGGACTTACCCCTCTGTCTTTACCGATGTTGAGGACGATCAGCTCAACAAGGCCTTTCGTGTTCATCAAGAAACCGAGTGCCAAAGATTCGTCAAGCGGAACTTTGCAGTAAAGGGAAACGAGAACTGTACCGACTATTTTACCAAAACAAGCATTGAAAATAACCAAAGCCAAAAGTCCCCAAGACTGAGCTCCTTGAATTGTCGCCACATCTGTTTTCAAACCGCTCGAGACGAAGTAAAGCGGCAAGAAAAGACCTGACACGAGATCCTCAATTTTCTCAACCAGAGCATTTGCGAAATTACCTTCTTTAGGGAAAATAACCCCGATCACAAATGCACCGAACAGCGCATGGATCCCAATCAAGTCTGTGACAAAGCTAGCAGCAAGAACAATACCTAACGTACAACACACGTAAATTTCATTAACTGGTTCTCCCTCAGGACAACGTTTAGCAATCAACTTCATCCCCGGTTGCACGACAAAGATACAGAACAAGACGAAACCGCAACCCGAGAGAAACACCCATAGAGATGTGAGAGGAGAGTTCCCGTCGCCTGAGAGAGCCACCGCGAGAGCAAGGAGAATCCAAGCTGCCACATCATTAACTGCAGCAGCCGACAAAGCAATCTTTCCGACATCAGTGGTCAGAAGCTTGATCTCAGCGAGAATTCGTGCCAAAACGGGAAAAGCGGTGATGGAGAGAGCAACTCCCATGAAGACAAGGAAAGGAGCTTTACTGACTCCATCAGCTATGGAATTGCGGAGAGCAAACGAAGTTCCAATGCCGAAGATAAAAGGAAGAGTGATTCCGGCTAAAGCTATTGAGAGAGCTCTCTTTCCAGTTCGCTTGAGGGATTTGGGATCGAGCTCAAGACCAACAAGGAAAAGAAAGAAAATGAGTCCTAAGTTTGCAAGTGTGTCTAAAACCGTTAGACTCTTTCGTGGAAACACTGTGGTGAGAAACTTTGAGCTTTTCCCGAGAGCCGATGGTCCAAGTAATATTCCACCCTATTCACAACAACAACATAACTCAAACTTAATACCATTATATTTCCAAATAAAACAATGTAATAATTGATGATATATTAATTCCACATAAAAAAAAACACAACACAAACACTAAAAGATAACTAGATAAGTATTTATAATTCCAACAAATAAGAATGTATTAATAAATGACTAATCAAAGTTAACATTTTCATATTAGTATTTATTCCAAATGTTGAAATTTTTCACTACCCACAAGATTCATAGGAACGTGGAAGCATAAACATATATTATTTTAAGATATTAATGGTTTGCGTGTGCGTGTCTAACATACTCTTAAAGCTTAACGTGTCAGCGAATTTAGTTGAAGAAAACGAATATTCAAAAAACGAATATTCTGATGAAAGTTCCTACGGTAGATTCGTCATAGATAAGTCCGACAACTAATTTTATCGTATGATTGGAGCTTGTAGTCTTTAATTTAAAGTAAATTTCAAAAAATTTAGTCACCTTATGGAATTATTGATCAAACTGGTAATAATATCTTTGACTTTTAATTAGACCCAAAAATGAATAACACAAAATTTGACCCAAAAAAAAAGATATACTACGTACTTAATTAATAATAAAGAGAAGAAGAAACGTACGACAATCTCGGCGATGACACGTGGCTGGCGGAGAGGACGGAGGAGAAAAGCAAGAAGACGAGTGAGAAGAAGAACGATACAGATCTGGAGTATGAGAAGAGGCAACGCGTGATCCAGAGGATTCTCCCCTTGGAACACTCCATTAGAGGTTGCTTTCATTGGTCCTGGACATGTTGTTGTATCGTTTGTTCCCATGTCCTCTAATAATTAAGATCTGACATTTTCGAATTGTATATTACCAATTAGTCATTTTCCGGGATAAAACGCACATGAGAACGACTTGGGATTCTTTCTATTGATTTCTCAGCATTATCATAAATATAAAAAAGAGTAACATTATGATTACTCTAAAGAGGAAACGTAACAAAGAAAGTGCAGGTTACGATTGTGTTATTTTTATCTCGAAACTAAAAAGATCAGATTCAATGTACGAGTTTTGGATAGATAGAGAAGCGATACTCACGGATATATCTGAAAACGCAGATTTTATGGGACGGAGAAGATTCTGCGTTTCTACTTGATTGATCTAAGATCTGCGCGAAGGGGTTATACGATTTGTGTTGGTGAAATGGAACTTTTTTCTAGGGTAAGGGTGGGGACGTGGAGTGATAGTAAGAAGCAGATGCAATCCCAGGCCCGTTACTAGGGTTCTTTATATAGACTGAGCCTGTGCAAGTCTTTCGTAATACCCATAATGCCCCTATTTGCGCGGGAGTTACTTCTAACTTCCTCTTTCTTTTTTTCCTATAAATATAAATAAAAGATAAAAATACATTATCTCGAGGCTAGGGTTGGCAATTATCAAATTGATTTCTTTAAGTATTACATACGGTGAGAAATGATTCTCAATGACTAGTTTACAATATGGGATACGTGGCTGGTACATTTGTTTTACATTCTAATGTAATTGACATTGTAGTTTTGTTTTGATCAGTATCTTCGTATCTCTTACTGTATAACTCATGGACATGACCTCATCTCTACTCGGACCTAAGCTCCACTCGGTTATTTTCATCTTAAGCATGTACATATATAATCATTGGGTTTCAGTAGCTATCACTAATTCCTTTAGACCCCTAGACTTGATTAATTTCACCACATGTATTTTAGTATATTTGTATATATTCTTTTTCATCTTATTATATCATTACTACTAAAAACTTGATCTCTTTGATTCCAGTTGCCATTACTCACACAATTTTTGTATTCACTTATCAAAGATCGGATTCATACAAAATCGAGATTATTGTATGCATGTTCATTCAGGAGTCTCATTGAGACATTGACGATAGTGCGTTCACATGTCAACATCTATTCGTCCTCTCCTATAATCAAAATTTACCCCTATCATATGCATAATTCCTTTTTTTTATTTAATAATTAATCTGATGAATATACTAAAATATATTTAATAATTATTAAGGAATCTTGAGATCACCAAAAGAAAACATCCAAATTTCTGACCATTATTTCCCACCACAGGTGATTCCCTGGTTAGATTTTGAAACATAATAAAATGACAATAACAAAAAAATCAAAAGCTTATTTAGATGCTACAAAAATAAGACTTCTATTATACATACTAATATAAGACCTTCATTAGTATATTTATTATTATATTATTATTATTATTATTATATTATTATTATTATTATTATTATTATTATATTATTATTTTATTATTATTATTATTATTATATTATTATTATTTATTATTATTATTATTATTATTATTATTATTATTATTATTATATTATTTATTATTTATTATTATATTATTATTATTATTATATTATATTATTATTATTATTATTATTAATTATATATTATTATTATTATTATTATTATTATTATTATATTATTATTATTATTATTATTATTATTATTATTATTATTATTATATTATTATTATTATTATTATTATATTATTATTATTATTTATTATTATTATTATTATTATTATTATTATATATATTATATTATTATTATTATTATTATATTATTATATTATTATATATTATTATTATTATTATTATTATTATTATTATTATTATTATTATATATTATTATTATATTTATTAATTATTATATTATTATTATTATATTATTATTATTATTTTATTATTATTATTTATTATTATTATTATTATTATTATTACTTATTATTATATTATTATTATTATATATTATTAATCTTATTATTATAATTATAGAAATATAAAATTTTATCAAATGAGATGACATCAGATTATAGGATATTCAGATAAGTGTTATTTGTATACTTGCGACTTGTAAGATAAGCCAAAATTATAGTAGTCTTTGATTCTATATCGGCATTCAAATTTCAGAGCCACCTAAAGAAGAAAGCAAATAATTAGTCAAAGTAGACTCTTTTGTAAATAGATCTCAAATGTTGTCTCTCTCTTATCAGTATCGCCGTTTGCCACCATCTCACACCTTTCTAGCGACGTAAAGTTGACCAAATTTCATATTTGCTTGCTCTTAAACACACAAGGATTACCATATATCTCGTACAGGCACAAAAAGTATCTATGACTAAAACTGTCGAAATAAAACACCGACCACTATTTTTATATATACTTATCCCTATTCAAATGAAGTAAATGAAATTAAGGTCTCGGTAAGCACACATGAATGGATAAGACAATATTAATTTGAAAATATTATTTTGACAGCCGTCATATGGGATTACAAAGAGTAAATACATATCCAAATTCGATTTACATTCAACGTTGCAATTAATATGACAGATCACATACTTTAACTAGAGAGATTAGTTGTTTGACCAAAAAAAAAAACCTAGAGAGATTAGTTTGGCCAAATAAAAATAGAGAGATTCGACTCAAATATAACTCCATCACCCTAATAATTAGTAACATAGAATTATTGGGTAGTGCCGCGCGTAGTGGGTATACCTGAATGATGTACAAATTTTATTCACATGTTTGGATTTGACGAAAAAAATAAAACATTTATATTCATCCTCAATAAAAGCGAGGTAAAAACAAAAATCTGTAAATTTAATATTTTTAAGCTATGCATGATTTCATATAAAGTATAAGAACTGAAATCGTTACTAACAATAAAGTAGAATGAAAGAAAAGTCATGTTAACAAATTAAAAAATACACATGTATTTGCTTCCTAATGTTCAAACAAACTCAGAGAGAGGGGGATATTCATATCTCCCCCAAACAGTAAAATTATAATCTACACAATATTATACATCGTAAAATTTATAGATTTCGTTGACAGAAAAAAAGTTATGGAGCTTTACATTCCATACTGTGAATGTGCAAGGGCTTAATTACATTCCAAAACTAATTATCAATTACATTTGTATCGAGTCAATTTGGATAAGTCTAGCTACATTATGAAGTTTCATATATAAGATTTCCTCTATGAATTGGTTTAATTGGTTTTTGGCAATGAGTAGAGGAACTATGATATAATCAATTCGAGGACTTGGGGTCGATTTCCATTTGACTTTTTGAAAATATTTATATAGGTTGCCATAACTATAGACTTCCAGTATATCTTTATAATGAGTTTTATCCACCGGAAACTTTTTCTTATAATATCCATCACAAACTTTATCCACAAATTCTAAAGATCTTTCCGTATGTGCTATCATAAATCTCATATGTAATAACCTACAAATATGATATTAGTTTGTTACCAAAAACAATATATGGTATTAGTTTAAAATAAGAGCTTTTTTGTTTTTAAAACAACAAAACCATTCTTTATCCCAACATAATAAAGTATATTAATATATTTGGAGTGTTCATCAAAAGAATTTTAAATATTTTAAATATCATCAATCATATTCTTGGAACGTCAGATTCCAAATTCAGTGTATTATCGTTTAATGTCAATGCTCGGTTGATTGATTACTGGATCACTTATAAAATTTAGTAATTTGTATGGAAATAGCAATAAAGGTACATAAACAATAGTCCGATTCTTGTCGAAAATCATCTATTGCTGAGTAATGTTTTAACATATACACAGATTAACATAAACCATGAGCTATCCAAAAGCTTGGGATATATGACTCATATGAATATGTAAGCGTTCGCAGTCATCAAACAAGTAATTATGTTTAGATGATTGAATCTATGATAAATGACACATACAATGTTAATCATTGCAATATGTGAGGTTTGAATCCATGACTAATGACATATTCAAAGTATTATCATACGATTAAAAAAATATTCGTGGTACCATACTCTGATCTGCGCTGTGGTTGTGCAGTGTGCACACCTGTTACGTGTGTCTGACATGTTGAAATGGTAAACCACCCAAAGTTTAGATAAAAGTGGTTTTCTAAACTGGAATCAGAAACTAATACTATTTAATCACGAAATTACGAGTCGGCAAAATACAAAAGATAATTTAAGTGATTTTGGAGTTCCGGACACGTTGGAGGACATCAGATACTAATGACACGTGGGCGTGTACGTTCGGGCAATACAAAAAGTTCAATTCATGATTAGTACTTTGGTCCGATAAATCCTTCTCATCCGAGAGAGTCAGCGATTAAACCTTAATTAGGCCATTTTTTTCAATGTTAAACAAAACACAATCCGTTTTGACTTTCAACTTTGGATTTGGATAGGATAATCCGATGGACAGCATTTATCAATTTCTTAATTTATCGTCAGAAAGATAAAGTAGTTCATTTTTCATTCTCTATTCTACTATGGATTATGTATCATCAATTATTTTAATAATTACATCTTGTCGACAAAACATAGATATAGATGTAGATATAGATATAGATATAGTTATAGATATGGATATAGATATATATATAGATAGATATATATAGATATATATATATATAGATAGATATATATAGATATATATATATATATAGATAGATATATATAGATATATATATATAGATAGATATATATAGATATATAGAAATGGTGATCATAGATACATAGACTTTCCCCCAATCAGTGTTTAGGTTATCATGCATGACGTAGTTATACGTTATTTAGTTTGTATATGAACTTGGTCTACCTAAGAATCCCATTTCTTACCTCACTTTCTATCAGATAATCACATAGATACGTCCAAGGGCTATGATTGGTGTTTAGTAGAGTTTTCAGTAGGGAGAAAAAAGAAACGGACAAACAATAGAACCTAGAGGACAAAAGAAAAGGTATAAGTTTATAGAAAATTTTAGGGCAATTCTCATCAATACTCTTAAAATAAGTTTATTTTCTAAAAATACCTTAATAAGTTTTATTTTTTAAAATACCATAAAAAAGTTTTATTTTTAAAAATACCACAAAACTAAAACCAAATTTTAAACTTTCAAAACTAAACCTTAAATCCAAAATACTAAACCCAAATATTTAAATTATAAACTCTTATAATTTAGTTTTTAATTTTGTTATATTTTTAGAAATAAAATTTTTTAATGTTATTTTTGAAAAATAATACTTATTATGATATTTTTAGAAAATAAAGTTATTTAATGGTATTTGAAGGAATTTCTCAAAATTTTATTCATGTATTGTTTATTTTACTATTTATTTCTCATAACACGAGACCAATCACACACCCTACAAATTCTGGAGGTCTACAAAATTCATGAATAACGTATTTTCTAATATTTCCCTAAGTCAACCAACTTTTGTTTTTTCATTTGATCAGTATATAAGGTGTCGACTAGACTTAGGCATAATACGCAGACCTAACCTAAATCCGAATTAAAAAATTTGATCCAAATCCTAATCCGAGAATTTAAAATATTTAAATAGTTCAAAACTCAACTCAAAAACTTGAACATGAACCTGAACATGTATCTAACGAACTCAAAATATATGTACTTATTAATAAAATATTACTAATACATTTATACTTGTAATAACTTAATTGTCCAAAATATTTAGATTTTTTGATTATTTTGAATATTTTTAAATATTTTAGTTATTTTTATGTATATTAATATAAAAAACATTAGGATTTTTTGGTCTTTTCGAATAGTATGTATAGATTTGAATACAAAAAAATTTTGATTTTTTGATAGTTTGAAAAACTCGAACCCAAATCGAATCCGAACCAAACTCAGATTTTTAAAAACTTAAACCCAAAAACCTATAAAACCCAAAAAATCCCAACTAAAGCTGAACAGATACCCGAACGTCCCAATTCTGTCCGTGAAAACAAAAAGAACAATGTTTGGAATTGAAAATGATTAGTCTTGCAAATTGCTTACTCCACGGTCCATTCCTTTACTAATGGGCCTAATTTCTAAAGAGTATAATGGGTTTAACTAAGCCCATCATTCGCATAGAAAAATATATTGTTCATCCCTCTATTCTCCTCTGTTGTATTCAATCTGTTGATCTTAACGCTTCTTAATATTTTTCCCAGTCTTCTCTCTTCATTTCCGTGCTAAAGCAGGTGAATTTCTTCTCTCTGCCTCTCCTAGATTTCTGGGTTTTGATATATTTCTTCCACTTCGCTGATTTTTCGCTAGAATTGTTCTCATTTCTCAACCAGCTTCTACAATTTAGGATTCTAGATCTTATTTGAATTTAGGATCGGAAATGCTACTTCTTGTGATTCTGAATGCTGAATTTGGTTTCTCGGCTGAACAGATCTGCTTTGACTCTTCGAACAGATTTGTCAATTTTTGTGATTCGAATATGAATAAATTTTATTGATTTGCTATTGAGAAAAAAAGGTTGATCGCACCTTATGCCCGATCCAATCACCGTTTTAGATTTCATGTGTTTGTTTGAAGCTTGAACAATGCGTAGAGTTCGTCAAAGTTCACATTTTTGGAGTTTGAACTTTCACATAAGTCATGTAAACTCACAGACCTAACTAATTGAATGATCTGTACAGATTATTGAGGCTTTCAATAAAACATGGAATCCAGTCATGGAGGAGGGATCCAGCAATTGCTTGCTGCTGAACACGAAGCTCAGCAAATTGTCAATGCTGCTAGGACCGGTATTTACAAGCTCCACTCTTATATTCTGAAACATATACCTTTCAGTCTGAAACTCTAGAAATTGTTAAAGGTCTTGCATTTGATTGGTTTACTCATTGTTACATGTCCTTATAACTCTTTCGGTTTCTACATGAATGTCTTGATTCAAAGCCAGAGTTCTTTAGGTACCGTGGATGTGCTTACAAGCATGATGATATAATGTTAGGATCACAATAATCTTGTTGTTAAAAGTGGAGACCTTGATGACATAATGCCTTAGTTTGACTAGCATTTGATTATAACATAAAGCTCACTAGGGATTTAGTTAGCATAAGTTGAGGCATTTTACCAGTTGGCACCAAATGAATTACAGAAATTGCAACTTGTTATTGAGAATGTGTATATGTTTTTATGTCCAGCAAAAATGACAAGATTGAAGCAAGCCAAGGATGAGGCTGAAACAGAGATTGCTGAGCACAGAACCAGTACAGAGCAGGGTTTTCAGAGGAAACTCGAAGCGGTAAATAAAAGCACTTAATCTTATGCAATTAAAAATGTGTTCTCTTATACATCCTGGTTCTTTCAAACACTTTTTATTGATAAGATAACATGACTGTGAAAACAGACAAGCGGAGATTCAGGTGCAAATGTGAAAAGGCTTGAGCAAGAGACTGATGCCAAAATCGACCAATTGAAGAATGAAGCTTCGAGAATTTCCAAAGATGTTGTGGAAATGCTTCTGAAAAATGTGACCACGGTGAACAACTGAGTATATCGCAAGGAAACCATCAACTGTAAAATGGTGGAAGTGTAATTTTTGAGTGGATTTGTTCATTCCTTTCTTATATTGTTATGTGTATCACAGACTCGACTGTTGCTATTGAATTTCAATTTGTGTCTTGAATTATTGTATTCATCTCTCCAGAAGTTGCTTTGTGTTTGTAATAAAATTGAGAACAAAGGAGTCCATTGGATTTTGTTTCATCAAGAAGATTGCAAATATAAAGTCTAAAAAAGAGGGCACAGAGGCCCTAAACACTCAGTCGGATAAATAAAAAATAAAGAAAGATTGAAGTAAAAGGCAAAGATCAATCAAAGAAAGACTTCCTGAAAATGGAAATGGATCCATGATCCAAGATAAACTAAATGATGAAGAAAATAGGGTGAAGGGTGATTGATGATGAACGGTAGAGATTTTAATGTACTGTGATGAATGTTGACGATGAATCGGTTAGAACCTCCAGAATTTGGAGTGTAAGAATCACATACACCTGATATGTCATTGTGATCATTAATCTTGATGGCGCTGGGCAATGGTAAGTTCAGTCCTCGCGGATTTTTGGCTAGTCTACGATTAATTGAGCTAAGGGCAATGCGGTACGGTCCTCCCATCATTCTCGATCAGATAAGATACTCCACGAACTAGTTCATGGCCTTTTTATATTATGTCCATAGTTCATGGCCTTTTTATATTACTCCACGAACTAGTTCAACAACCTTTAGAAGATATTTAGTTGCTTTTCATGAATAAAATAAAACATCACATTTAGTTGCTTTTCATGAATTTACTTAAATTTCATATAAAAATGTGGAATCGGTACTAAAAGAAAATGTTAACGAGAATATATTAACGAGAATATAATCATCAAGAATTTTTTTAGTTTTTACTCAAATAATAAACAAAACAAAAGTAAATTTGGGCAAAAAAAAAAGAATAAAAAAATATAGAGTAGAAGAAATAAAAGCAAAATAAAATAGACTAATAATATAGGTATAAAATATTGTAGATGAGAAAAGGAAACTATCCGGTTTAAGCTTCTACACATTAAATAATTGACAGATTCCAACATTATCTGTTCGTGTCAAAGTGCACGTACCAATGAAAAATATTAAGTGAATTTTTCCTTTTTTCCTACAAAATTTACCTAAAAAGTTCAAAATTTGCAGCTTATAAAAACCCATCACTACTTATGCAATGTATCCATTGTGTATTTCCTCGCATCTACCATCCATTTTCTACGCTTCTCTCTCTCTCCCTCTCCATCAAATCTTCTTTTGTTCAAACTCTCTCTCATCATTTCTCTTCATACAGTACATGCATAAACATACATACCACCATCATCTTGTCTCATCTCTAATTTTTCATCAATCTTGTTCCAAAACTATGTATCTCTCTACACACATACATACGAATTATTGTTGTCATAGATCCATTAGAATTGCTTTAACTTTTAGATGAGATCTAGGGTTTCTTTCCTTTCTTTCAAATTTGTTGCATATTCTTCAAAATAATGCTTTCTCGCTTGATAGGTTCTAGATCCACGCAAATATAGAGTGTACACACGCTCGGACATAGTACATACATGTAGTATTATAACACAATACTAATACTCGCTATATATTTTAAATTGATGTTAATATGTTATAGGGATATATATATGGAGAGAGCTTCCTTGAGTCCATTCACAGGTCCTGATATGATCCAATTAGCTTCCGACTCATTCATCCAAATACCGAGTCACCAAAGTCGAACTAGACTCGTTAAATGAATGAATGATGCGGTAGACAAATTGGATCATTGATTCTCTTTGATTGGACTGAAGGGAGCTCCCTTTCTTCTTGGTATTCCAATTTTCTTGATTAATGTTTCTGCGTTTAAACATGCTAGACCTACTAAACATATAGTCAATGCAGGCTTCTTATATATATATATCTCTAGTAAAGTTTAACATTTTGAGTTTTGGGTATCGCCTTGAATAGTAGAAGAAAAATATGAACAAATCTGGATATTTAAATCTGGTATCTCTAAATTTCTTCGTATCTCTCTATATTAGCGTATGCAATCTTTTTGATACTTGCCTTCGGTTGGCATCTTTCTAGGTTAACTGTATTTAATTTATAGCTTAGAGAAATAAAATTGGTTTGAACCCTAGCGAGCAAATTAGGTTTTGATTTTTCTATTCCATTACCATATCTTAAGAACAGAGACGATGTATATACATGTTCTTTGATTTTTATTTGAGTCTTTCTCTCTGTCTCTCTCTGTTATTCTCTGGGAATTAGCGGTTGCAATTTACAAGTAGGGTTATGTCTATTCTTTAGATGGCTAGGGTTTAGCGTAATTAAAAATATTTGTATAAAAAAGGAAGAAGAAAGATAAAGGTTGGCGACAAACTCATGAGCTTTGTTTCTCTTGGGGCTTGAAGAGTTACTACTGCAGCAACAAGTTCCCATAATTTTCATTTATTTTACACTTCCCAATTATGGTCCTCTCTCTTCAATGGCATTCCTTAGTTTAAAAAAAAAAATAGTATAATTTTGGTATTTACACTAACATTACCTTTTTAAAAAATATGTAATTTTGGTATTTACACTAACATCACCCAATTATGGTCCTCTCTCTCACATTGGTTGTATTTAATCTCGCCTTCGAAGTTGAAATCAATGACCGATTTTATCTTTGTTGGAAAAATCATTCGTAAGTGTTTATAATATTGTCATTATATAATTTTAATTATGAAGACTTGACTAAATTATTCAAAAGTAGCAGTTAGATTTTATGGATTATGCTCAAAAATTATTGATAGTGGAGTCACGTAACGGATTATATTCACAATCTTGAATTACGAACAATTTTTCCTACGTTCACATGTTACATTGATATCTACGTGTCGATGTCGGTCAGTTTTTCCTGTCACATTTCACTTCTTCTCTTTAATATGTTTCTCTTTATCTTGTTTGAATCCGCAATAATTAATTTCTTAGTATAAGAAAATCTATTTTCCTTTTTGAATTGGCACTAACATATTTTGTATATAGAAGTAAATGTTATCAAAACCTATCAATTACTCTTTTTTTAATGACATGTTTTATCACGTTATCTTCTAATACTTAAAAGTGGGATTTTTCTTCATTTCTAATATGTGTATATATATATATATATATGATCTTTTTAAAAGGTGAAAAAGTGATATAATCCTTCCTAATGTAAAAAATGATCTAAGCATATGATTTGGCCCTTCCGCTTATGCCTAAACATCAAGTACAATGGCTTACTATTGGAAAGAAACAAACTTTAGAGTAAAAAGTGAATAAAAGAAATCCGAAGGTTAATTAATTTATCTTTAATTGTTTTGTATGCTACTTGATGAAGAAAAAGGTGGCTAATTCTCCTGGAGACTGTCTAAAACGTACGCCTAAGAAGAAACTTAGGACCCAAAGCTACGTCGTTTCATAGAACGAGCCGAAGATTGTCGACGTAGGGGCCACTAGGGTTTGCTGCAGAAACCGGTATTGTATTACGTACCTTTTTGTATACGTATTTGTGTATATGACGATACATTCATACATAGATGTACATATGCAATTAATCAGTGTGATCTTTTCAACTAACGCTAATGATTGATATTTGATGAATAACTCTAGTATCACCAAATCTATATACAACGTCAGGATTATAACCGGAGGATATACATATATATCATATATCTTCTCCACACAATCTTTATATTCAAGACAACTGAAGCTTTGTTAATATTTGGCAGATTAAACAAAAGCCAGATGAACATTTAGAGCATACAAAGATTCAGTGAAGATCAGGGTTTATTGAACATAGGAGTGAGGAACGTGAATGCTATCTTAATGGCGAATTAATGAGAAGTGATCATCATATGAATCAAATCATCAAAGTCTAAACAGATTTATGACTTAGGCTGCATGCTATTGGTTGATGTCTGATGGTATAGAAGCCTGATTAGTCACATAAGTGTAACCAAATGTATATAGTATGGTGTAATAGTTCTTCCCAAAATATGTATTTTATTCACTGTAAAAACTAAGTATGATAATGTCATCAAGCATCAATATAAGGAAAAGCTCGTTTCGTGGAAAATTGGATGCCTAGTGATATAAATATGTTACATGTTGGAATTTATAGACACTTTAAGGTTAACCCTTCTGCTTTTGATTATACCCCATAAACCCGTGTTTTTAGAGGTTTTAGCCTTTTAGGTTGTGTACATGCAATAATAACCGATCATTTCATTTCAGCTTAATCGATTGTTCACTTAGAACAGTTGTAGTGGTAAGAAAACGTCAATACCTTCACATACAACAACACCATTCACATGACTTACTTGACCAAATGTAACGTACTTGACCGGACCGGTATGGGCCACTACGCTCTAGACGTAATTGCAAATTTTGAGTCATTAAAAAAATAAAAAAAATAAAAAAAATAAAAAAAATTTGAGTCATTATTGTAAAGTAAAATGAAGTGTTGTTTCTTGCAAAAAGAAATGGGAATATCATCACATCAGATTCTCGGTGGAGACCAAAAGTAAAATAATAAAACAAACCTGCTAGCTTGATTTTGTGTCACGACTTTAACAAGATAAAAAAATTAGTCTAATCAATCTTTTTCTCATCTGTCCATCGGCACATCTAGTCTCATGCCACTCCTTTCTTCTCCATCCATCATTTCTTGTAGTACGATTTTTTTTTCTTCAATATTACCATATGAAGCATGATTGTTATTAAGAACTGGTTTAAAATCAACCGTTCATACTGTTGCCAATTGGTGTAGCAGTGGTAGAATCATGCGATTTGATAATGAGTTAAGTTAAAACCTTTTTCCCATAACGGTAAGGCTTATTTTTGTTGCCCAAAACAATGGCAGAAAGATACAAGTAGAATCTGGAGACGGCAATAATTTGATGATATAAAAAAAACATACGACAGTTTTAAGCAATCAAGCATGTGTCTATTCTTTGGTGTGTTCTCTCCAACTTCAAAACAGTTGAGAATTCGTATTTTGTTACAAATTTTAATTTAAAACTTTAAATTATGTTTTGTTTATATCTATGAAAAAAAATCAGTATTTTCATATAATAATGTGATATTATAAGACATTATTTAGAGTAAAACGGGATACTATTTTTTGCAAATCATAGCCATCTTTCTAATTAACTCTCTAATCTGCCTAATTAAACTTTTAGAAACAAATACTATATAGTGCGTAAAAGTAGTCAACCAAGTATCTACATGTATCAAATCATGCCATCTTGGTACATATAAACTCCGATGTACTAACCTGGTTCGGTTTGCGAGGGGTGATTTCAGATTGTAAGTCTGTGTATGACTGGACTTTGGAGTTAGCAGCGTTAAATATGCTATGTTTATCTAAACTATATAAAAATTAAAGGGATATAGAACATAGAACCTCATTATGAAACTTATAAGGTAATTGGAGTGAGAGACAAAGGTTTGATTTACAGCTTGGAACTGGGAACCGCTGTGTAGTTTAAAGTTTACAGCTTAGAGTTTCATGACAAAACTTAGCTTTTTTTATTTATTTATAGAAAAAGCAAAAAGGAAAGAAAAATAAAAGGTGTGCTACCAATTTTATTTCTGGAAACGCACCAACTAATTATGCGATGTAGTTATTGAACACATATATATATATATATATATATATAATTTCTTTTCCTCTGAAATTTGCAAAACAAAATATCTTTCATGCATCTCTTTATATATAAAGTATGAACATACACGCATTCTATTTATTCATACACATTTTCATTAAACTTTTACCTACAAATCTTCATTTTTATATAAATCTCAGACATTCATACACAAGTGACAAGTCTCTCAAATTTTCAGTTACATTTCAACATGTATATTCTTTAATTATAATTTAATTTTAAGGAAATAGATCATTGTTTTTAAATTTATTGTTTTTTAATTTATTTAATTGTCACAAATTTTAGTTTTTTTTACATTTGATTACTACATAATATTTTTAATAACTATTTCTTTAATTTAATTACTACATAAAAGTTCTTAAAGATTATATGTCCTATTATCTTAACTTATAACCTTTAAATAAAAAATGTTTGCTTGGTTTTTATAGGATTTATTGTTCTGATTGATTCTAGTAACAAATATATTTTTATACAATTCTAATCTAAATTTTTTAAGTTTTGATAAATGTAAATAATATATAAAAACACTTAATCATTAATTAAACATCAAATTAACACCTAATTTATAGTTTTAATAATATTAATCTGTTTTTATTTATAGAATAATTATTTAAAATATATATTTCAAACTACTTATTGTATTTTTTTACTATTCAAAACATTACGATACCGCATATTATTTTTCCACAATTCATACATGCACAACTTATTTGGCTCTAACCATACTTTATTTATACGATGCGTTTGTTTTGTACAAACCACAGTTAAATCGTACAATACAACTCCATCGACTTGTTTGGCACCACCCAAATTCAGTGTTTCCATTCTAAAGCCAAAGAATTCCAATGCCTTTATTGGACATATAGGGTTGGTTGTTCATGATTTGACTTTGTCCTTCTACAGCTGTCTTAATTAATCTTTTGCAATTTAATATATCTCCTAATTTTCTCTCGTTCAAATATAATATATATATATATGTGTGTGTTTTAGTTAGATTTTTACATATAAAACAAGATATATTCATAGAAAAAGTGAAGCATGGAGGAAGAAAACAAAAGTGGGAAACAAAACTGCAGAGATTCCATGAGTCTCTTGTTACTTGCTTCAGTCTTCTTGTAGTCTTCTTATAATCATATCAGCTACGTCACAGAAAAAAAAAAAAATTTTAAATAACTGAAAAATTCTAAGTTTGTAAAGCTTACTGACATCATATGATAGTTCAATGGTAAAATGAATAGTTTAATATTTTTTTAATCAAAGTTAGTTTGTTATATTGGTATTCAAATAACAAAAAATACTGTCTAGTTCCACTCGATCTTTCTATCATGATGAAAATATTTCTTCTGTTAATTATTTTGTTTTCGTTTTATCTAGAAAGAGTTATATTCTCTTTAGGTCCACCACATTTAGTTAGATATGAAAATGTTTGATGGAAAAAAAAAAAAGTTGACATAAAAAAAAGGAAGATGTTTGATGAACTCTCCCAACTTTTATTTGATGTAAAATGTTGGTTGTATATATTAAGCAAGGTTCGATATCTCTACCCAGAATTGAGTTCTATCATCTACCAAAAAAAGTTTGGTATTGTAAATACTAAATACCTTAAATAGCAAGAATATTATATTTTTAAATAAATTTTAAATATCAATCTAATTTTAGGATTGGGATCTATTCCGGCCAAAATAATATTATTAAACGAAATATATATCTTACAACATATATGCTTTATGGAACATCCTACAGTTTTGCGATCACCGTTAGTAACATATTTAGTACTATAGTGATAACATGGCAGCTCATGGTTAAAAAAAAACAGATTTGAATTGTAAATTTCTCTTGGCTAATTAATTAGTGCAATTGTTTTGTAACAATAGGTCTGCACTATATATGCAGATAAACATATTGTAATCGATTGTCATGTAGTATTAATCGATGATATGGTCAGGTCAACCATACAATTACCCAACTAATTTGCTAATGGGGATATGGTCAGCACATACGGTGTAACATTATTTGTGAATCGACAACAAATATCACTCATTAAATATGAAATATTTTTATTTTAAAAAAATATTATAGATCTACAACACAGTATTAGTAACAGGTTTTTTTTAAAAAAAAACTTAATTAATATATAAAATAGATACAAGAGGGATTGCAATTTGGGTATAGAACGTGAATGCCTTTAAGTTGTGGTGAAATGGAAACACACAACCATGGCTAAGCAGAGACTCTCTCTCTTACCTGTTCTGTTTATTTTATTCTAAAAAGAGTGAATCCTCAGTTTTCCCCATCACTTGATATGACCATTCAGTAACTTTTTATATTTCTACATTTTTTTTACATTTATACACTTACCAAATCTCCAATTTACTTTGAAAACTATCAAAAATATAATATGTATATATATATATATTCCCAGTTATTAAATTCAACTCGATGCTTCTCTCAACGATGATAAAATGATAAAATCTTCAGAATGATAGAATCTGCAATGAAAAAAAAAACATGTGAAAATGACTCAATGTCATACAACCACAAATAGTTTTTTGGGTTTATGCTATGAGTGTTCTCACCGTTTTATTATGTTGGTTTAGTTCATTATTCAAATTATTTTTTTATATATATTCGATTAAAAGACTATTGTTTTTTTTTTATATAGATTTTTACAAATTAAAAATTTCTAATTTGCTTGTAAGGTGTGGGGTCAAACAATTCTATAAGTTGAAAGTTTGAAATTCTAGAAAAGCAAGGAAATTTACTTAGTCATCAAAGAATCAGCTGGCAAAAAAAAAAAACAAAAAACAATCATCAAAAATTCAAATGCATGTTTTGGGTATCTTCAGGCCCATTATTATAGAGTTGGCCCATATATTCCTATGCGGATATAAGCTTAGGCTCAAACAAATTTCACTTGTAGGCTCAAGTGAAGATTGATGTAAAATTAAAAAAAGAAGTGAAACTTAATTTTTACTATTTTAATCTTTTGTTAATGCATATCAAGCTGTAATAATCACAACGAATTAAAATTATACAAATTGCAACCTATGTTAATGGAGTATTCTTTTTAAATTTTGTCAATGACTACCATATGTAACATGTTGAAATTGAAAAATCTGTTCCGTACGCATATGATATGTTCCGTTGTCATTTATATTGTGTATTTTTGTGTGTATAATTTTTTTATTTTTGTGTATATAATTTTTTGATATATTAAAGGTTCAAATGGTTGTGCGAATAAATATGTTCGTGGATCATACCGCTTTTTATTTATTCATAAATTATAGTCTATAGTAGTATAGATAAAGAAAAATAGAGAAAATTAGTTGCGGAACAACTATGAATCGCGTTTATACAAAAATAAATGTTCATGATCTATTCAGTTAATAGTTTAGTCCGTTCTGTTCGCGACATCCATTCGAAGCCTAAGTCTAAGCATAACACATTTTGTTTTGTGGTGATAGAAAAAATGGAAATCATAACTAAACCTTTAATTCTGAAAAGTAGAAAAAATGATTGAAGGAAAGGAAGAAAGAGCGCAATCAGCGGCATGAACTTGGTTATTCAAAAGTCAAAAGATACAAAAAGTCAACTCTTTGATGTTTTTTAAACTTTTTTCTTTGCATGCGTTTTTACTTTCTCAATCATTCTATCTCACAAAATCGGAAATTCTGAAACAAAAAAATTTCAATTCAAGGTACAACAAAATCCTTGAGTTTCACAAAAGACTATACAATTTTTCATTGCAGTTTTATATCAAGAGTGTCCAAGTCCATTTTGGTACACTTAGACTTGACAATAATTATGTATTAAACCGAGTATTAATCTGAACTATTCTGTTTTACATTAAAAAAAAAAAGTCATTTACAAGACAAACCAAGTCAAATTATAATACTACTAGATTAGGTCCCGCATATACGCGGGATTATAATCTACGATTTTAAAATTTATAAGAATAAAATTATAAAAAATTTTTAAAAATAGACTTAAATTACCTGTCAATATACATATATAATAAAATATTGAGAACACCTATCCAAAATCATTCACCCATAAGAAATCATAACAAAGTTATAATTATTTATTTAGATAATATATAGTTTATTTTATATTTATTTGAATAAGATTTTTATTTATTTTTAATCATATTTGATTTTTGTTTTCAAACTGACCTAAAAATAAATTAGTGTTGTTATTTTGAATTTATTTGCTCATTGTCTTTGGATGATAGATATTTTATGAAAAGTATAAAAAAAATAATTGAAATAAGAAAAAAAATTTAATAATCATAAAAATAGAAATAAACTTTTTTACGACAACCTAATAATAATAAATTAATTAAATTTTCTGAAAAGTGGAAAAAAATAAAACAAAAATTAGAGAAAAATTTAATAATCATAAAAATATATAAGTAAAACGATTTTACAACAACTTCATAATATTAAATTAACATAAATTTTAAAAATAAAATAAAAAGAATAAAAGTTTTACCAATAAAATGAAATTGAAGATATGATGGTGTTTTTGAAGAAAGCATTTTTGTTTGTTCAGAAAATATGAAACTACTTATTTGTTTATATAGAGTTCAATATTTATAATTCTTTTTCCTTTAGAATTAGAAATTTGCTTTTTGTTTCTATAGAGTTCAATATTTACAATTTTTTTTCTTTTAAAATTATAGTTTTCTTAATTATGGAAGTTTACTTTTTTTAAGAAATAATAATTTGTATATTTTCTATAGAATTCAATATTTACATTTTTTCCTTTAAAATTAATTTTTCTTAATTATGAAAGTTTACATTTTTTAAGAAATAACAATTTGTATATTTTATTTATACATTTTTTATTTACCGAATAATAGTATTTAATTATCTTTTTGTATCGTTTCCTTATAATAATTTTTTATATTTTTTCTCAAGTTTGCCACGTGTCGAAATCTTGAATCGATTAACATGACACGTGTCACCATCCTATGAGTTACTAACTTTTGAAAACCCTCTTTTATATAATAAAATATATCACTTAATTTCATTTTGTTAGAAATTCAAATCCTAAACAAAACTAGATCCATTCGATTAAGTTTTTTTCTTTTATATTAAAGACATGCATCATCATTTACTCATGGCCCTACATTTACATGCCTTTTTATGTTCCTTAAACAACTCTAAAGAACATTTTCCCAAAGACAACAAAAGAAACACACGAAAGAGAAACATGAACTCAAACTCTCTCACATGCTATGTTGTGTTCTTACTATACACCAGTTTGTTTTCCTCTGCTTCGCAATCCTCTCTTATTCATTTCAACTCCACAGCATCAGTCCTTAATGTCACTTTACCACATTCCTTGTCTCAGTCGCTTGAAAATTTCGCGCTCAAGACGTTAACTACTCGACATCATACCGGTGCTCTATACCGAGCTATCTTACCGCAAAATCTCTCCGGTATTGAAGTCTCCATCGTCCGTCTCACCGGGAAGAGCCTGTGGAACTCCGGGGCCAAGTTCAGCAACGTGCTTATTCCGGCAAGGTCAGTTTCGGTTCCTCCTGCAAGGAGAGTCGCTATTGTGTACCAAAATCTAGGGAATTGGTCTAACCACTGGTATACCGTACCCGGTTACCGGTTAATCGCTTCTGTATTAGGGTTTAAGGTTTTGGACGTTTCGGATCAAGAAAATGTCAAAGAGATAAGTCTAAAAATTAAGAGTCCTGTAGAGGTTTCGTTTAGAGATCTACCTAAAGACACGAATGAGAAAATGCTATCTAGGGTAAGATGCGTGAGCTTCAAGGCACAGACCAAAGAAGAGGACGCGGCTCATATAAGCCGAATGGTTCTCCCGGGCGTGTGCTACGGCTCGAGCCATGGGGATTATTCGGTGGTCGAACCCTTAGAGAGCGATAAGAAAAAGGTCGAGTCGTGTTGGACTTGGTGGTGGTTGTGGATCGTGGGATTTATTTTAGGATTTGGCGTGTTAGGGTTTCTAGGGTCAGTGTGTACAATGGGGATTAGAGTTTCAAGAACGAAGAAGATTCAAGTGATGATGGAGAGACACGCTGTTGATGGTGAAGTGTTTGAGAGCAGATGGGTTGGTGGAAGTAAAATGCCATCTGCAACTGTAACCAGAACCCAACCAGAGCCCGAATCCGGATTCGAAAACGGGCATCCTGGATAAATGCTACGGTCTATTTGGTTCAAAATTGAAACTTACTCCTGATAAAAATATGTAGTCATCATTGACTTTAGTCTTTACTCCTTAGTCCTCCTACCTCTAAAGCGTTGAATCCGCATTGATCTCTTTCCAGTGAGTCTTTTTCCAAAATATTGTTATACACATGTGTGATGTGTCTATATCTTTTTTTGTTCTTTTTCAATTGCAAAAGAAATATAGAGGAGTCCAGGACGCATAATTACAAAAGAATTATCAGCAAAACCATCTTATTCTATCGTTTTCCAATCCTAAAATGCAAATTTCTCTGGAAAAATATAAGATTGCAACGTGATAATAACAAAGTTAGATTATGAACCATTGAATCCGGTGTATTGATACATTTTTCGTCGTTATACGTTGTACAATTCATTTTTATATTTCCGGATTATTGCATGAATCATTTTTTTCAAGATAATTAAAGAAACTAATGATTACACAAAACAACACGAATGGGACGACCAACGGCGTCGCAGAGGGACGTAATTGGCGCATTAAAGATATCATAGGTCGGCAGAAAAAGACAAGAACAATCTGATATTACCTTACTTTTCCACGTTTCAATAGAATTTTATAAAGAGAAACATAGATCAATCTTAGCTACGTAAATCTCGCAAAATAACATGTGGACCATATTTATAATCCACAGAGACATCAATATATTTGTTTATATATCAATTGAACATTTCTTATTCTACTTATTAGATTAATAAGATTCTAGACTTTCAAATTAACGATGATCAAAATGCTCTCTCTAGACATATGAGGGTCTCGTCCCTTTAACAACTTGTACAACTTGACCATGAGGAGATGCCTAGCTACTACTAAAACCCGAGAAAAGAAGCGATTGAATCATGATACAAATTAAGTGCCATGCATACTTAGCTAATAGTGCTTGGTTAAAAACTTACGACGTATTAGATCCTGGAAACCAATCCCACCAAACCACTTAGACATGACAAGCTTCTCTTACTCTATACCCAATGAATCTTTGTTTTTGTCTTACATAATACCACCAAAAGTTTATTACAGCACTCGTAAACTTTTGGTGGTGTGAAAGTTAAAAAACGACATAGCATAAACCAATAATACGAATCTTTTATAATCCGGTTTTGTTATTTAAAAATACTTTCTTCTTTTAATTAAGTTCAAATAACTTTAAATATATGGTCGCTGTCTCTTTTAGATTATTTGCTTGCACGGACTTCTTTGTTTGATTATTCTCTAAGTTGAAACACATTTTCGTTTAATGTGTACTAGTATGCATGTTATTTATCTGCTGAAATGGATCGAAAAGCTTAAAGAAACAGTTGACACAATTATCAACTAAACTAAGACTGCGACGAATTAAAAATTAAATTAATAACCAGTAATTAACGAAAGATTAAATTAATTTAATTCCCTCCAAATCTGAACAGGTAGTTAATTCCGTTAATCATGGTTGCATGTCAAGATCTACCCATCCCTATACCTTTCATCACAACCAGCTGTCTTCCTGCCATCATCTTTTTTTTTTTTTCTTCTTTTATTATCCCTCATTTTCTTTTTGCAACTAGATTCATTTTTCAATTTATTAACTCATCCAATCAGATTCAAGAAAACTAACCCCAAAAAATCTAAGCAACACTAGTGAAGAAATTGTTTGACAAACAAAAGTTGATAATCACTGTTAAATACACAGACCATCAAGTGAATATGAAGGTTAAAATTGTTTCAAACGCAAGTTTTAGATGTGACATTTCATGGCGTGTTATAGAGTTTGCACTTTTTCTTGTTTCTATAGAGTTTGGTCTTAAAAATACCTAACTAAACAGTAAACATTAATCAGTTTCTAACATTTTAAAAATACCAGTTGTAGTCTTTTATTTAACCTTTTGAATCTTTTGCAACTAGTTGCCCAATTTCTTCTGACTTGTGTCTTCAAAATATCTCATTTTGTTTCCCTCTTCCGGGTCAAAAAAAAAGTTGTGTTTTTGCTTTCTGGGTTCTTTGATTTCGATACGTAATTCTCTTATAATCCCACCTTAATCGTCAGGTTTTACCGGGAAATAAACGGGAAAGCTTGTGTTTGATACTTGGTTGGACCATTAAGTGATTTTAAAAACCTCCAAAGATCTTTGCGTTTTCAATCTCAACCTCACGATCTGTCTTAAATCGGGTTTATATATTTCATCACTTTATCCTCTATTTTGCAACATAAGAGTTTTGTGTGTTGCAGCTTTATCGGTGTAAGAAAAGGACTTAAGAAGCATTTGAAAGCGGTGGTTGAGGTTTCGGTTTCATTCCCACGAGATAACTTAGGGTTTCTTGTTGATCTCTCCACAAGAAACTTGTGTTTCTTCTCCTACCTTTTTTTTTTCCTGGATTTAAAAACCAAAGTCTGTCTCTTTGTTGTTTTATCGAATCTGTGTGTTGTTGGTTACAATGGAACCATCATCTGGAGTCGGTCCTGAGAAGAGACCACCACTCGTTGACTTGGTCAAGGATAAAAATGGAACCGATCAGATTCTTCTTCAGAATCCTAAAGGCGCTTCTGTTAAGGTGATTAGATTTTTTATTCTTGCTAATGTTTTCGAACAAGGTAGAATGATTCTTTGATGCAAAAGATTCAGAATTTTGATTCTTGGATTCTCCAGATAGAGGATAAGATGTTGACTTTTAAGATTTGCCCACTAACTGTTTGATGTTTTTCCTCTGCCAAACTCTTCTTTGGTACTAGAGAATTGGAGTTCATTTTTTCAGATTAAAGATATGGAACATGGGATTCTAATTATTGAAATGGTTTAAGGATTGATAATCCGAGATTCTGGTTACTGTATCGGACTTTTTATACATTTGAATTGGTCCAAAGGTCTGACATTTTTGGGGGAAATCTGTGTATTTGAGTTCTTAGAGTCAGAGATTATAACTTAGAAGTGTGTTTGATTACTCTGTTTCTGTTGGTGTTTTGGTTCATGGCTGCAGCTTCAAAGTCTCTTGACAAGAAAAATCTGATATAAACTATAAATGGCTTTTATTCCTACATCGCAGTCACATACATTTTCGTTTCACTTATTGAGCTAACAGTTTGTTTCGGATGATGTTTTGTTCAGATTAGTTTACATGGAGGACAAGTTCTTTCTTGGAAGACTGAGAAGGGTGATGAATTGTTATTCACCAGCACCAAGGTGAAGAACTCTGCTTTTTCAACATTTACGCAACTTTTTATAAACTTCGGTGAACTTCATGCTCTTGTTTCAGGCCAACTCGAAGCCTCCTCATCCGGTACGAGGAGGAATCCCTATATGCTTTCCTCAGGTACAGATACTCTTAAAGTATAACATGTAATGTTGGACATGAATGATCACTTTTCTTAAAAGTTTGTTTAATCTCCTTAAAAAGTTTGGAACTCGGGGATCACTTGAGCAACACGGGTTTGCAAGAAACAAGATGTGGCTTGTGGAAAACAATCCACCTGCATTACCTTCATTTGATTCAACCGGCAAAGCCTATGTCGATTTGGTACTTAAGTCATCCGATGAAGACACAATGAGGATTTGGCCTCACAGGTTGCAACTCCGATCGAAATATTCTATTTTGATTCCTCCATGATCCGATTCTTTTCATTTCAGCATGACCAATTGCTATTGCTCTTGTTTCAGCTTTGAGTTTCACCTGAGGGTCTCATTGGCATTAGATGGGAACCTAACACTGATATCACGAGTCAGAAACATCAATTCAAAGCCTTTTAGCTTTTCCATTGCCTATCACACTTACTTCTCCATTTCCGATATTAGGTGAAACACTGAGTTTAGTCTCTTTGGTCTCTACGGATCACATAAGAAAACAGTAGAGTTCTAATGATTTCTTTCTTTTCTTGGTATTTATCAGTGAAGTTAGAGTTGAAGGGCTAGAAACTCTTGACTATCTTGATAACTTGCATGAGAAAGAGCGGTTTACAGAGCAAGGCGATGCATTAACCTTTGAATCTGAGATCGATAGAGTGTACCTAAATTCTAAAGACGTAGTTGCTGTTTTCGACCATGAAAGAAAACGCACATTCCTCATTAGGAAAGAAGGTCTACCCGATGTCGGTAAGATCTAAAATATCGAAAACCTTACCGCCCTTTTTCTTGTTGGAATCCGGTTTTCAGATTCTCGGTTTATTGCAGTGGTATGGAATCCATGGGAGAAGAAAGCTAGAGCACTGACAGATTTGGGAGATGATGAGTATAAACACATGTTGTGTGTTGATGGAGCAGCCATTGAGAAACCCATCACCTTGAAACCGGGTGAAGAATGGACCGGGAAATTAAATCTCTCGCTTGTCCTATCCACCTGAAAAAACGGTACCGGTTTATCTCAAACCGATTCTTCTGTGTGTTTTTCATAATCTTTTGGGCTATTTCTTTTCTTCTGTATAGTCTATAGAAGAAGATCACAGTGTGTGTGATTCTTCGGTATCAGAATCCGAAATATTAAAAGGAAACCTGAGATTTGAAAAGGTCACCCATTTTTAGGAAGTGACTCGATCCTGGTTTTGCGCGAGATTTAACTTGTGTATGAAGATATTTGTTATACTATATGAAATTTGTATTTATCTTATTTTTATTTGGTGAAATCTTTACTAATATTTAAAGTCTTCTCGTTCTCATGGTTAACATTAAACAAATTTTTGAATACACCTTTTCTAAAACCTTAAGCTAGTTTAAATGAGTATTTCAAGTAGGAATTCTTTCTAGATTCAAAAGGCTTTAATGGCCTTATACTCATTGCCACTCAATGTTGGAGAAAAAGCAAAAAGGAATCAACCGTGGTAAAGATAGTATAAAATCATCACAATAATCATGAAAGGTTTGAAATTATTGGTCTATTATGATGCACCATAAATACTATAATTGGGTCGGTCCAATATTTAATACACCGAAGATATAGTAATATTTTTAAAAGAATATACTCCTAAAGAGAAATAACAATTATATTAAAATGGTAGAAGTCGATATGCATTGAAGGCTTTGTAGCTTCATTGTGAGTTGTGACAAGTACAAACAAATAAAAACGTACTAGTATTTGCTTAAAAAATTAGGTAAGTTAAATAATTTCTTTATTAACTCGATTAACATAATTAATTATTATCTCATTCTTTTTTGTAAGCGTTGACCAATTAATCTTATTCTTATGTCTTATCATCCGGTTATGTCTATATCGGTTCATAAAACTCAAACCGGCTTCACAATATTGTTTTACAAATAGCTAATGTTCCAATGTATCCACATTCTTGGAAACTAGTCAAATTTGTAATATAACAAAAGATCGATAAGAAATTGAAAGCTCAAAGCCTCAAACCGTAAATTGACACAATAAAGTTCCGGTACATAAATGCAAACGGTCCCCGGTTCGGTATTAAATAACCAGTACGTACGGTACTCACAGACTCACCGGTCACCAACCTGTAAACCGAATAAAAAAAAGTAGTCGCATCAGTATCTTCCCTCGTCACTTTCACCACTTAAATGCCAAAAAAAAAGAACAAAATAAATTTATATCCGTTGCTTGAAATTAAAAAAAATCACAAGCTCTTAACTTCACTAGTGCTTCAATGGCGGTACTTAGCTCCGTTCTTCACATTATCGTCACTGCGTAATTGATCAGTTCGTCTCTCTTCCCCTAAATTTTTAACCGTGTTCTTCAAACTTCAATCTTGATTCGATTCTCGAGAAGAAACTGAGCGCGAGGGTCGACAATAAAGTTCAGATCTGGAAAAAGCGAGGTTACCAATTCTTTATTTTTATGTGTAGCTTCCAATTTTAATAATTCTTAGTCTGTTAATAGAGTTAAGGTTCCACTTTTTGTCACTTATAATTCCCAGAAATTTTAGGGTTTTGAGTTTAAATTAAAGCTTCGTCATTTTCGAAGCTTAAAGTGTCTCTCTTTCACTGTCTCCCACTCCTGTTTTTAGTTTCTGGATTTTAAAATCACCAGTGGTTGTCGCATAGAACAACTTCAAGATTCCCCTTTTACTTTTTAATCCGCAGTCTTCTAAAAATCTGGATTTTATCACTTTTTCGTACCTTTTATTTTAAATTAAAGTGAACAAAGTTTCTCCATTTATAATCTCATCATCATCAGTCAAATTGAGTTAATTGGTTTTTGATTTTTCTCTTCTCCAGCTCCAGATTATAAGAAACAGCTCGTTTTTTTTTACTTTCAAAAATGGAAGCTTGGAGGATTTATCTATGGAGTCTCTCTCTGTGTTTGATTATCTATGGAGCAAACGCAGATCCATTAGAAGACAAACGTGCATTGCTCGAGTTTCTTACCATTATGCGCCCGACACGCTCACTGAACTGGAACGAGACTTCACCAGTCTGCAACATCTGGACCGGAGTTACTTGCAATCAAGACGGATCTCGAATCATAGCTGTTAGATTACCAGGCGTTGGACTCAATGGTCAGATTCCTTCCAACACTATAAGCAGACTCTCAGGTCTCAGAGTTCTCAGTCTCAGATCCAATCGAATCTCCGGTATGTTTCCGGCGGATTTCGTCGATTTGAAAGACTTGGCCTTTCTTTATCTTCAAGACAACAACTTGTCTGGTCCTTTGCCTTTGGATTTCTCTGTTTGGAAGAATCTTACTAGTGTTAATCTTTCTAACAACGAGTTTAACGGGACAATCCCGGATTCGTTGTCCCGTCTCAGGCGTATTCAGTCTTTGAATCTTGCTAACAATTCGCTTTCTGGTGATATTCCGGATCTAAGTGTGCTCTCTAGTCTGCAACACATTGACTTGTCCAACAATGATAACCTCAATGGACCTTTACCGGATTGGCTTCGAAGATTCCCGTCGTCATCTTATGCAGGCATCGACGTTATTCCTCCTGGCGACGTCTTCCATTTTAAGCCACCACCACTTGGTGAGCAGACTCATCAGAAACCGAAAGCTCACTTCTTGGGACTATCCGAGACAGTTTTTCTGTTGATCGTTATCGCTGTTTCCATTGTAGTAGTTGCGGCTTTGGCATTTGTGTTGGCTGTTTGTTACGTAAGAAGGAATTTAAGACGCAGTGATGGGATCATTTCGGATACTAAGCTGCAGAAGAAAGGCGGGATGTCTCCAGAGAAATTTGTTTCACGGATGGAAGATGTGAACAACCGGTTATCTTTCTTTGAAGGATGCAATTACTCATTTGATCTTGAAGATCTCTTGAGGGCTTCTGCTGAGGTTCTTGGCAAGGGAACATTTGGCACGACGTACAAAGCAGTTCTCGAGGATGCAACTTCTGTTGCTGTGAAACGGCTTAAGGATGTTGCGGCCGGGAAACGCGATTTCGAGCAGCAGATGGAGGTCATTGGAGGTATTAAACACGAAAACGTTGTGGAGCTGAAGGCTTACTATTACTCCAAAGACGAGAAGCTTATGGTTTATGACTATTTCAGCCAAGGAAGTGTGGCTTCTTTGCTTCATGGTATGTTTGTGTTTCTGATCTAATGCATCATAGCTTGAAGCAGTGGTTAATCTCATTGTGAATTTGAGTTTTTTTTTTTTTTTTTTTCTATTGGATCTTGCAGGTAACAGAGGAGAAAACCGGATTCCTCTAGACTGGGAAACCAGGATGAGAATCGCGATAGGTGCAGCTAAAGGTATCGCCCGTATCCACAAGGAAAATAATGGAAAACTCGTACATGGGAACATCAAATCTTCAAATATATTCTTGAATTCTGAGCGTAGTGGCTG
The DNA here is from genome assembly GCA_004349715.1 of Crucihimalaya himalaica. NCBI lineage: Eukaryota > Viridiplantae > Streptophyta > Magnoliopsida > Brassicales > Brassicaceae > Crucihimalaya > Crucihimalaya himalaica. The sequence continues at coordinate 917,572 of SMJT01000017.1, read as the reverse complement.
TGTCTCTGATCTCGGATTAACCGCTGTAATGAGCCCCTTGGCTCCACCGATCTCAAGGCAAGCTGGCTACCGTGCACCAGAAGTAACCGACACAAGGAAGTCTTCTCAATTGTCAGATGTTTACAGCTTCGGCGTCGTTCTACTCGAACTGCTCACCGGAAAATCGCCCATTCACACTACCGCAGGTAAAGTTCAACCCGAGGAAACTGGACCTTATCAATCTCTATACATGTTTAGTTTTATCATTTTGGGGAAATGGAAACTGCAGGGGATGAGATTATCCACTTGGTTCGATGGGTACATTCGGTAGTGAGAGAGGAATGGACTGCAGAAGTTTTCGACATCGAGCTTTTGAGGTATGCAAACATAGAGGAAGAGATGGTTGAGATGTTGCAGATAGCAATGTCCTGTGTTGTGAAAGCAGCAGACCAGAGGCCGAAGATGTCTGATTTTGTTAGGCTCATCGAGAACGTTGGAAACCGACGAACTAGCATTGAACCCGAACCCAAACCCAAATCCGAAAATGAAGCCTCAGAGACTTCCACGCCGAGTGAAATTTGAATCCATCAAATTCAAACTGTTGATTCAATCATATTTATATTATGTGAAGTTGTATACTCCTCTGTTTATTTCTTCTCTCTTCGGTTTAGAACCGGTTCATCAAAACACATTTCTGTTAAGAGATTCTTGGTTTTCAAAATTCAGTATGAAATAGATTCAAATTTCCAATTTATATTGCGTACAGAAGAAGAAACATTTTGAATTTGACTAGAATCGAGTAACGAACCACGAGATTGGATTAACCGGGCTAAGAATCTGGAAGAGAGTTGGTTCAGGATCTGAACTCATACCGACGAAGATGATGAGAGGGATGAAGCCATAGTGAGCCACGACTTATGCCTTCTTCAACGACTAGTTCGTCCACTCTTTCGCATCGATGGCTCTGAATCAGGGAAACCGAATGCTTCAAACTTCAGAGCCCAAAATAAAGCCCATTGGGCCTAAATAATTATGAACTGCGAGTAAAATCATCAGGTTTCAGTTTATTTTTATTCTAGTACTTTTTTTTACCCGTAATCTTCTTGGGTCAGAGCTTGGTTTGTGGTCGCAATCGACAAAATCGAACTAGTGGTCTCAAGAAATGCAGTATTTGGAGGGTTCTAACTTCTAAGAAGCACCACTAGCTTAAGACCCACAAGGTATCCTCAGGATCATATTTGAATGAAGTTTGGACTAATAACTTATGTTTTTCATATTCTATTTTTACTGAAATAACATTTTGTGAGTCAAAAGAAAAGGTTCATACAGTACATTTGTTTTGTCGTGATGGTGTTTTGGAGGAGGAACAGGTAGGTGGCAGAGATTACAATAGGAAGGAGACAAATAAGGCAAGTTACAACGTGAACTTGATTTGTCTAATTCCAGAAAATGACGTGTCCTGCTGCTCATATACTGCAATAAGGCTTTCTTCTTCTCTCCAAGTTGCCGAATTAGAAACCTATATGATATATTGAATCTCAAATATGTATATAAATATGTCACTTTTTATGTATATCCTTAGGTCCCCACGAAATCGGTGGATCAACATGTTTTTTGTTTTACTTCTCCGTTGTTAAGGAAAATTATGTAGTTAAACCATTTTTTAAATCTTGTTGAAAATTTATAATTCGAATGCTACCACGTATTAACTTGTGATTTAACAATGTGGCATATAGGGTATACAGATTTTTTTTGGGAATTCGAATGTTGATATATGCATTAATGACATACGTGAACACTATGTTATATGATAAAGTAAAGTTCGCTTAACCACAAGCTGACACGTGTCATCCTTCATTTTAACTATTTCTCTATTTTACCTTTTCATATTCTCATTTCTAAAATAAACATATATGGAAACAATAATTTCTATTAATTACACATTTAAAATCAATTATTACAATTTGACAATAACTTAACAAAAGAAATATACAAAAGAAATCAATTATTACAATTTGTCATCCTTCATTTTAATTATTACTCTATTTTACTTTTTGATATTCTTATTCTTAAAAGAAACATATATAGCAAAAAAACATATACCAAGATAATAATTTTTCTTAATTGACCATAATTTAATTCACTTAACCACAAGCTGACACGTGTCATCCTTCATTTTAATTATTTCTCTATTATAATCTTTGATATTCTCATTCCTAAAAGAAACGTATATAACAAAAACACATTTACAAAGATAATAATGTCTCTTGATTGACCATAACTTAACTCATTAATACAATTTGCAATAACTAATTAATTAATTTTAAATTTTTATTTTTTCACGTTGATTTCCTCTTCTATATAAGTGATGTAGTACGAGCATATAACCCCTAACAAATGTAAGAAAATTATTACAATGCAAATTTCAATTTTTTTCCTTTTCAGGTTTATTTTTTACTTCTATATAAGTGATTTAGTTGGAGCATATAACATCTTACGAATGTAAAATCACTTCTTTATAGTGCTATATATATATTAATTTATTTTTTCTTTTCAGGTTGATTTTTTCTCTTCTATATACGTGATGTAATTGGAAACATAAAATCAATGACGAATGTAAGATCACTTCTTTAATGTAATATATATATATATATATATATATATATATATTAATTTATCTAACTTAATTAATGTTTATCCCTTAAAAATTAGAATTTTTTCCGTATTTCTTATTTAATTTCATTAACTATATATAACTATATATCAAAAAAAAAAAATATAACTAGGCTAATTTAAATGGCATCACAATCTTATATAATAAAGAAGATTTTCTCTTATCTATAAGTGTTGTAGTTGGGAGCATAGAGTCAATGACAAATGTAAGATCACTTCTCTATTTTCCCATCTTACGCTTTCAATATAATGTGAAAAGTAAGGTAAGACTTTTTAATTGGACGATTTATATGAGTCTCTCCACTTCTTCTAAAATGACTCAACCAAAATTTAGAATGAAATTTTTTTAATTTATTCATGTATTTTCATCATCACAATTTCATCAAATTCATTTTATAGAATTGTTAATTAGTTTTGAAATATATAATAAGTTGTAATAACTTTGTGAAATATTGATAGAATATAATTATTAGAAAATGGTCCCAAAATACAAAAACTATTAAACTATATTATTTTTAAATAATTAAATAATAATGTAACTATCATTATTTACTTTAGTTTAAGGAGAAAATAGAAACATGATATATGTTGTAAATTATCAAATTGTTTTACCTAAGTGAAATGCGACATCTACATACATCAATCATTTTGATATATATTATTTCTATAGTGTTTATATAGTGTTATCTAATTTACTACATTTATTTAAATTTACTCAATGCGTTAGGCCTCTTAGAGTATAAGTTTGTATATGGAAGCTTATATGAACGATGAAGAAAAAAATTATTACATTTTTCGTCAATGGAAAGAAAAAAAAATTACCATCATTTACTAAAATAAAATAACATAACATGAGAATAGACATAGCAGTCAACGTCCACTTGCTCTACATGTTCTTCTTTGCCTTTTCTCAAGTCAGGGTCAAGCCTGTTTTAGGTGGTTTGTCCACAAGTTATGCAAAATCTTGTTTTAAGAATCTTCGGTTCATATTACTTTTTTGTTTAGGCGCTAGGTACACCCGTCTATCAATTAATGACTAATTACTTTAAAAAAATTATCCAATTATTTTATACATAATTCGATTAATCTCTGTCTAAATAATAATATGTTCATAATTTTAATGATGTTATGATGTTAAATAATAATATGTTCATAATTTGTGATGTTACATAATTTGTGATGTTAAATAACCACTGCTTCAAGCTATGATACATAATTTGTGATGTTAAATAATAATATGTTTTTTAATGAAATTCATAAAATTTTAGGATTAAGAATACATTTTTATGTGTTTATTCTTATTTTGAAAATAATATTATATATATATAATTATAATGGATTAACACGTTTTTAAAACATAAATTAGCCCTAAAACTTGTTTTCGTTTAATCTCTGATTTTCTTAGTAGGTGTTAGGTCCACCCTAAACTTCTGACTAGCGTCTAACGATATTTTAAACACAGAAAAAATAAGATAAATTACATAAAATTTTCCTTATATAAACATTTTGCCTTGTTAATACGTAATTTTAAAAATATTGATGATAAAAGGTCAATTTCATGCGTGTTCCAAAACCGTGATGTGTATTATAATAGACCCATGGTTCCAGATTTCCGGTAAAACTGAAAAGCTTTTTTACCCTACCCATATGCTATGATTTTTTTTTTCCTATCTCCAAAAAGTTTTTTATTTTATTTCTTTGTGTTCTAATTTAGCGACCTTATATTAAATTTGATTGGCTGCGTAGTTCCTTAAAAAACGGAGTCGACCTAAACATTGTATTTCATTTAACTTTAGTCGTTAGCTCTTTTTATTTACCTTTGCCATACAATATTTTTTATTGAACCTGAATCTTTCCGGTTGAGGCTCTGGATTTATGACACCGAATGTAAAATAAAAAAATACATTATTTCATGGGAATATGTGTAGTTTGTCTAAATTTTCCACAATACAAAACAGTGATATAATAATTTCATTTGAATAAAGTGTACAATTATTTATATGAACCATTACGACCCATGTCTACACCTTTAGTCATAGCAGTGAACTGGTTCTCAAATATTTTATAAATGAAAAAATCTTGATTGTGAGTACTTTAGCGACAAGTACGGTTTTATACTGTTGTTTAATCTAATAAATTTAAATAGTAAGACTAGTAAAGGTTAGTTATATAATGTGATGCACTTGCGAAACCAACATGATTGTATTAAACAAATACAAAAAGGATTCAATGTACATATATAATTGGCCGGCAATAGGGTCGTGAGAAAGTGTTGGAAAGAGTTCGTGATTCCATAGTTTAAGGGTTCCCAACTTAGATTTAATTACATCATATTAACTAAAGAGTAAAGATTGTATTCTTTATTGAGATTTGTCTTCACTACATGACAAAATGTAACGATCACTTGCTAGCTCACCACCCACCTCACCTCCACTCCACTTTGAATATGTGCAATCCAAATTATTTATGTATCCCATTTTCTAATTAACTTGTTTTAAAATTTTGATTACATATCACAATAATATCTATATTTTCTGAGACATCATATATATTTTTTAACGTTTCTCTTTGAAATTCACTATATATAACGTTGAGATACTTCAACTATCAAAGATTTACGGGAATTAGTTTTTAAGGTCATTTAATCGAATTCAATAGCATTGGAATGTCATAAAGTATATCCTATATCTAATAAACCCCGGTTTGAGTTTGTGTTTTGATGTTTTTTCTTGTTTAACGCCTGTCGTTTGATGTTTTTACCGGCTTTTGTGTTTACAATATACAAAGTTAAAACTCTGTGTTATGTTACTTAATTACAAGCACAAATTAAAACTAGTGATAGTTAAAGTTTCAATAGATGTTTTCAAAATTACATAGAGATGTCAGAATTACCTAACTCCCGGTGGACGAGGTACCATGTTAATAATTGTGTAATCTCGAAGATTGAACAACTACAAAAATATTGCAAGTAAATATCCATTGCATAATTAAATTAAAATTTAAACGAATTTTAAGCATCTTCAATATTGAGTTCATATTTGCATTGACACTCAGAAATCAGAATTTTGCATTTACGATTTTTGTTCCATCGTTTCTAGTTAAAGTATTGAATAATACCATGGTAATAAAATACATACTTAATTCTTAATAATGTTATAGAAGAAATATGAGTAAATACGTGTGCTTCTTTCCTTATAGGTAGACCGTAGATGATTGCTTTACTATGTTTAAAAATATGATCGACACACCTAGATAAATTACATATTGATAGTTCACTTAGGTTCTCGGTTTAAAAGCCATATATGTTTTATAAATATAGAAAAATGGATTTTAACCAAAATCCATATCAATATATTTACCTGGCCATAACACCTCATGAAATTACAGAAAAATGTGTATGATGATAATATCCTCTTTTAATGTACTACTCATTTTCTCGAATAATTCTAAGTTAAATACCTCTAATGTGTTCCTGAGCATCATCATTGAAGCACTTTCCAGGTACATAACGTACACTCAAACAAGATAATTGGGTCATTATTGAAACTTTTACTATTTCTTTTCATTTTTATACTACCAAATTGTCTAAATAATTATTGAGAAAATAATTCATAAAACCACCTAAATGACATCATTTTGTGTCCTCTTCCCCTAAAAATTTGATTGGAACCCATTTTTGTCGAAACTGCAATTAAATATCTATACGAAGAAGGTTTTGGGTTTTCCCATTTTTTCCTCTGTCAAAGATTATGGGATTTAATGTTTTTAAAAAAAAAGAAAAAAAAAAAGACTGAGAAGAAGACGTCAGCCGTCACATGACGGGAGGAAAGTGACCCAAGTGGGACGGAATAGAAGAAAGAAGGCTCGAGAAAAGAGAGAACGGCACCGTTAGCGAAGTAACGGCGAGAGAGGAGGATAGGTCCCACGATGGGCCTGACTCGGTCCAACGAGTGTCTTTGTATTCTTCGACAAATGATCCGTACGGTCTCGTTTCTTTGCTTCCAAATCTAACTAATCTTCTTCTTCTCTTCACCTCTTTAGGCCATAACCATTAACTCAGCTCCACAACATTCTCAATTCATTCGTATACATGTTTTCAACGTACCAATACTAATTTATCGATAAATGTTATTAAATATATAGAGAACCGGTTATTATATGGTTATGATTGAATCTTGTTATACCACTCTTTACTTGATTCAATCGTGTTTTTTTATTTTCTTTCAAATCTATGAAACAGTGGTGCTTTGAATCTCTGTCGCAAATTTAATCACCCAAACTTTTTAACTTGAGATTTAGGTTGCTCCCTACTATATCACAGTGGAATTAATAAATAATAATATTGTAATACATAATATTTAAATTAATTCATGTATAGTATATATATATATATATGATTTGATATTATTTTTTTAGCTGTTTAGATTTCTGAAAACAAAATATCTAAAAATAAAATTTTTAATCTAACATTCTTGTCAGAGGAGACAAGACTCACAACCATAGTAACATATTTATGTTAAACCTATTATCAATAATCTAATCAAACATACATTGATGTCAAAAAAAAAAAAAAAAAAAGGTAAACTAGAAGAAAAAGATTATAAATTCACCTAAAATTATTTGATTTTGAAAGAGAAAACTAGGAGTAGGCGTTTTATCCGTATCCGAAACCCGAACCTGAACTCGATCCGAAGTAAAAGGTTCGATTCGGGTACGAATATAACATAATACTCGATCGGGTTTCATTCTTTTGAACATCGGATATCCGACCGGGTTCGGATATTATCCAAAATCCGAAGTGCATCCGAATAGCCCGATAGTATATAAGAGAAACTCTATTTCTAATTTTCCATTGTTTCCTTCATTGAGTAAGCGTCGATTCCACTTCCATGTTCTAGTCTAACTTCTTTTAATCCCTATATACTAAAGTAAAAGACTTAAATTTTCAAACTGGAAACCCTAACCTTAAACGATTTAGCTCCTTCTCCTCCATCTGCGAATTCACGCGGCGGTGGTGGGCAATCGCAGGTGAGTTCTCCACTTCTCCTCCGTTTGTTTTCTATTAAAACTCTTATGATTTGGTTTGACTTTGATGTTTTTTCTCATACCCAAAATCTGATTCTGAATTTGTTTTTTCTTATGTTTGGATTTCGGATTTTTGATTTTCAGTTTTACAAAATTGGATTTTGATTTGGATTCATATCTTGTTAAGCTGTTATATCAATCAATGAATCAAACATTAGATAAGTAAACGTTAGATAAGCTGTTATATCGGATAAAACTAAGGGATGAAGCTAAGATTCCCATTTTACACTTATAAGTATACAAAACAACACATTATAGTGAGTCACCTTAGGTCCAAAAACATGTTGGTTTTCTCTTAAATCTCTTATGATTTGCTTTGGCTTTGATGTTTTTCTCATACCCAAAATCTGATTCTGAATTTGTTTCTTCTTATGTTTGGATTTCGGATATTGATTTTCAGTTTTCCAAAATTGGATTTTGATTTTGATTTCGTGTCATGTGATACCAATTTACTGTATATATTACTAGTGTACACATAAGGTAAGATTGAACTTTTTTAAAAGTATATGTTATAAAAAATCGGATAAAACTTTATAATCTTTTCAAGCTTAAGTGATCTGTTTAAATCATAACAAAATGTTATGTGATATGTTTAAATCATAACAAAATCTTTTCAAGCTTAAGTGATCTGTTTAAATCATAACAAAATGTTATGTAATTATTAATCTTTTCAAGCTTTATGATATGTTGGTTCCAGCTTACTTTATTAGTGTCATTGCTTAATCATTTTATTAAATAGAACTAGTTTAATTTATATTTTTGCAGATGGATTCATCATCATCTCCACAACAAGATAATAGGGATAAAGATGCACAACATGAGTTTGGCGACCAAGATGAGTTCATGACTCCAGAATCACATCAAAGGGGGAAAATGAAAGAACCACCTGGAAGTGGAGCTACTGCTGAGGATAATAAGAGCTCGAGGATACTTCCCACAAGGTCAAATGTATGGAGTCATTTCACCAGGGTAGAGAAATGTCGCGACAAATGCCATTGCAACTATTGCCAAAAGCCATTCTCATGTCCAACAAAGTCTGGGACTACAAACTTGCGTAATCATCTAAATATCTATAAGCAGTATAAAGCATGCCAAGAAGGTCAAGATGCTTCACAAAGTCAGCATGTCATTAATCAGGAAGGAAATGTGCAGAGTGCAAAAGTGACTAAGAGTGTTTTCAGAGAAGCAGCAAATGAGATGCTAGTGATAGGGGAGCTGCCATTGTCTTTTATTGAAAGCATGGCATTTAGACACTTCTGCAACAAGGTTAACCTATACAAGCCTCACTAAAGAAGGACAGCATCCAGAGACATAGTCAAGATGTTTGTTCAGAGGAAGGCTGCACTTAGGGAATGGATTCTAACTAACAAGCAGAGAGTCTCTCTAACTACTGATATATGGGTTTCTCAGATTATAGGTATTTAACTATTTTATAATCATTCTTGTCTTTTACTTAACATTTCATCAACTTTTAAAGTTTTTGCACACAGATTAAGAAAACCTTTAAATTTTCTATTTTACCCTTTCTTAATTAATTATATGATTTTTTCATTGGTCGATACATTAAAATAGTAGGGACAAACCTGGAAAATTTACCAAACATTTGCATTGGAAATACAAAACGACACTCTTTATGAAACAAAAATAAAACCTTAAAATGACACTTTTTGTGAAACGGAGGGAGTAATATGCTATCTAACTTTACTTAATTATCATTCATAGGTGCAAGCTATAAGGTTATAACATCACATTATGTTGATGCTTATTGGCGGTTAAAGAAGTTAATCATCGGGTTTAAATATATCACATATCACTGAGGTAAGACCATTTCTACTGTACTTCTAGAATGCTTAGCTGAGTGAGGAATAGAAAGGGTATTTTGTGTGACTGTAGATAATGCAACAACCAATAGTAGTGCTTTGCTCAACTTTGAATCTAGTTTCTCCTTGATATCCAATGGTTCTTTAGTGCTGAATGGGGAATTTATGCACATGAGATGTGCTGGTCACATCATTAACTTGATTGTGAGGGACGAATTGGATGATGTAAGTGAAAGTGTGATTGCAGTCTGCAATGCGATCTCTTATATTAGATCTGGTCCAAAGAGGCAAATTGCTTTTGAGCAAAAGGTATAATCGGGTAAAATGATTAGGGGAAGCTTGCCTTTAGATGTCAAAACTAGGTGGAATTCAACTTACTTAATGTTGACAAGGGCAATTAAGTATAGGGCATCATTTAATAAGATGGAGGCAGAAGACAGATTGTACAATGACCATTTCTTGGAGTTTGATAATGGAAAAAATGGATTGGACCTCCTTCATTGGCTCGTTGGCGTGTGGTTGAAAGGTTAGTTAGATTCCTCATCATTTTATACAACTATACTTTGGTCGTCTCAACTTCTACTACTTTGAATGCACACAAATGTTATGGTGAGATAGTGAATATATCATCAAATCTTAAGTTGCTATGTAGTAAATTTGATACTAATCTGAAGGAGAAAGCTGAGAAAATGTTAGAGAAATTTGAAAAATATTGGGATGGTTTGAGGAACATTAACCAGATGTTTGTAGTAGCTAGTGTGTTTGATCCTAGGAAGAAGATGCAGTTTGCGAAACTGTGTTTTGAGGAGTTGTATGGAGAAGGTTCTACATAATCTAAGGAGTTGTATGACTCTATTTTTAATCTGTTGGTAGATATATATTAAGGAGTATTGTGAAAGGTATGGAAAAAATACAGAACTGCACCCATCTCAATCTACTTTTACATCCTAGTCCAATCAAGACCAGCAACAATACTCAATCGATTTTGATAATGATGAGCTTGGTTACCAGAACCATATGATTGAGAAAAGGTACAATAACTTGCTCAAAGAAATAGGAGTTAGAAACACAAATGAGCTGGATTCATATCTTAAGGATAAAGTTGAGAATCCAGAAGTGATGATGGGAATTGAGTATGATGTACTCTCTTGGTGGAAAGTCAATAGTGGTAAGTATCCGATTTTGTCAATGATGGCTCGAGATTTATTTGTTATGCAAGTGTCATCTGTTGCATCTAAAAGTGCTTTTAGTACAAGTGAAAGGATTATAGACCCATATCGGAGTTATCTATCTCACTATATGGTTGAGGTTCTGATGTGTACTGAGTAGTGGATGAAACAAGACATTAGATATGAAGATAAGGTGCTTACAAATGCACAAATACTTGCTGAGGTAGATTTTGAGTTGGAACTTGAGAAAGGTAAAAATTTTAACTCTTTACTTACTGTTAAGAATAAAACTTCTTATCCGACAAGTTGTTTGTGTTTTTATTTGTTCTTTATAGAATTTCAAATCCTAGCAGATCAGTAAGGCACCATTGGATAGAGTCAAATGCAGTGGGTTTGGATTTCTTTTTTCTGAACTTAGTTTCTATCCGATTTTGGTTAATACTTTTTTGGATGGCTTGTACTGAACTTTGTTTGTACTTTGACTGGTTTCTTTTTTCTTGTGTGTTTCAGGTATGGCTAGGAGAAGTGGAGGACTGGGGACATTGAGGAGTTTGAATTTAAAGCTATTGGAGAAAATCATAATCAAGGAGTCAGTTTTAATTTCCTGCTGCTGCTAGATCACTAAAACGAATGTTTTTGCATTGGGACAAATTGACTATTGTATATGCTTCATGTTGAAATCTCTTTTGCTCTGAATTTTAGACTTTGGATCAAGTTTTTAAACTCTCAAATCATCAATCCTGAATATTTTCAATGCTTTTTGGTTATTGCTTTGAATAATTTTTTAATCTTGGTATGATTTCAGATCAATGTAAAAACAGGAATATCGGTTTAATTTCGGTTTATTTTTGTATTTCGGTCCAATTTCGAATTAAAATCGGGTTTCGTATGCATCTGAAAATATCTGAACCTGAATGATACCGAACCGAACCCGACTCTATGTTACATAATACCCGATCGGTTTCTAAACCTCTATACCCGAACCGAACCTGAACGGATACTCGAACGATCACCCCTAAAGAAAACAATAGTAAAAATTCACCTAAAACGAGTAGAAGAAATCTTACAATACAGTATAAATGGAGGTTCGATTTTTTTTTTTTTTTGAAATGTATTGAATATATATAAATATAAGGGATGGTCAACCACTTTTTTTTTCTTTACCAGTTAAACAAACAAAAAAAAATTTCGATTCTTACGTAAAAATTATGCACATTTTACGTTGTGAGATATATCGAATTTCTATGAAATTATCGTTGTCACAAGAACTGATGATTGTGTAATGATTATTATTTCGTGAACCAATGTATATTTCATTATCTTAATATTTAGTGCTTATTATTATACTACTTTATTTCCGAAGTTTGATTTGTTGAGAAATGAGAACTTATTGTTATTTTTCCTTTTATTTAAGTTAACCATTTATATAACACAACATACGAAATCATATGTTATGGGATTCCTGAATAAGTTACGTGGCTCGAAGTTAATTTGCTCATCTAGGGTTTGATGCTTAATTAGACTGTAGATATACAATAATCTATATCACGTTTTCCCCTCATTTTAAAATCTATTGTCTGCAAAAATTTATACCACATTATTACAACTATGTGTTTTTCAACTTTATTTAAAATAATGTTCTAAGTCTAAGCATAGATCCTGTTAACATATATTTCGTGTATTGTATTGGTTCGTTAATTATTATGTGTTTAATATTTAAAAATCCGAGAACGGTGATAATATGGTAGAGAGTTTGTTAGATAATATATACAGAGAGTCGATAACGAAATATTCATGTGGTAATTTTTTACCAAGTGTAAGTACTTTATTTCTAAATATTAAATAGCCACTTTTAATTAGCGTGTGTATATATAAAATGTATATCATAGAGGTTGGACAAAATCTGTATAACATAGAGGAGGCAAATAAAAAATGAAGGGAAAGACAAGACAGAACAAACGGGTACATGGTTCACATACCCTGCGATCAAATTGTTTCGTTCTTTGGCAATATAGCATGGGCTTCAAATATCTTCTATGCACATATACAATTATATAATCAGAAGATCATAATGACATTAACAATACCATCAAAAACTCATCGTTCACTCTATAATTTATATATCAGTTTGTGAATCTCTGTTAAATCTCGTAAGTGAATGTCTACCAATGTTTACATATGTTCTATCACCAATCTCAGATCCATCGGTCAATCAAATTAGTTGAAAGTACAGTATTTAACTAGCACATGTTTAAACTATTGTGTTAAGTGTTAAATTCTCATACAAGTTCACAACATTCAATAACCAAAATTCATCGCTAACAAAAACAAACTTCCAATACATTTCAATCATGATTGGGAACTCAACCCTACGTTAGATAGGAAAAGTCGATGCTACATAGCTGACCATTGGTCAAAGTGTTTCAAACTCAGTTTATTTTTTACTAGAGAAAGTAATTTTATATACTACTTCATTTACCTCTCAAGAAATGTCAATTATGCTCGTCTTTAATAAAATGTCAGTAAATTAAAGGCACTTTGTTATACTCACATAAAAATTTGCAGAAAATAACAGAAAATTAGCGAGTACTAGTCACACAATTAAGAAGTAATACAAATGAGTCCAAAAATTACAGTGCATTTTTTTGTAGCGCAACGTCCAAGGTTGTTGTCTGCCACGTTAACCACCCAGCTGTAATAACTAAAAAGTGGGAAGGTTTGAGTCTGGTAAAGGTTAAAACAGTAAAGAACTACGAGCCGTAACGGTCTTTTGGATTTCTTCCAACGCAACTTGCCTTACTTAAATGACTAAAATACCCCTGTGGTTAAAAAGAGAACTTCGCACGAAGGTTTTTAGATTAAAGACTTAATCACCTGCCGTTAATTATTAATTAATGGTTCTGGTCAAAAGTAAGACTGGACCGTGTCTCCGGTGTCACGTGACATGAATCTCCCATTACGAGATTACACTCGTAATTAATTTAGTAAGATAAATACTAGTAGTACATGTTTTTTTTTCTCTTTGTCAGCTGCACAGGAAAAGGCACGTCCCAGCCGTTGGATTGGACCATTTCTTAAATAACACGTGTCGATATCTCAATCGTTTGACTTATGCGGCATTTTGGTATCGTGAAGCTCTTTTTAATTTCGTCAAATTAGTTTTTGCTAAAAATCAGCCAAAACTAAGATTTCTTTCTAATTTTGCTTTAAACAAATTTGTTGCCTTGTTGGTCGGCACTAATATCTAATTATGTACATTAATGTCATGATTGTTATTGGCGTTACAAACTACTAATAATTACTGTCGACACATGTTTTGTAGTTCATGGTTTTGTTTTTTATCTAATTTTATCTCTACATTTCAAGTTCAATTAAATGTACGTTTGGATTTCAAGTTCAAATATTCTTGACAATTGTCTTTCATTCATATAATAACATCACCAATGACGCAAAAGTTCAGAATCTCTCTACACAAATTTTAAACCGTCTCCATATATATATATATATATGTAATAACTAAGAATTGTATTTAAAACACAATATATGAAACAGTATATTTAGATAAAGAAGAGTTTATTACATAACAAAAAGAGTTAGTAAAACCAAAAAAAAAAAAAAAGAGTTAAGATACATATGAAAATGTTCACCTTTAAGAAAAAAGAAAAGAAATACGATCTTTATTTTCGTTTTGAAAAAGATCTTTTAAGATAGTATTCGAAAAAAAAAAAAACAGGAGTAAAGAGTGAATGAGCCGTTTCAAGATCCTATAAAAGAGTCTCTCTCTACCATACATGTGCTCTGCCGCTTTTAAATCTCTCTTCTTCTTCCTCGTGTCACTCTTTCTCACTCACACTCTGCAATACATTTTTTGTCTCTCTGTTATTTTTCCAGGAATATTTCCTAGAAAAACCCACGCAAAGCTTTAAGCCTTCCCCCCCCCCCCCCCCCAAAAGTAGCATCTTCCTCTTTTATTTTCTTTTCTTTCTCCTTTCTCTCCTTTATCTCTCTCTCGTTTGTGAACGATTCCATAAGAATATAACCAAAAGCTCTTTTACCTTACCCCTTTCTTCAACTTTCTGGGAAAAATCTTCACGCAGCAAGGTTGCTCTCTCGCAGTGTTTTTTGTGCCTTTTGTTCGCGTCCTTTGAGAAAACTTTTTTGCATAGAGAATAGAAGAGCATCTCTCTTGTTCTTCAAGTTTCGTCTTCTTTATAAAAAAAATCCATCTTTATTCTTTGTCTCTTTCCTTTTCGCTTTCACAATCTCTATGCTATAAAACACACAGAGAGAGACACAGTCACAGTCTTGAGTGAACAAAAAAAACAGAGAAAATAGTACAAAAAAATATGGAAGCGGAGATGAAAATGGTTCTACCGAGAATCAAATACACAGAGCACAAAACCAACACGACGAGAATCGTACCGGATTTAACGACCAATCACCAAACCAAGATTCTCCGTATCTCAGTCACTGACCCAGACGCTACTGATTCATCAAGTGACGACGAAGAAGAAGAACACAACAGATTCGGCTCTAAACGCCGTCGTATTAAGAAGTTCGTCAACGAAGTCGTTCTCTATTCTGGTGCTGTTGCTGAAAGTTGTTGTCAAACGGAATCAAAGAAGAGACGGAAGAGAGCGGTTAAGTCGGAGTCTACTGCTTCTCCGGTTGTTTCAGCTACTACGACGACGACGGGAGAGAAGAAGTTCCGGGGAGTGAGACAGCGTCCATGGGGAAAATGGGCGGCGGAGATAAGAGATCCGCTTAAACGTGTACGGCTCTGGTTAGGTACTTACAACACGGCGGAAGAAGCCGCCATGGTTTACGATAACGCCGCGATTCAGCTCCGTGGTCCCGACGCTCTCACTAATTTCTCCGTTACTCCAACGACGACGACGAAGAAAAAATCTCCACCACCTTCTCCGGTGAAGAAGAACAACCACAATATCAAAAACTCCGTAACTGTTTCTTCATCAATCAGCGGAAGCAGCAGCAACGACTGTCTCTGCTCTCCGGTGTCTGTTCTCCGATCTCCGTTCACCGTCGACGAATTCTTCGGCAGTTCTTCACCAGCAGCGGCGGTTGTAGTGCAGGAAGAGCCTTCGATGACGACGGTATCAGAGACTTTCTCTGATTTCTCGGCGCCACTGTTCTCAGATGATGACGTGTTCGATTTCCGGAGCTCGGTGGTTCCAGACTATCTCGGCGGCGGCGATTTATTTGGTGAAGATCTATTCACGGCGAATATGTGTACGGATATGAATTTCGGATTTGATTTCGGATCTTCCGGATTATCCAGCTGGCACATGGAGGACCATTTTCAAGATATTGGGGATCTATTCGGGTCGGATCCTCTTTTAGCTGTTTAATAATTATTTTAAATAAATAAAATAGTTTTACCGGGCCGTTACTAAACGAACCCGGAGAAAGTTTTGTATACCGGTGAAATAAAAATCTCGGTTTTTTTGTAATATATAAATATAAGTCAAATTGTATTAATGGTGATATTAATTAAATTATTAACGTTTTAAGTTTTTAAAAAATGACTCCGTCTGTTAACGGTAATGGGAGGTCGTGTTTCTTTTTGCCACCATGTGCTCTGTTCTCTTTATCTCTTTTTTTTTTTTTTGGTCGACTGAAAAAATTCCTTCATTTTCGCTTTATTTGATGATAAAAATTCGCTTTTTTTATGTTGTTGTTGTTGTTGTTGGTGAAGGCACGTGTGATCTCACGTGATGGGAACAATTAAAAAGCTTTTGCTAGTTTTGTTTTCTTAAGGCTAATCATCACTTTTATGAAACAAAAAGGCAAATAATTATTTTATTGTTACACGATTAGAAGCTAATAATCCAAACTAATTATAACATGAGCTAAAAATAGTGTGATATGCCAGATAGGTTGAGACTAGATACGAACCAGGGGGGAATCTAAGTTGATTTGAAATGTGGCACATCATAGAAGCTATATTTTGTCAGTTTATTCAGAAGAAAATAAACAAAAATTACTGTATATTTCATGAGGATTAAATGAAAGAAGCAGTTGGGGTGGTTGGTTTATGTAGAGTGCTTTCAATCACACTCTGTTAACAGTTTTTATAAAAGTACGATGTAATTATGGTTGTATTTTCATGCACGCAAAAATCAAATTTAGTTCTTAGTTAAATTTTCTACTGTACATGTGTTCTTTCCATATCTTTATCTCATATACTAATTAGATCATCTCCAATAGTTTTACTTCATTTTTTCTTTCAAATTTAGAGTTCTTCATTTTTTTAAGGAGAAAATGAAGTAAGTTGCTCCAATAGTTTACTTCATTTTTTAAATTCATAAAGAATATTCATACTATATTTCACCTCTACTTTATTATTAATTATCAAAATACCATTAACTTTGATAGTTTACAAATTCTACCCAATTATTTTATTTTGAGTATTACTTTAATACTACAATAATTTTATCTTAATTAAACATTTATAATATAAATAAAATTACATTGCAAAACATAAATAGACAAAAAAACAATAATTTTCTATGCTTAAACACTAGACATATACTTCTCCCACAAATGATCAATTAATGTATTTCGAAGTGAGAAATGAGATTTTTTATCTTTGATTTTTCTATATCGAGCAAGAAACTCCTGAAAGCGGGTATTCTCATCATTTTCTATTTCAACATCTATAGGAGGAATTTCTCTTCCAATTTCGATTGGTAAATCAAGATTACGCTCATCCTCGATTATCATGTTATGTAAAATTATACATATAGTTATAATATCATGTAACACATTTTTGTTTATGTATAAAATAAAAACATGTGAAAGTTTGATGGTCATTTTGTAATTAAAAAAGTTTTCTTTCAAATATGAAGCACCATTAGAGAAGATTTTTTCATTTTATCTTTAAAAATGAAGGAAAAGGTGAAAAATGAAGCACTTGGAGATGGTTTTAGTGGAAATCTTATGGGTTTATTAAATCATATTTTTTTAATTCACATAAATCTAATGGTTCAGAATAATTTTAAAGTATTCATAATGTCCATATATTGTTTCATTGTTATTTAGGAATAGTGATGTTGCGTTGTTGGGTAAACCCTGGTCCATGCCTTGGTTTGATCCGATACGGTCTTGATTTGGCCAGCGGATCCCATGTTAATTAGCCATCAATGACAAATATTACAACGTGTCTACATCAATATCTGGTCAGGCTCGGGCTCGGGCCAGCTTGCTTTGCATGATTTCTGGTCCTCCACAAAATGATCTTATTTAAGAGTTGATGGAGCTTATTTTTGGTGTGATTCATGAACAATTTTTGACATTCTTTGATGCATTGTTGCTTCGCTTGTTTATTTGTTGTTGTGTTTGTAACATTTTGTTTATAATTTCCTACCGAGGCAATAATCAGTGTTGTTGTAATAGTACCTTAGACGAAATTTAAGCGTTAAGTTGATTGACCATGAAAATTCATCCAAACAGATATTTCTAAAAATATACCTAAGCAAATTTATTATTCGAGATCTCAGATAAAACATGGAAAAAAGTAAGGAACAACTAGTTGATAAAGCAAGATAGAAATAAAATCTCAAAAAATGAACAATAAAAAGAAGAGGTGCAGGGAAAGGAACTGACGACACGTAGGCTAGAGCCGCAACTACTCGAGAAAGAGCATTGTCGTGTCGCTTTCGTTAAATACTCTCTTTTTTTTTTTTTTTATCTGCCCGTAAGATTGGTTCAGACTTCAGACTTCAGAGGCTACAATTCTCAGTCCTCTCTTAAAAACAATTTAATTTTTCGGTGACCATATAAAAATTAAACATTTCCGACAATCTCAGAATTAACCATGCAACTTGCTGATTTTAGAGTATAAGATATTCCAATACTTAATGAGGAAGAAAATAGCTATTGAAATACTTCAAATATTTATTACGTACATTATTCAAAGACGTACGGTTATTATTAGAGAATTCAGAATCTAGATGCATACTAGATTACTAATACTATATTGTAATCTGTAGATACGGAAAAAATTCCAAGTATTAAATAGTTGGGCCCCTCTTCCCTAAATGTTCATGTGAATTACGTGATTATTCATGCATACCCCATCAATATTATCTCCATTCTATATAAGAAAACTAAAGCATATAGACTGATCACATTTTATTTTCATGTCATATTCAAAGGTGATGAAGATCAAGAAAACGTAAATAACTGAATCAAAGTTTACATTAAGCATATAAGAGTTTACAGTTAAGCACTTAATTGATTAGTTTTATATGAAAAGTCTTTGGATGGGTTCAAACTTCAAATCTTGGGCCGCGTATTTAAATAGGTTTGTTGCATTTATATTCCGATATTCAAAAAACAAAAATAGTAATAAATCACATGACTTTCCAGTGCCCCTTCCTAAATTCGTAAGGCTTGAAGATGGTCATGGCCCAGAGATATATATATGCATGCATATACAAAATCATACATACACATATAATGTGTATGGTGTCCCCTCATGCAAAGATTTTGTTTGCCACAAAATTCCAGAGCTCACTTGCAAGATTTATGCCAAAAGATAAATGGGGACCTTTCATGAGAGATCTTCTCTCGTGATTTTCTAATTATACTTACTTTAGAATATCATGATAAATCTTTGTGACACATTCAACTGTTATTTCTGATATTTGGTTTATCCGAAAGGTAAAACTAGAAGATGAGAAACCACATGTAAAAGCAATCTCAGCCATTCACGTCATGACATATATGATCTAACGATCACCAACTGTGCATTAACGATCATGTAAGGGGTCTACTACGATGACGCGTCTCAGATATGAAAATGGTACGGCTTTGGATCCCGTGGACCAACGAATCTGGACCGTCCACTTGGTGGGGCGCATTACCTGTTGCGCCATTGGATAAGCTTTTGGTGGAATGGTTGAAATGGAACCAAGTGTCTATTAGATCTTAAGAGTTATTGCCAAACCAATTGTTGAACCGGATCAAACCAAGATTCTGTTCTCTGTACCGGTCAACGACTGTCTTGGCCAAAAGGGCATGGTTGAAAGTTTGACGTCTTCCTGTAAAATCTCAGTTGACCTTTCCGTATATATAATGCCTTATTCCGTATTTTTCCGTATTTAAGTTTGGTCTATCATCATCCATTATCTGTTCTTCATCACGTCCATTTGTAATCTGACATAGTGATCTTGACTGAGAGTAAGTACATACGATTTTTCAAATGTTTCAAAGAGATTTTTAATTAACAATGTATTACTCTAACAGTACAAAATACTTTTGATTAAGTAACGAGTTTGCGATACGAATATATAATCTACACGATCGATACATAAGATTTAAGTTTTTGGATATATTCTGATATCACACTTCAGAGAATTTGTCAAGTTTTGTCATTTATAATCAAATCTGAAGATTATTTAGTTTTTACATGCTGCGTAGATATATAGTTCTTACTAGTTTCAAATAAGGAATGCATATATAATTAATGTGCTAAGAATGTTTTTTTTTCCAAATTCTTATTAACGTAGTATTTTCCAAATACCTTAGCAAACAAAAACCATGATACAATATAGGAATGATTGTTAGTCCACCGACGACATTCAAGAAACGAAGATATAATTATACAATACAAAACCGTACAAATTAGATGCATTAACATATGGAATATGCATAGTAAAATTACATGTGGAATAGAAAGTGAGTGAGACAGTGTCTCATGAAAAGTGGCAGAGACACATTAATAAAAGAAGGACCAACAAAGAAATTAAATGATGATGTCTTTCATTTCATATTTCACGTACCATTCTCGTGCCATTCCCATGCACTTAACATGTTTGCTCTGCTTCCTCTCCTTTTAATTTACTGAACTAACCTTCCAACTACTTTTTCGGTTATCTCTTCTTTCTCTCCATAATGCAACAATCTAAACTATTGAGTTTGAATCTTGTACTATCGGTTACTAGTTTCGTGACGATGGTCTCGGCTTAAATATCTTCATAAATATCCCCGAGTGTTTGTGTTTTCTTCTATAAGAATCGGTGATCATCTAGCTTATTACTAATCAGCTTTTGAGAAAAAAAAATAATGTTAATATGAGAGGTTCTGTTTGTACAACGTGCTCATATCTTCATATATATATATATGAGCAATCCACGTATCCAACTAGCAACATTAAGGAAGCCTTCAAAACTTTTAATCCATAATCATTAAAGAATACATATATAATTTACAGTTTGAATCCAAAGTTAAATATATTAGAAACAAAAATGTTTAGCAAACAAATAATTTGAGATAACTTCCATGATAGGTCTAATTGTCTAAGAAGAAGACAAAAGAACATATGTAAGGGAATGAAACGTTGTCCTTTTTCTTTTTTTTTGTTAAATCACAAAATATTGTTCGTTTCAAAACGTAATAAGAATGGTTTGCATAAGTTTCATCATGTTAATTTGATTCAGTTACCCAAGTACTCCAAGTAAACTTTATGGGTTAGTAAGAAAGTTTGAACAAAGGTTTAACCGAGCTTAACAAAAGGGCTTTATTGAATTATCTAAACTGGACTTTCAGGCCCATTAAAAATTCCCGTACTTTTGAGTCATCGTCCCGTGACCGTGGTTGATCCGTCTCACCGGTAAAATATCTCTCTGTCTCATTCTAGGGTTTATACCTTCGATGGAGAAACAGAGTCCCCAACCAGTTTGCGGCGAAGAGGCTCTCAATCTTCTCAATTGCGTCACGGATTCACAGTTCGATCAAGAGAAATGTCTCCGATTCTTGCAATCTCTCAGAGAATGTGTTCTCTCAAAGGTTCGTTTTTATTGCTCTAATGACTGATCTACGAGTTCGCTATTCAATTTCTTAAAGTACAGTCAGTGATTAGCATCATAATCTCAATCGAATCTTAGCTTTTGGTTTTTATTTTTTTATCTCGATTTTTGCAAACGCTTACCAATGGAATTCACTTAAAAAACATATCCATCAGTGATCGATCAAGTATATCGAATACATATTGCTTTAGGACAGTTTTGATGCTGCTCTATACATCTTCCTCATAGAGAACTTTGAGAAATTAGCACAATGACTAAATATGAGAATGCAAAGTTCTTGGTGAAGAATTTGGAGTTTTGGTATATGGTGATGGGGACTCTTTTTTTTCTGAATATGGTAGTGGATTATGGAGGGAAACTAGTAACATGTTTTATAGTTAAGGAAGAAATATTTGTGTTGTTTGTTTTTTAGTTATGTGATTTGTTACAGTTTCTAAGTGATTCTCATAGTCTCATAGACAATATGTCTGAGCTAATTCTCTTACTCTGGAGCAATGCAATGATGACCCTTAAGAAATTCAAGATTTTTGGAGGAAGCCATTAGAGAATGATGAAGCTGAATATTATCTTTCAATGGTTGTTAGTTTTTCTAAGAGGTAGTAGGAGTCAGTTTTGTTTTCATTCTTGATCTTAGTCAATGATTTTCTCCTCATTGTTTCTTGAGGGGTTATAACTTTTATGTCTGATTTTGAAACATGGATCGTTAAAGTGCAAACTAACAAAATCTCTCTACTTTCCATTAACGTTTCTTGCATTCTGTTTTGATGTCAATGAATGTTACAGAAAGTCAAGAATTTCTCAATACCGAGTCAAGACCATGTCTCCGAGGGAGCAGCGTCAGCTACAAAGAAACCTTCATAACGTTCTTTGTTCCGATTTTCTTGTATCTTTTGAGTTGTAATCACATCATTGATTTAATGTAATGCCTTGGACTCATAAGTTGGGTCATGTCACGTTTCTCCATTGTTGTCTTGTGTGTTGAATATTGCAGGCAATAAGGAGCATATTTAAAAGAAGTACTAAAATTTCTATATTTTGGCTAAATCTTTGATTCTCTGTCGCCAATTTATTCAAATAATCTGTTGCACACTTCTTCTATACTCTGACTGAACGATTCCATTCGTAAAGATCATCTTTTTCATGTTCATTGCTTCTTTCGATGATCGGATTCCCTTTCATCTTCAGATGTCATTAGAGGACATAGCTTAACAGATTCAATCAATATAGTAAACAAGCTTGTCACTTATTTCTTACTTAAGTGTTTATGGAACAATCTTAAAGGAGATCTAGGATGGAAGCTGCTTCTCTTACTACCTTATGCCAGGCTAAATTCACTTACCATACAAACTTTCATGTCTTAATCTCCTAACTCCAAGCCAATAACAAGAAAATGCAGGGGATTTTCATAGTCATATATCTAGAACAAAAGCAACAAGAACCACTAACTTCAAAAAGATTTGAAGTTTGCAGTTTCACCACTTCTGACTCTGTGCTTCACCACTTCCTAAATTGATTTCAGATCTTGATCACAGAATGAAGGGATCCTGATGTGATGAGTTACTGTTTCTTTGATTGCATTCTCTTTGATTTCCTTCTTCATCGTCACTAAGCATTATCACATCTGCATATAGATTTGGTCAAAGAACATGGTTTAGTTTGTCTAAAGACACCACCACATATAGAAAAGCACTAAAAGTACCTTCTTTTGATACAATGTTCTTCATATTAGGTTTCTTTGCAGGTCTTGCACAACCTGAAGCCACACCGTTCATCTCAATATCATCATCAACAGACATCATGTATTCGATATCCTTTTCGACCGTCTCTAGCTTCTTTTGCATTTCACCAAACTTGGTATCCCACTTTGCAATCACTTCCTTCCTCTCAAGTGCCACTCTTTGCTTATTCACCGGATCATCTACAGTGAACCCATGCGTTTTCTCTAGAAGCTCAAGCGTTTTAATCAGACTCTCATGCTCTATCACCAGACTCTCATACTTCTCTTTCAGAATCTTATGCTCAGCAAGTGGAACAGTTTCAGACGATTTGTTGATGAACCTCTTGTCCGATTGGTCCCAACGACTAGACATTGTTGTCAATCACTTCAAGCTGAACCTAGATTAAAACAAAAACAAAAAATCACAAAAAGGGTCTGGGAATTTAAGAAGCTCTAAATCTACAAAACCCTAAAAGTCAGATCTTCGTTGAGCAACTAAAATGTTAGAAACAGTTCACAAGATTTGGTCTCATAAAACGGATTCCTACCAATTTGTCCTTAATCCACACCGGAAACAAAAGAAACTGCGTAAAAAAGGGATTTTTCCCGAGAAAATCTTACTCGGAAAAGAAAAAGTTTCGATCTTTATCACAGTTACAAAGAAAGGAGCTCGGGTCGATGGTAGAGAGGTTAAGCAACAAAGATGGAATCGTAACGATGGAGCCCTAGAAAACAGAGAGCGGGAAAATGCGAAACGAGTGTTAATGAAGTAGCTGATACTTTACTTAATCATCATTATCCAAAATCTAATATTTGGTTTAGTCTCCACCAATCATTAGCCAAGCGGCCCAAGCCCATCATCACCAAAACACACGTATTTTTTAATTTACATTCACTTCTTGTCGGAATCCCTCAACTTTACTTAAAACGAAAGTTTATAGTTTCCACTATAGTGTGATAATAAATTAGTTATTAGTACTAATTATCCAGTGATTCATAGCAAAGAAAGCGTGCAAGTACCAGACATATCCAGTGGTCTGTTTACTTTGTTTATTGGTTTTGATTAATTACACTTTTTAACAATATGCATCCTTCTTAAAACGCTCGTCATGAAACTTCAGTTCCCTTCTGCCTGAACGAGGGAACAGTAGTTGGGTTGGGACTAAATTAGATTTAAATTTTTGATAATAATAATTAATAACTAAACAAAGTATCATCATCTTCTTCAATCTTCACTATTTTGCATTTAACAATACGCATCCCTTTTAACACATCAACTCATTAGCGAAGCGGCCCAAGCACATCATCACTTACCACAAATTACAACTTTAAACTTTTGTTGCCTATCCTTGTTTTTTACTCTTTCCATGTTAATTAGTTACACTTCTTGTCTCATTCAACTTTACATAAGAAGAGATAAAGAGAAAGTTCATTGGTTTCTCTGTAATTCCATATTAGGTGATCCTTCATTTCAAAGGATTTAAATGTATTTATATGAGATATTGATCATAAATGTCTTACAAAAATGTACTACTACTTTTAGGTTTTGGAAAAAGATGTATAACAACTATTTAGATTTAAAATTATGCAAAAAAAAAAAAAATGGTTAAAAAATATACAAATATAGTAAACGTTTGATTAAGTAACTAAGTTGATACTATTTTTATTAGTGTATCTATTCAAATAAAAGAAATACAGTAAGATCAAAGTGACAATACATGCTATATTTTATGACGGCTTGTTCTTACTTCTTACTAATCATGTTTTCCTACTGTAAAAAAACTAATTTTTTTGAAATATAGTTTTTGAATAAATCGAATCGAATCGAACATTCTGTCATAACTCCAGTATGGTGAATTGTGATATAATCAGAAAATTAGATTAATACGTCTTTATACTTTATTTGGCTATATGGCACTTTTTTAGAAATGGTCGAATGATTGATAACATAAAATAAAGAAAAGTCCCTAGAGCTTTGGTCGGTCGAATAACATAACACACATACCAAAAACAGAACACTGTGCATATCTTCTTCTTCTTCAGATGAAGCTCAAGTGGAGATCAATCTCCATGAATCATAAGAATGTGCTTCTCATCAAGCTCATCTCCGCTATTCTGATTACGTTCTTCGCTTTCCGTCTCTTCATTCTCCACTCCAGCGAGTTTTCTCCAATCTTTGCGTCGGTCACCGGAAAATTCGAAGCACGTTTTTTGCCGCCGGAGGTTATCGTGCCGGAAAACGAAGATCTCATTCCTCAGGGTAAGATCAGTTATAGTTAGAAAGCTAAACTATTTGAATTCTATGTGAGTTCGTCCATTGTGGTTGATTGTTTGTGTCTAAATCTTGGTTCATGAGCATAATTATGAGACCAGGGGTTTTGGATCTGCAAGATCTAAACTTTTGTTTACGGGTTTTAGGATTTATGGTTTAGAGAAAGTGAAAATTAGGAAGTGATGATGATTCATGGATCTTACTCTTCTAATGGTTTGATTCTTAACATTCAAAACTTGTTGTGATGATTTGTATTATTAGGCTTTTAGTTACACATTTCAATCTTCTTTGGTTATGTTTTTTGACATTTATACCCAAATGTTTTGATTTTAAAATTCTTTGATAGAGTGAGCTCAATTAGCTTGCAATGTTCAGTGACTTGTTTCTGATATAAATTGATCTAAATTAGTGTTACCATTTTGATTCAAAGTTTATCTCACATTGGGGCTAAAAAAGAGGCTTTGCTTTGATTTTTTGTTATTGTTTCTTGAATCAGATATTGAAGTCGAGAAGTGCGATCTTTTCTCCGGCAAATGGATCCCAGACTCATTAGGACCAATCTACACAAACAACTCATGCGGTTCGCTCATTGACGGTCACCAAAACTGTATCACCAATGGCCGGCCTGACTCAGATTTTCTCTACTGGAAATGGAAGCCTCATGACTGTTTGTTACCACGTTTTGACCCTCGAAGATTTCTTCAACTTATGAGGCACAAATCTTGGGCATTGATTGGTGATTCCATATCGCGTAACCACGTTGAATCTCTGCTTTGTATGCTCTCTACGGTATAATGCTGCTTGCTTTTGACAGCTCTTTGTTTTGATTTTTACTTTTGGAGTTCTTTTAATCTGTTTATTTGGGGTCTCTTTAGGTTGAGGAACCAGTTGAAGTATACCATGATAAGGAGTACAGATCAAAACGATGGCATTATCCTTTACATAACCTTACTATATCCAACATTTGGTCCCCATTTCTTGTTCAAGCCGCTATTTTCGAAGATGCAAACGGTGTCTCGACCGCTTCTGTTCAGCTACATCTTGATAAACTCGATGAGACATGGACCAATCTTATGCCTAGCCTCGACTATGCAATTATCTCAACAGGTAAATGGTTTCTTAAATCCGCGATTTACCATGAAAATGGAAAACTCGTCGGTTGCCATAACTGTCAGGAAAAACCTCACTTGGAAGAGTTAGGATTCGACTATGCTTATAACGCATCGCTGCGGAATGTCATGGACTTCCTAGCTGGGGAAGGTAACTGTAAAGGTACAGTTTTTTTCCGCACTTCGACTCCAGATCATTTCCAGAACGGGGAATGGCATAGTGGCGGAACGTGTAAGCAAACAGAACCGGTGAGCGATGATGAGGTTGAGATGAAGGATGTACATAAGATACTAAAAGGTATTGAGATTGGTCAGTTCAAGAGGGTGGTTAGAGACGGTGGAAATCTAAAGCTTTTGGACTTCACCGGAATGTTGCTGACCCGACCGGACGGGCATCCGGGTGCGTACCGACAGTTCAGGCCGTTTGATAAAGACAAAAATGCAAAGGTACAGAACGACTGTCTACATTGGTGCTTGCCTGGTCCGTTTGATTACTTGAATGATGTTATATTGGAGACCATAGTAAATGGCTGAACCGGACGATTAAAATGTGATTGGTACATTGCCAATGGATGAACCCGGAAGAACTGTAAACCGGTTCTCTGGGGAGTAGTTGACTAATACGGACCAAATTTGTGTGAATTGGAAATATGTAAAATTATGTATGAAAAAAATGAGATTATGTGATATTGGTTCTGGGGAGGTAGCTGGTGGAGGAAGCAAAACCGGTTTGGTAAATGAGTTAATTTTTTTGCCGGTTTTGTAGAATCATTATTATTGTTTATCTGTTTGTAGAAACCACATTGTGTACGGTTTATAATCGGATAGGTTGTCATTGATAATTGAACCACCATCCCAACTTGATTATTGTATAAAATGATAAAGTTAATTTAAATCCCTAAAAAAGGAAATGAAGAAATATTCTTCCAACAATTATAAAAACAAAAAGATTAACAAATATATCCTCGGACGCCAAAGAAGTATCAAATCCACGGAATAAATATTTTGAATTTCGAATTATAAGACCGTTGTGTGTTTCCTCCTATATATCCCCAAAGATATTTTACAGAGGCTCCTCCACCTAAATCACAATCCCTAAATTTCGAATTCTTCTTCTTCTCTATTGATTTTCGTCTTAGAAATGGCTTCTACCGCAGATCCCGCTCCGACGAAGAAACCAAGGAACAGTAGAAAGGCGTTGAAGCAGAAGAATGAGCTCGTGGAGACGCCACCGTTGCCTGTCTCTGCCAAGGGGAAATCAGCGAAGTCCTTCGAGCAAGATCTGATGGAGATGCAGACGATGTTGGAGAAGATGAAGATTGAGAAGGATAAGACGGAGGAGTTGCTTAAGGAGAAAGACGAGATCCTCAGGAAGAAGGAGGAGGAGCTAGAGACGAGAGACGCTGAGCAGGAGAAGCTTAAGGTGGAGTTGAAGAAACTTCAGAAGATGAAGGAATTCAAACCTAACATGGTAAAATCTCTAGATTAGCTTTTGGTTCTCCATTTGGTTAGGTTTTGTGATTAGATTGGAATTTGGTTAGGCTTTGGCATGATAGTCCATTTCTAGATTAGGTTGGAATATATCTGGTTATATGCTGATTCCGCATTTCTAAATCGATCATTTGAGGTTTTGGCATGATAAATGATAGAAGTTTCATCATAGATTTGAGATTAGTCGATTCAGTGTTGGTTCTTCTAATGTGTAAGCTGGAAAATACTTAGAACACAAACAGTTGCAGAAATGTTAAATTTCATTTGACTGATTGATATGTTAACCTGATTTGAGTGATAGTATCGATTGAATGGTTTCTGGTCAACTGATTCGAGAGTTCTTTTGTGGTTTTGCTCTTCAGACTTTCGCTTGTGGTCAATCATCTCTCGCACAGGCTGATCAAGATAAGGTGAATAAGAAGAAGAAAAAGGATTGTCCTGAGACAAAGCGACCATCATCATCATACATTTTGTGGTGTAAGGAACAATGGACTGAAGTCAAGAAGCAAAACCCTGAGGCTGACTTCAAGGAGACTTCGAACATTTTGGGTGCTAAGTGGAAGTCTCTTAGTGCAGAAGAGAAGAAGCCTTACGAGGAGAAGTACCAGGTTGAGAAGGAAGCTTACCTCCAGGTTATTGCTAAGGAGAAGCGCGAGAAGGAGGCCATGAAGCTTCTGGAAGATGAGCAGAAGCAGAAAACAGCAATGGAATTGCTTGATCAGTATCTCAACTTTGTTCAGGAAGCTGAACAGGACAACAAAAAGAAGAATAAGTAAGAACCAGATGACCCCCCAATGACTAAATCAATTGATCTGTAAACTGACTTTTATGATTTGCAGGAAGGAGAAGGACCCTCTGAAGCCAAAACATCCTGTATCTGCCTTCCTGGTTTATGCAAACGAGAGGAGAGCTGCTTTACGTGAAGAAAATAAGAGCGTCGTGGAGGTAAATTTAATAATTTTAGTCGCTCTCCAGATCTGTTACTGTCGAATTTTGAAGCTAAGTTATGGCGTTTAATGGTGGTTATAGGTCGCAAAGATAACTGGAGAAGAGTGGAAGAACTTGTCAGACAAAAAAAAGGCACCGTATGAAGAGGTCTGTTTCCATACACAAGCTTGCATTCATAGCCATTAAGAGACTTGGAGTGAATGAATTAAACTGTTATATCTAACAGGTGGCAAAGAAGAACAAGGAGACATACCTGCAAGAAATGGAGGTATACAAGAGGAGGAAGGAAGAAGAAGCAATGAGCCAGAAGAAAGAAGAAGAGGAACTCCTAAAACTCCATAAACAGGAAGCTCTACAACTGCTAAAGAAGAAGGAGAAAACTGATAATCTGATTAAGGTAACTCACTCACACTTTACTCACCAAAGTCTATTACAATTCGGAGACTAACAGCGTCGTAATAATTGCCTCTTGCAGAAGGAGAAAGCGAACAAGAAGAAGAAGAACGAAAATGTTGATCCTAACAAACCCAAGAAGCCTGCATCTTCATACTTTCTCTTTAGGTATGAGCTTCAAGTTATAATCCTAAGCTCAAAATTGGTTTTTATGGAAGTTTTTCTAAGTTGTAAAAGTAAACATGTTGTTTAACAGCAAAGACGAAAGGAAGAAATTGACTGAAGAACGTCCCGGGACAAACAACTCTACTATCACCGCTTTAATTTCAGTGAAATGGAAGGTAAGCAAAATCACAATTACTGAGTAAAAATAACAATTTCAAGATGTTAATTTATCTGAGTGAATATGTATCTTTGCAGGAATTGGGTGAAGAAGAGAAGCAAGTTTACAACGGAAAAGCTGCAAAATTGATGGAAGCATACAAAAAGGAACTTGAAGCTTACAACAAGAAGTCTGCGGCTACTAACAGTAGCTAAATAAAATCTCTCTTAGTATTGAAAAATATGTTCAAGTCCTGTTGAACATTTCTTATTATGCATTGTTGTTAAGATTGCTCTAGTGACTTTTTAACCCAAAAAAAAATGGATACAAGTTATCTTAATTTTCTTTGATATCTCTCTATAAATGAGTCTTTAACATTTTTTTAATAATAGATCGACTCGTGTAAAAACGTGGGAAAGGTTGTGTCAAGCTCGACCGTTGGATTGAACCAATCAACAACGTCGAAGATCGGAGGAGAACTCTCCACGTGGCAGAAGTCGCCGTAAGTATAAAACGGCGGCGTATCAGGGAACGAGAAAACGTCTTTACCGTCGTCAAGCCCGTCGGTTCGAACGGTTAAGTTGGATTTAAGACTCTGGAGAAGGTCCTTAGGCTTTTGGGTAATGGTTGGTCTGAGTCTGGTGGTGTCTTCTTGCTTCTCCGGCGAGGCTGGTGGAAGTGGTAGTGGTGTGATCGCCTGCGAACAAGTGTGTGTTCCTCTGTACGTAACTTCGAAAACAGTTGCATCACCGTCCGATCTCTGAACTTGCTTCGTAGCCCAACAGTTCTGTGTGCTACGATGAGTGCATCTGTAATAACTCCTTGGGAATTTCGCGCCTAAAATGTCTTTCTGACCATATTTTCTCCAGCTAAAGACATCATCTTGAGGTCCTTCTAAGCCTCTTTCTGGGCTTATTCTCACTTTTTCTGACCACTTTGGTAACATCTTCCTGCAAATATTTACCCAATTTCCAGATTAATTTATTGAAAGATCAGATTTTCATATCATGGCATTATTCAATTTCGTGAATTGTGAAAAAACAAATCCTCAATTTACCTTTTCTTTGAATTGAAAATGTAATCTTGGCTGGAACCTCCTCCATCAACGAACTCTTCACTTCTCGGACTTCCGTTTATCGACGCCGGAGATTCGGGAACTCCGCCGGAATTCGCCACCGGGAGTACAGTAACCGGCGTCGGAATAAGTTGTACGGTCGGTGAGGAGGACCAGTTTAGCAGAAGGAGAGATCTCTCGTAGGAAGAAACTATCTGCTTCACCAGAACTTCGTTCGTCTCAGCCGTCGCCGGAGATGATGAAGGCGACGGAGCTTCTCCGAGTCGTGCGTGAAGCTTTTTGGCCGCCTCAAGTCCAAGAATGAGCTCGCTTAGCAATGTCTTTTGTTCCCAACTTAGCATATCTTTACCTTCCATTTTCAGTGTATAATTCCCAAAATAGAGTTCTTTTTTTTCAAAGAAAATAAAAACAAACTTTTAATTTTTTTTTGCAAATCAGTTATATACTTAACTATAAGAAGATTTTGGTCTGAAAATGCTACCAAAATATGATGAGAAAGATATCTAATGTGTGTAAAGTATAAGCAAGAACGAATTATATAGCAAGATTGAAGAATGAGAGTGTTTTAGGCTTCTGGTAAAATTGAAGAGTGTTGGTTTGGAATATATAAGGTATTGGATTTGAATGTTTGAAATTTTGACCAAATGACGAACCAGTAATAAATTAAATATTTTTTAATATATATTTCTTTTAAAAGAGAGACAAAACTTTCAAAGTAAAGAAAAGTCTTTGGTATAAGGAAAGATAGGGCCAGAGTGTATCTATAAGTGGGGTGGTGGTAGTGAAGGTCAAAGGCTGACCAATTCAACATTTCAAAATTTTGTTAATGTAGTTATACATCTAACCAAGTTAAATCATCTATTTTAAATATAGTGGTTGATTAAAATAACTAGACAACAAGGGGTTAAACAAATGTCCCTTTCAATGTAACTTATCAAAACTACGACTATGTACATGTGATTGAGATTCTCTATTATTAAATTCCCAATATATGATTGTTTGATGCTTTTTAGTGCATTATGCAATGCAACTACCGTTCTATGGATGATATTATAAGTTGTTAACTATGATTTGTAATGTCAATATCGTTAACAATAAAAGAAACTGTCTACACATTCTGTTTTATTGTATTATTAGCATATAAAATTTTTTAGTTATAACTTTAATATTTATATTGAATGAAATTCACTCAGATTCTACTTCTCTAATTTTAAAATCAAACACTTTGACAAACATGAAAATATAATTAAAATAAGATGTGAATATAATGTAATTTTTTCTCATATTAATTCTCATCAGTAGTTTTAAGAATGAAAATTTGCAAAGCATATATTTTTGTGACATAAATTTATTTGATGAAATTTGTTTAGGAACGAAAAAATATCAGAAGATATATAAAAATAAATTATAGAAGAAGAAATAGAGTTACTTACTTATATATATGTAAGCTATGTCAAGTTGTCAATAAATAAGATACATTAAACTTGAGATCACAAAATATGTATTATTTTATGAGACAGTTGGGATTAATTGGGCAAAAAATTTGTATAATGATTTGTTCTACAAAATAGAAAAAACCAGTCATTTACAAAAACTATGTGATAATGAAGACACCAAGAGTATGATAAGGTTTTGGCTGACCAAGTCACCCATCCAGTTATCTCAGAACTCAGATTAGGACTCAGATAGTCTTAAAGGTATGTTACAAAGATATGTTAAATTGCGCGAAAAATATTTATTATTAGTTGAGGCAAATGGCCATTAATTTAGACAAAAATATATTTATACAGAATGATATGTTCCTAGAAGAAAATAGAAAAAACCAATCATGATGTAATGAACCAAGAGTATGACAAGGTCTTTGCTGACCAAGTCCACCATCAAGCTATCTCAAGTATATAGTCTGATAAATGTTTCATTCAAAGATTCATTTCTTGTGATTAATACTTTTTAACTTTATTTGCCATGAAAAATATTATTCAAATGTATTCAAAGTAAATAATCTTTGTAAGAATTGATTTATTCCCTGTATCCAAAAGTTGCAGCAATTTTTTTATAGCTGAAGTTGACATACACGAGTGTAGTGTACAGTAAATAACCACTAATAAGAACCTCATTTACAGTTTTACTCATTGAGTTACTATTACTTATCTTTGTTTTGGGATTACCAAATAGATTCGATCCACTCAAAGTATAGTGTTATAGATATACATATAAATTATTTCTTTTCTTTTTGCCAACTTCGAACATAAACTTATTTACTGTGAAAATTACTTCGACGTAGAGAAAACGTAATAGCCATAAACGAATGAGTTGATAAATGAAAAGAGTATAGAAAAATCTAAAGAAAAAAGTATATTTCCAAAAGGACCGAAGACATTTCAAACCTCTCTCCGCGTGGATTCTCCCTTTTCATTATTTATTATTATTTTCTACTTAAATGCATGATTCTTTTTTGAATGGCGTCACTCTCTTTGCGTCATTCAATCATTTTTAATTTATTTGGATCCATTCATCATTCATTCTTATCTCTAGACAACACATCGATCATCTTTACTTCACGAACGAACTTACAAGTCGTTAGATCTTAACTCATGTAATTCATAAAATTTATTTGAATTACTTCACCTAAGTCACTAGCCATATATATTTAAAACATAACTCGAAATCTGAAAAAGATTGAACAATTTCAATTGGAGCAACTCACAAGATGTGTTGTTGTCTCATAATGTTTCAAAGAAAAAGAGAATTATATATTTATAGTCGTCTATCTGATTTGTAAACTTTACGGCATTAACTATCGTATTTATTGTGTTTGTGTGTCAACGCTACACAGCAGTGCAGTGTATTTTAATATTTTTATAAGAATGAAATAATTGATTTATTCTTTGTAATGCCAGAAAAGAATAGCCAATTGCAATCGTTAAAGGAGCAATGAATTAGTAAAGTAGGAAAAGGCCAAACAAACAATTAACTTATGTACGGATTATTGATACAAGTCAAACACCAGTTCGACACTTTCACACTTACAATACAAACAATTTCAAATTATTGTAATATTGAGATATACCCATATAAGTATACTCATTAGATAGCCCATATTATTTTTTTCTATTTACAAAAACAATAGAGGTAAACTCGCAAATAATTCTGATGTTACTATTAATCTATCGCAAGTAATTAAAATAATAGAATTTTTTTTCGCGTAATTCTAATATATAAATATCAAGTTCTTTCATTTGATCACATATTATTTCATATAATATCACGCTTTTTATTTGCATAAGACACGTGAAAAGACACATAAACTTATTAAGGAATTTTCATAATGATATTTTCCCAATTTTGGCATAATTTTAAATATACAAGGTACAAACATAAAGATATTAAACATACAAGGTACAAACATAACGATTCATTATATAGTTTTACCTCTATACTTTTAAACATACAAGGTACAAACATAAAGATATTAATGGAGGAACTGCAAATGGTGATAAATTACATTTTAAAAAAAAAATGAACCAAAGAGGTAAAGACTTGCTCAGACGTTTTCAGAATGTGGAAGAACACAAATTGGATCCTCCAGTAGTTCTCAGCTCCGAACACGGCCAAGGACTGACCTTCAGTGAAGTTCCAATAACATCTGAACACTTCCACGTCCGATACGAATTCAAACTTCCATGGAAATTAATCTCGCTCAAACATATCCCTGTGAATTTTTGTTTTCCAAGTTATATAATCAAGTATATGATGGATACGGTAAATACTGAAAAATGTATGATTACTTACCTGTAAAAGGTGAAGCTTTAAGGCCTTGAATAGAGCCAGCGTTTCGAACGTTAACTCCCCAAACGTTCTTGATATGTATTCCCTTCACGACTGGAAGAGCGTTTGGGTTATAATTCACGTCTGGGTGATCTCCAGTGTCACCGGCGATCTTGATTCCGTACTTTGCGGTATCTATATAGACGTCAGAGATTTTGATGTTTTTAATGTATCCTCCACGACCAATGTTTGTTTTGATGTTGACTCCAACGCCCATATTGGATAGAGTGATGTGTTCTGCTACGATGTTCTTGATTCCTCCTGATGTTTCGCTCCCTATTGCGATACCAGCGAACGGGGAAGATCCTGTGATGCGCCGTATCGTTATGTTTGAGCTTGGACGGCCAAAAGCGATTCCGTACTGGTCCCAACCGCTTTTGATGGCCACTAGGTCGTCTCCTGTTGAGATATAGGAGTCTTCTATGCAGACGTTGACGCTGGAATCTATCAACAAATGTAATTTGGTTCAGATGATAATAAACGGCTCTGATTCGGACAGAGAATTGCTATTTAAATTTGAGTGTGTGTCAAGTTTGAACACCAATGAGGCGATGAGCTATGACTCTCTAGCAAGGAATAGCTATTATACACACAAAAACATGTTCAAGTTCCTGTATAGACATGTTTCATATGTATCTAACACATCAACCAATCTAGTAGTTGACTGAAAAAAGAGTTAAGAGTAAGACAAAACCTGGATCGATTCCATCGGTGTTGGGCGAATCTTGTGGAGCTAAGATGGTAACGTGATGGATGACAACGTCACTGCCACATATCAAAACGAGGAACAGAGTCAATACCAGAAGAAGAGGACAATATATATATCATGCTTGGGATATCTAAAGGGTAGTAACTAGCTTTATATACCTGCAATACACTGGATGGATGTTCCAGAAGGGTGAATTTTGGAAAATAACATTGGAGATTATGATCTCCTTAGAGTTCTTGAACTCGATTAGGTTCGGTCTTGTGTACTTTAGCGTTCTACTGCGCCACATGTTCCACCATACTTCTCCTTGACCGTCTATTGTCCCGTTTTGGCCTGTGTATATAGTGTTGCAATATAATGTCAATACAATGCTAAATATCATATAACCAGAAGGAAACGCATGAGAAACACTCTGTTCCTCTGAGTATTATAGTCAAAAAAAGCAATTCTCAACCTGATTAGTTCATGTTTTCCTACCCTACCTGTACAATGCATCTCTTAAAGTCTTCAACCTATATATATATATATATATTAACTGTGTATTATCTAGCTGTATAGATATAACTGAGATATAAGATGGTCCAAACTAACCAGTAATGACTACATCACGAAGACCATCACCATGAATTAAGCTCATATACCGTCCCCCAGGTAACTCCCTCCCTCTTCCATAAGACGGTAAAGGATCAATCAATGGCCAATTCCAGGTATCCTGAAGTCATCACACAGAGCAAAATCCAAAAGGTATGAAGAACACTTCAAAAAATTCACACGCTGCTTTAATCATTATTAATGATCACCCAAATCTCAAAGCATCGAAGTCTGAATAAAGTAGGCACAAAGTGGCCAAATGATTTATAATCTCAAAATCGGCCATAAGACACACACACACACAGAGTACACACACAAAGATATACATTACAAAGACAAGTTGTGTTTTTTCCTTCACTCAAAGACAAACCAAGCGGAGAATTTAATCAAATAAAAAAGTGAATTTGAGGTTCAACATATATGGCAGCATCCTACTTCATTGATCTGAGATTCTCACTAAACGACGATGGAAACCCATAACTGTCCACAGTCCCAACTATAGATAACACTCTAACCAAGATTTAATCTACTTTAATCTCTTAGATATTTTCTTTAATATAATATTACATACACTAATAGAGAATTGGAAAACGCGAACGACAAAAATTGCCAGCTATCTTCGGGTCAGCTATTGAAACTTCGACATAAAAGCAGTGCCACCACATGCATACAATAACGTTTTAGCCCCGAAAGGTCCCATGACGCTTTGAATTGGACCTACCATTACCAATTCCATACCCATACTTATTACTTATCAATTACTCCTTATACGTGCATGGTTCCCTATAATAATTGTTACATAAACTTAATCAGAAATAACGAACTTAATTCCATTTTCAGAATCCAGATCAAGGCAAACATGCAAAAATGAAAAAAAAACAATTCTATTTTTAGAATACTTTGCTTTATAAAAAGTTGATAAATTTGAATTCAGCATTAATACATTAATCACATTGACTAATGAACTAATTTAAATTTCAAATCAGCAACTAACGAATTTGTCACTCATTTCAAATAATCTCATACCAATCAAATTCAGAATTCAAAATTCGCAGTATAAACAGAAAAAATTGAAAATTTTACCTGAACAGCTCTGATAACAGCTCCTTTAGCCAAGTAAAGAGTCATATGGCTAGTGAGATTGAAGCTCTCCGTCAAATACACTCCCGGAGGTATATACAGAAGCGTACCTCCTCTCCTCTTCAGATGCTGAATCCTATAAATCGCCGCCCTAAACGCTTTCGTGTTCACCGTACGGCCATCCCCTACGCCGCCGTAGTCGGTTATCGAGATCTTATCGTTCCGGTACCGTAACGGGACTATACCGGAACACGTCGCCTCCGAATTGCCGAACGACGAAGAAGAAAGGGTGAGACATGAGAAGAGGAGAATTGAAACTGAGAGTCTCCACATTTTCGTTGTGTGAGAGGTTTGAGACAAGGAGATGTGTACACAGATTGATATTT
Source organism: Crucihimalaya himalaica (assembly GCA_004349715.1). NCBI lineage: Eukaryota > Viridiplantae > Streptophyta > Magnoliopsida > Brassicales > Brassicaceae > Crucihimalaya > Crucihimalaya himalaica. Next base: position 880,093 of record SMJT01000017.1, on the reverse strand, counting down.
TTGTAGAGGTTTCTTTGGGATGAGGAGAAAAATCTGCAAAATTGTTTCTTCACTCTTCTAATTATATTTATTTAATTAAATCCTTAAAGCGCGCAGTTTAATAAGTAGTGTGAAAGTTTGTGCGTTTTGGAGTCGACAACGTTCATGCACATGTGAATCAACGGGCTAATACAGGCTAGTAGTTTTTGGGCTTTAGCAGCCCAATAATGATCTTTATAAAGATGAGAGATCAACATTTTTTTTAATTTTTTTTTTGCGGGTTTTCTTAATTATTTGATTTTCTATTTATTTAGGGTTTTATTTAAAGTTTTGGTTTGTTTGTAAAATTATAGCTAAGATCAGATCAGCGATCGGAGATGGAGATGGAGATGAAGATGGAGATGGAGAGTCCGTTGGTGCGTCTATGCATAGAGGAAGCTTGTAAGAGCAGAGATGCGGTGGAACGATGGCGTCTTCAGCACCGGAGTCTTGAGAGGCTACCTCCTCACCTTGCTGATGCTCTCCTCCGCCGCCTAATCCACCGGCGACTTCTTTTCCCTTCGTTACTCGAGTAAACTCTTTACTTCCTTATAAAATTCTGATCGTTTGTAGCATTATTCTGATTTCTGATCTCCAGTGATCGCTTGGATTTGATATTGAGTGATCTCTTAAAATCTTAGTTTTTTTGTAGGAGCTTTGATTTGAAAAATTCGTATCTCTTTGCTTCATTAGACTTCCATGTTGAAATAGTTATTATTGAGTTGTTAGATCTGGTAGCTCTAGAATCGTGTTGGTCTTCGTACATTGTTGAGGGTTAAATTCATTTAAAATTAGTCAAAGTTGAGGAAATGCAAGCTCATGAGTTACTCCTTTCATTTGCAACCAGGAACCTTTACTTGGTGTCTCTATCACAACTAAACAAGAATCTTTTCTGTGCAGAGTATTCAAACATTCTGTAGAGAATATAGATCTCCGAGGCGAGAGCTCCATTAACGCAGAATGGATGGCTTACATTGGAGGCTTCGTTAATCTATTGTCTCTAAATCTTTCAGATTGCCAGAGAATCAACCAATCCACCCTCTGGCCGATCACAGGTATGTTAAACGAAATACCTCTGATTTTGCAATGGAAGTTTATGTGTGTGTTTTAAGATGATATTGGATTTCAGGATTAACAAGTTTGATCGAGTTGGATCTTTCAAGATGTAAAAATGTTACTGATGCTTGTATGAAGCACCTCCAATCTGTTGCAAATCTGGAAAAGTTGTGGATTTCGCAGACACGGGTTACAGAAGCTGGAATTTCTCTTCTTGCTTCACTTAAAAAATTGTCTCTTCTGGATTTGGGCGGCTTACCTGTTACTGATAAGAACTTGAATTCCCTCCAGGTACAAAAGTTTTACCTTTACTCTTCTTTATTTTATAGCCACTTGGGTTGTTGACGAATTATAGTTTTGATTGCTTGATGTATGTGATTAAATTGTGTAGTCATGGTATCATCTATCTAGTCAAACTCTAAGAACTCTGCTAAAATTGTCATGTTCTAGGTACTATGTTGAGTAAGGAGTATTATGTGCATAGAAACTATTTAGTCTATTTCAGGATTCTGTGTATCAGTTGCTGGGTACTGAACCCATTTATAATCCATACAAAATGATGTTTCGTGTATGTGCGATTTAGTATACTTGCGATAAGATTATTTTTGTCCAAATTCGCTTACTACAAACATACGTACGGGTGTAAATAACTTTTAACATTTATGCGTACAATCTTTCTCTGACTGCCAGTTCCTTTTTGCTCCTCAGGCATTGACAAAGCTGGAGTACCTTGATATCTGGGGAAGCAAATTAACCAACCAAGGAGCTATATGTATACTCAAATTTTCAAACTTGAACTTCCTCAATCTCTCATGGACCAGCGTGACACAGACTCCGAACATACCGCACCTTGAATGCTTACACATGAACATGTGCGCCATTGTCTCCATATCAAAAACGCCTAGCTCCGCACTAGCTTCCTTGAAAAAGCTAGTTTTGTCCGGAGCTACTTTCAGTGCTGAAACCGAGGCCTTTTCCTTCACCAACAAAAGCTCGATAACCTATTTAGACGTTTCCAAGACTCCCCTCCAAAACTTCAGCTTCTTAGAAACTATGATTAACCTGGAACATCTTGATCTGAGCTCCACAGCTTTCGGGGATGATTCTGTTGAGTTTGTAGCATGTGTTGGTGAGAATCTGAGGAATCTTAATGTCTCAGATACAAAAATCACTTCTGCTGGGGTCGGGAATCTTGCGGGACATGTGCCGCAACTCAAGACATTATCTCTGTCCCAGACATCCGTTGACGATCTTTCCATCTTACTTATCAGCACCATGATGCCTTGTGTTAAAGCCCTTGACTTGAGCATGACCAGCATCCAAGGTACGTATGAGCCTTCTAAAAACTAATGAGTGATTTATAACTCTATCAAATATGACACTCTTTATTTTTCAGGATTTATCGAGCAACAATCCCCACAAGAAGAACAAGCAGAGCCATCGCTAGCAGCGCTACAATCTCTAACTTCCCTTAAAATCCTGAGTCTAGAACATCCCTACCTGAGCGACACTGCTCTCTCCCCTCTAAGTAGCCTTACCGGATTAACACATTTGTCCCTAAGAAGCACTTCCCTCACAGATTCCACGCTCCACCATCTCTCCTCTCTCCCAAACCTAGTCAGTCTCGGAGTCCAAGATGCAGTTTTGACCAACAATGGTCTCGAGAGCTTTAGCCCACCTTTAACGCTGAGAATACTTGACCTCAAAGGTTGTTGGCTTTTAACCAAAGAAGCTATCGCTTGTCTCTGCAAAAGGTACCCTCACATTAAAGTGAGGCATGATTTTGAGCAGAACTCATCTTCTCTCGACCAAAATCGACTTCTTCCTCCCTCATCGCCTCCGCAGAGTTTTGAAAAGGCAGCGAGGAGGAGGAACAACCAGAGGCCAGAGAGTTCTATTGCTGTTCTCAAGAGTTTCTTAGGTACGCCCTTTTCCGCTTACATGCTCTATTATAACAATTCATAAGGAAGATGAAGGGCTCGAATTTTAAATGTGTGATATTTGTGGATACAGATCAGAGGGTGAAGTATAATAGGGAAGAGTTGGTTGCTCTACAAAATTCGCCTTTGTCACAATTGCTTCCACGGGAAGAACATGTCAGTATACCAGATATTCTAGCTGATTTCGTGACAAGAACGGTAATTCAATGATTTGAAGCAAAAGGGTTGAAACTATGGAAGATCTTAGCATCTGTCTTGTTGACAGTGTTGGCCTCGTTTTCTCTTCTTCAAAATTTGTAAGACGTTTAAGACGGACAGTAAAGTAATCACAGTACAAGATACGTTTACTGAATTGTAGTACTACATTTTAGATATTAGTTTCGTATTTTAGCGGAAATAGTAGAAAATAATTATTTCTGTTTAATCGGATATAGCTTCCACTTCAAATTGTGATCTGGCTGAATATACGGACAATTAGAGAACGCCATGTATTTTTGAAAAGGTTAGATAACATACTAGTATTCAACATTAAAGTAGATTTCCAAAAAAAAAAAAAAAAAGGTGTAGCAGCTCTGAACTGATGCTATGAAAGTATGACATATCCAAATATTGTACACAGATGATAGAAAGAGCCTATTAACAGTCTTCGTCATGCAAAACGAGAGACCCAAAGAAAAAGCAAGCAAGAGACCGACCATGAGGACGTATCTACCCTCTGGAAGCAAATTTTTCATTTGTGGTCTTGTACATTTCATCGATCACAGTCTGTCACATGAGGAAGAGACCGTGTTAATACTAAATGCCAGTAGATTTTTACGATTATTAGATGTTTCAATATGCAATCGACTTTTTGTAATTACCTGGTAGTATTTTAGCAATTGAGGCCTTTTCTTTTTGTAGGTTGGCGTAAGAAGATCGCGTTCCATGTCAAACGGCACTGGGTCTAGATGAATCGCCTTGATGATCTCGAACCCCTTCATCTGCAAAATCCAACACAATAAATTCAAATGAAATAAATAGACAACAAAGAATCATGAATCTATAATGGACAACTCAAATGAATTAAAAACAAGGAATAACCTTTTTCTCTTTGGCCATTTTAACAAGTTCTCCGAGTATGAATTCCTTTGCCTTTTCATTTTGACAGAGAGCGTTGTAGTCACCGCTCACGCCGTTTTCTGCAGCCCAGTGTTCAAGGATATGCTGGTTTGGATTGGCGACTGCTACTAGGAATGACTCAAAGCTGTTTCCGTACACCCACACCTAATAAATTTGATGAAAAGACGAGGAAGATTGTAATTATTAATAGATGAGAATCTACCAAACCTATGTGAGAGAGAAGACTACAAATCTTTAGCTATACTTACGGAATCAACAGCTTGTACTTCACCGTAGATGTTTTCTATGTTCTCGACCGCAACATACTCTCCTTGTGAGAGTTTAAAGATATTCTTCTTCCTGTCAATGATCTTCATGCTTCCATTTGGTTGCCACTCACCGATATCTCCTGAGAGTATGAAAAGAAGAGTGTGAGAACTAAGAACCCACCAGATCACAAAAACCAATATTCCAACTAATTTTACATTGATTGAATACAGATTCAGAGAAAGGAATACCTGTGTGCAGCCATCCATCAATGAGAACCTCTTTTGTGAGGTCTTCACGTTTGTAGTATCCAGAGAAAAGGGTCTTTCCTCGAATGCAGATCTCACCACGTGGAGTACTTGCAAGAGCGTCATATTCCATCTCAGGGACAGATTCAAGGCGTATATCAACGTTTGGCACTGGTGGACCAACTGTGCCGAGCATGTCCAGCCTGTCTGGAAGCGAGACAAAAGTTCCAGCACAGCTTTCGGTAAGACCTACATAGGAACAATCATACAAGAAAACAGTCAACTAATCACATTCTCTGTTAATGTGGGATCAATATACTACAACACTCTAGTAGGCAAAGACTCATGGGGAGACTCAACTAAAAAAATTATTCGGACAGAAAAACAGTACATTTGTTTCTCGCATTCAAGCTGATTGATGTAAAATAGTGTCTTTATCGAAACTGGCTCGTTTATGCAGTTTATTAGTATCTAAAGAACTCAATATAGTGAATGGGTACCGTATCCTTGTAGAACATGACAGCATGCCACCACTCTCAGAAATGACTCTACGTGACTAGCGAGAGGAGCAGCTCCAGATAGAATAATCCTCACATTGCCTCCGAGTCCTTGTTTAACCTGAGTGAGAAAGCAATAGAAATAATTGCTATGAAATTTCATAGGGAGGAGTGGTAGCCTCTTCAGATATCGCATAGCAACTAACAAGTTATTTTAATGAAGAACTTTGCTACCTTGCTGAACACAATTCTATCACAAATTGGCGAGGCCTGCACATGAGACTGTCCCTTCTCCATATGTCCAAGTTTACTGCGAATGTTAGAGTGTGTTAGATCTAATAACTTAAAGATTGGTGAAACAGATACGCAAAGATAATTCTGACTTACTAGGAAAATGCAGAATCAAACAGAAACTTTTTCAAGAATCCACCGTCAGAAAGCTTCTTCTGAAGACCTGTTAGACATAATAGGTCAATGTGATGAAACACGGTTACGTTGTAATTAATGATATGAAACTAAGAAAAAAATTAGGACATACATAATTATGAATTGCGACATCTACCAAAGAAGAAAGAATGAAAGCTTCACAGAAATATTCTTGGAAATGAGAATAATATTTACATTTGAGTGTTTAACGTGGTACAAATGTAAGACCTCAGAGTCAGATATTTGGAATAAACAGATAATACAATGGGGAACTGAAAATACTTGGGAAATATGATATTTCAAACATATTACCTGAGTATATTCTATCCAGGACACGAGGTACAGCGCAGAAAATAGTTGGTTTAAGCTCACCAAGGTCTTCTATCAACAATTTAACATCCTGAGGAGACAACCCAGAGAAAGTTAAAGTAACAAATTCAAAACTGGATTAAATAAAAATCTTTGAGCTGTACTGACCCCACGCCAGAAGCCAATTGCAGCACCGTGTTGAATAAAACACTCCTCAATAACTCGGTCAAAGATGTGGGCAAGAGGAAGATAAGAAAGATACACATCTTTCACGGACAACTATTGATTTGCACAGCCAAAAAGAAAATTGATTAAGACCAAAGCCAGGTACAAGGGAAACTTAAAGATTGGAGCATCTTTGTGAATAATGACAAATGCATGAAAGCAAGAAAGAAACTCACGGCCTCGTTATTGCTTGTCAGTAGACGGATCACTCCAGCGATTAGAGTAACAATACTTTCATTAGATATCATCACTCCCTTTGGGTCACCAGTGGTTCCACTAGTATACATAATCGTGCAAACGTCACTTTTCTTTTTGATGGGGAGATCATATTGTTTTCCTTCACCCTGGCAGAAATATTCGCGATGGAAAGTAAAAACATGGTAAGCATAGATATTAGACCACTCAAAGAATCAGTATATTTCAGGAAAAGCAGATGATAAGTCTCATACCAGCTTCAAAAATTCATCCCACGCATATATAACCAACCCAAAATTTTCAGCTTCTTCTTTTTGTTCACGTGAGACACCACCAAAGCTCACAACAGCTGTACTTATATCCAAGCACATTTGATCATAAGCATCATATGTTAAAGGCCAAACGGGAATAACACAAATAAGAATTACTCACTTTTCATGTACTCTGTCGAGTTTGGGCATGTCTTAAATAACTGATAATCAAAAGGAAAAGGAAGTGATGAGAAAAACATGTAAAATTTGGCCACGGTCATTGATACATGAAAGTGAAAAATATACATTTAACATTAGAGACGTACTCTTACTGTACCTCAGTGATCTTCTTCTCTTCCACAAAGACAATTGAAACCTCTGAATGGCAAATAATGAATTCCACAGCACCAGCACCTATACAATTAACACACAACGAAAATGACACATTAACTAGCTAAAATACCGTGGGCAGCCCACTGGAAATCGATTGGTGCATTTATCCTCTAGCATAAATTAGAAAATACTGAAAAGGCATACCTAGTGTATCATATAACGGAACACAATAGAGGCCATGCGCATTACAGGCCTACATTAAAATTCCACGGTCAGTCTCAAACAAAACACATTGAATGATATTATCATGATCCAGCCGCAAAATTACCTCCATGCTTATAATCCACTCAGGAGAATTGGCACCATAGATACCGCATTTTGCTTCCTAAAATCCCACATATCAGCAAACACAAGATTAAGCAACTATGAACTAATCACATTGAGGCAGAAAAAAAAAAGGAAATAATGAGACTAGAAATAGATATCAGAAAGGAAAATATGGATCTTACATCCTTAACTCCACAACTTCGGAGAGAATTTCCAAGTTTTATGACAATGTCGTAGACTTCTTGGTATGTTTGCCAGATATATTTACCCGGCTGAGAAGAATGAAACACAAGTGAATAAATCTGTATGAAACGAAATCAAAAAATCAACAAGCAACAGTAACACCACCTTTCCGTCCACAATCTCGCGGCGTCCCAGCATTCGATTGTTTGGGTACTTCTCAACCGCCATGCTGCAACACACAAGTTCAGTAGGAAAAAAACAAGGAAAATGTCAACGAAACAATATCACCAATACATAAAACAAAAATTAATCAAACAAATACGTGCAACAATAATTTAATCACATGCCACTCGAGTCAAAACAATGTTACTATAGACAACTGGTAAATTTATTAAGGCAAAATCATCAAAATCTCCATCGATTAGAGCACTTAAGTAGATCTGGTGATTCGCAAAACTTAAAACACATAAATCAAAAGCCAGGTAAACAGTATACGAAAGTAAACTTCATCGTTCTTACTACTTTAAGATTTTGGAAAGAGCAAAAAAAAGCAAGTCTGAACAGTTTCCATGATCAGTCAACAGTCAATATATAGATCAGGGATCGAAATCTCAGCAAAAGAGACTCATGCAAAAACAAACTCCGATCGGTTAACCGGAAAACTCACCGGAAAACATCCCAACAACTATCCATTCCTTGGATAGGTTCGGGGAAGCCGTCCTTAGCATAGATACTGCGGTACACAGGTCCAACTGAAGGTCTACCATCGCTACCTTCTTTGCCTTCCTCAACCTTGAATATGAATTCCTTCGGCTGCGCCATGATTGATCGAACCAGAAACTTCTTCTCTCTCGCGTTTTCTAATAGAGGAGAAGTGAGAGAATAGGGTCCACACGGCTCTGCAGATCGGAGAAGAAGTTAATGTAGCCTGCCTACTGCGATTGTGATTGGTTGCTCTTCACTGACCATTACTTGTCAAAAGTCAAATTTATATTCAACCTCTTAATGGGCTTCCCACCATCATAGTAAGCCCAATAAAGTAATATTATCCATATGAAATTTATCATATGATTTGTCTAATTTATATTAATGGTCTTTAGATTTCATCATTAAGATTTATTTTTTATTTTATTTCAGCAAAACAATCATATTAAGAATAAAATTCGGTCAATTATAGTTAAGATTTCTAAAAAACAAAATAAATCTACAATAATTAATAAGAATATGCTTATTTTTAGTATTTGTGTTTGGGGACACATTTGATATGTTGACACCAATTAATTTTGTAAATATGTATTTTTTATGTGATTGTACATGACCGTTAACAATTTTTAGCAGATAAATTAACGAAAAAATAATCAACACGTAAAATACAAATAATTCGTAAAAAACAAATAATATGATGGAATAAATGATCTGCACGTATATCACTTTCTAGACGAATATGAAATCGCGAAATCGGCATTTAACAAACCAAATATGGATATGATATTACTTGTACAAACCAGATCAGTTAACAAAGTAATACCAAAATGAGTGGATTACTTGATGAACCATCTTCGTTTTCTCTTCCAAATGAACCATCTAGATAGAGATGGAAATTAGTATTCGTTTAGTTTTAAAAATGACAACCATTCAAATGATTCATCAAGATGAGTTTAGAAAATTTAGGAAAAAATTTTAAAATGAGTTGGATGAACCAAGTTGGACCATTTAGATAGAGATGACTCTCCAAAATTTTGTAATGTCTAGAATACCCTCGTTTACAATTATAACTCAAACTAGATTTGACCCCGCGGTACACCGCAGGTAGATTTTTTTTGTTCTATGTTTTATATAAATTTTTTGGTTGTAATTTGAATCTATTAATTTAATTAATTACCTAATCAAAAGTTATTTTGTTTTTTAAGTTTAATTTTAATATTTTTGTTGCAGCTTTTAGTTATTGTTTGAATTTGTTTGATAATCGACATTAAATTTTTTAATTGTAAATATTATACTAATAATATGTATAATAAAGACATAACCTAATGTTATCTAATACATAGATTTAATGTTATATAATGTTCTTCCACATTTTCTGATTATATGTTTGTATGAATTTATTAAAAATTTAAAGATGATTATATGGACTATGGATATGATAGTAAGAAATATTAATGTCATATGTTTTGAGATAAATGTATTTGTTACTGTTTCTTAGTTAATGTTTATAGTATCTATATTAATTTATATACTTTAAATGTAGTCTAAAATTTGGGCATGTCATTGTAATTTTTTACAAAAAAAAATGTTTAGTTGAAAAAACTGCTGCAAAAATAATAAGTAGATATCTTTTATTAAATATTTTTGTTTTAATTTGAAATGGTTGTGTTAACTGTAAATTTAGTTATCAAGGTTTTATTTTATTTTATATTAAGAAGATGTGTATATTAATTTTAATATCATGTTAATTTTTTTAAAGTTAATTTTTAAATGTTTTTGTTGTAATTTTAGTTGATTTTTGAGTTTGTTTGATAATGATTAAAATTGTTTAATTTTAATTTAATTATTAATGTTAGAATTAATAATATGTGTGATAAATACATAGTTTAATATTATCAAATGTTTCATTTTCAAAAATAGTACATAACATATACTCGTTTCGCCATATAATCCCGTTCCCATGTCCTACCATATAACCCTTTCTACAATATAACACATCTCGTGTTATTTTAAAAATATTCACAATATTTTAAAATTTTATTAAGCTTAAATATAACAATAATAATATTTAAAGACTTTTTTAAATTAGATTTATTATATCTGGTATAATTAAGTTAAATTATAGTGTCATTTTAGTAAATGTTTTTTTTTGGTCACTCTACTGTTAAAATCATATATTTGAAAACAAAAATAGGAATAATAATCTAATTTAATAGATACAGGTGATTACAATATAGTCATAGAAGATTAAACTAAAGTTTATGTATACGTAACTGTGGCAAGCATTTTTGTATAATTACATTACACGAATGTAACAATGTCATATATATACATACACAATTTTTCTTATTTAGCAAAAAGTAAAACTTAGGTGGAAATATTATAGTATATAATTTTTAGTATATAATGTCGACCCATTAGAAGTTATGTTTTTCATAAAAAAACATCATCATTATTATGATAATTTAGACCAAAAGAAAATAAATATTAGGTTTGTTATTTTTTACAAAACTGAAATTTTGGGAATAATATACTTTTAGAAACATAAAAACTGTTATTTAAAGAAGAAATCAGAAACACTATTACAATTTAATACCAGTAGACGACTAAACGGTAGCAATATAATCATGGAGCATAAAAGTATACAGTAATAGTTGATATATCTGTACTAAATTATAAAACGTAATTTTAAAAAATAATCTTTGTTTATATACATGATTTCAAGATTCATTAGATTTTAGATTTTAACTCACATAAGAACTATATAAAAAGACTTAATCATTATGCAATATATTTTTTGATTATATAAATAGAATTATAATAGTAAGCAACTTCGTAGTTGTATTACTTTTTTCTACTCAATCTTTTGGCTTCCTAGTCATCGTCAATATCTCAACGATCTCGCACTCGATCGTCCATGTCTCTTTACCATCTGTGCCATAACCACATCTAAAAAAGACAAAATCATGAAAACCAATTAAGAAATTCGAATCATTTAAATCAAATAGAAGATATTGTTATAAGAAACTTTTTTTTTCCATCAAGTGGCCGTAGATTTATAACTGTGTAGATAATTTGGCATCGATTCTAAATTTAGGAAAAAAAAAAGTGTTGATGTGCTCTAAGACTTGTTTAAAGTTGCATTCTTTGTACAATTAAAGTCGGCATACATCATCATCACCTGCACGAAACATATATAGAAATCAGTGACATGCCATAGTAGAAACAAAAGCTCAGATAACTAATCAATAATCAAAATTGTAAAAACAAAAGCTCAAACAACAAATCAACTGCAGTCACATTATCCCCAAAAAAAAAAGCTTTTTCTATCCCAAAACGAACATACCATGCAACCCTAGCTAAAGCTCTCAAACTTTGAAGTCATGAGATACGACTAAAGCAGAAAATTAGAACAGTTTGAAGAATTGATTTGTAACAAAAACAAACATAATGACAAAAATATGAAATCGTGATGATGCAAAAGGTATGAGGCTTTTATTTAAAGAGTGGGATACGATTTAAGTTATTTAGGTTTCGCCGCACATTTAATTAAAAGATATTATCGTCTGTTGGAAAAAATATTTAACAAAATCTTAAATTTGTTATGATATTAACTATTTTGGCATTTACCATTGAAAATTGACAATTATTCTTATCCTTAAATCTTAATTGATTTTGGTAATTAAGATTTTATATCGAAATTCATGTGTAGAATTTATAGTAATATCAAAATTAATGCTTAGTTTGTCATACAATAATTTGTGTATTTTTGATATAATTTAATTAAATCGGATATACTATAAATGTAAATAAATAATATCTTAATTGATTTTTGTTGAAGATTTTAGATCAAATTTATTGTTTAGATTTGTATAAGAGTTTATTAATTCTTAATTGATTCTTTTTGAGTTTTTTTATAAATAATTTGTATTAAATTTATTTTTAAAATTTGAAAACTATCGATATTTGGTCCTTGAAAAAATCTAATTAATGTTTGTTTCTTAAAAGAAACAACATTTGATTCTTAAAAGAAACAACATTTGATTCTAATAGTATGCTGAATTAATGTTTATATTCTCAATTACAAAATCTACGAAAATCCCATTAAATACGAAATTGATTTTAAGGTTAATTTCCTATTCTAAAAATATACGAAATTAATGCTTTTGGTTGTCTACAAATTTTTTTATATGTTATAGGGTTTCAACTTTTTAAAAATTTAGTGTAATTATTTTTATTTAAAATTTATAGCATATATCGTCGTAGTATAAGATTTGATTCATTTTCTATTAACCAAAAATGAATGATCCCGTGATTAATGCTAATTGATCCGTTAAAAAGAATGTTAGTTTTTTATGTAAAGATAATTCAAAAATATTTATAATGATTTGAGTGATTTTGTTTTATTTTTAGTTTCCTAAATTTTAGTTTAGTTACGGAAAATAATTAGTTAATTTCCTAAAAATATGTTACCATATATGGAATCAACTAAAATTATTCAGATCTAAAGGGGTTAAACAAATCTTGTATAAAATAAAAAGATTCGATTGAAAGATTAAATCCTACGATTAAGGGCCAAGATCATATTAAAAAATTATGATTACCAAGTTTATGAGATTAAAGGTCAAGATTTAAATATATTAACCCTTCCCTAGATTAATGGCCAAGATTAAAACTAACAATCAACATGTTTATCCGATCCTTTAATCAGATTATCCGATTTTATATGCTAATCAAAATATTCTTTTACCCTTAATGAGCTTTAATTATTTGTCCTCACTACTACTCATCATTGTCCTAACTCTTCTCTTTGTATCACATTTCATTAGAACATTCAGAATCAGCTAATTTTGATGGTTTTTACACTCTATTTGTTGATAATTTGGACTGCCACTTGGTCTGAACACTAACGGCAGTTCCTAAACAGAACATCAAATGACCTGCAAAAAATTGAACCACACTTGAGCACAAGGCTTGTGTGTGCGTTTGTGTATGTGAGAGAAAGAGATTTAAGGTTTATACTTACTGTCTTGTTGTTGTAATAGACCTTAACAGTCTAGAGGCAAAGGCTATGGAAAGACTTATTTCAACTAATGTTTTCGCATGTGTTGATTGTCTGCGTCCCACTTCTAGCTCCGAGTTCCTCATCTTAGTTTTCGTGAGTGTGTTTTTTCTAGGGATTTAGGTTGTTGAATTTGATATAAACAATGAGGATGCAATCATTCCTTGAGTAAACTGAATTGTTATAATAGAGAACTAAAAGAAAACAAAAAAGTGTTAAAGGTGTTTAACCAGCATGAATCCAACGGACAGGAGAAGCACGAGATGGTTTCTTAGCATCAACAACACAAAGAGACTTGTCGATATCATCTAAGACATACCAAAATTCTTCCAAATGTTGTTAACAGAACAATCTTGAGCTTGTTGACCATTTTATAGCAAACATATATGGCACATCCTGCGTGAGCAATCCGGAAATCTGGCAAGAGAGAGTGGAAAACTGAAACATTAGAAAAAACAAACTGCGGAAACGGAAGATGGAGATTTAGGATAATCTCTATCCAGTTGAATTTCTAAAATATGTGCCCTTCCCTTCTAATCTCTGTATGTACATGATGATGCTTAGAACACAAAGCTTAACAAAGTCACACGAAGATTGAGCCACATTAAATAAAGATTAACCAAATCCTAGTCATTTACCAAAAATTTGATGCCATCTGGTGGGGATACCTACAGACTCTTCAGCTCCTTGGCAAGCTGCTTGATAGCATTGGGTGGTAGATTCTCATTACTTGTCTGACCATTAAAAAACACCACCAAAGAACACAAATCAGAACAGGTACAATTCAAAGGTTTTTCACAAGTTTCCAAGTTAGCACGATTTTAACCAAGAAACAAAGAGAGAGAGAGAGAATTACCATGAAGAAACATAAGAACAAAAGGTCCTCCGCATATGTTCTTATCCTCAGGCTCAGGATAAACAGGCAGAAGCACCAATGTGATAAAATCCTTTTCAGTTTCAAAGACTCAATTGCGATAAAACTGTGCCAAAGCCACAAAAGGTTAATGCAATTCCTCAACAGATTTGAGTGGTCTAAGCAACAAAAATATTCTTTAATATTTCATCAACGCATAGAATTTTTTTAAATCCGGTTCTACACCAAAATGAAGTATTAAAAGTATAGATACCTGGCCAGCATTGCGCGGGAATCTGGATCTATCTTAAGGCATTCCTAATAAGCATCAATAGCCATAGTTATGTTTCCAGCATCTTTGTAAAGAACTCCTGTATTTGAATCGCACCATGAACTGGTTATAAAGGACAATAAACGAAACGCGAAGGAGGTAAGCAAAAAAACAAAAAATCTAAATCTAGACACTAAAAAAAACAAACCTGACTCCATTTTCTTCAGCCTCGACATCGAGCAAAACTCTGAAATCGAAATCGAAATCGAAATCTAGGTCTTGACATCTATTTTCGAAAGCCATGAGAGTCTAGACTTTGTGCTATGATTCCCAAATTTCCTCTATTGAGAAAGCAAAAGTGCATCAAGAGTTTTCTAAAAATCTGGATTTGAGATACATAAGTTGTGAAGAAGAGAAGCGACCGCGAGAAAGAGAAGCTTGATTAGGTTTAAGAGAGATTTTTTTCGGGTCAGGGTAAATGAGTCCGCGTGTCTCTATATGGGTTGGGTAAAATATGGGCTTGGATCTATTAAAATGACACTATTGCCCATAAAATGTTTAAGGTATTGTTATAAAAGTATTGACATTGCATTGTAAATTTTCACAAAACAAAGGTTACTCTGAAAAAGTTGCTGCAAAATAATAAGTAGATAATATAAACTATATATAAATTTCATATTTTTATTTAAAAAATCACAATATTGCACCAATTTTTTCTCTAAAACTGTAAAATCACGAACTAATATTTTCTGTCAAAATCATAAAATCTCGGAATTAAGTTTTTTTAACCAAAATTTTAAAATACTGTAATTCCATCAAAACAAATTTTTTTTGCCAAATAATTCAAAACTGTATTTCCTGTCAAAACCGAGAAATCGGAAAACGCAATTTTTCCGCCAAAAACCCAATTTCGTAAATTTGCGGTTTTGGCGGAAAAATTAGAGAAATGTGTTTTCCCGCCAAAATCGAAATTGAAAAACGTAATTTTCCCGTTAAAACCTTAATTCCGCAATTTTGCGGTTTTGGCAGAAAAATTGGAGAAATGTGTTTTCCCGCCAAAATCAAAATCGAAAAACACAATTTTTCTGCCAAAAACTTAATTCCACAATTTTGCGGTTTTGACAGGAAAATTGGAAAAAATAATTTTTCGCCAAAATCGAAATCGGAAAACGTAATTTTCCCGCCAAAAATCAGAGAATTAGGTTTTTTCCGCTAAAACCGTCAAATCATGATTTTAGCAGGAAAATTGTGGAATATCGTACTCCCTTGAAACCTCAATTCCATAATTTTTCCGCTAAAATCGTGATTTAAAAGCGGAAGAAACCTAATTCTATGATTTTGCGGTTTTAGCGAGAAAACGTTGTTTTGCGATTTTATGGTTTGGGAGAAAAACGTAATTTTTTCAATTTTTATTATATTTTAATCAATAATTAAAATTAACATATTTAAAATTATGATTAAATCAAAGTACGAGTATTTTAGTCATTTTCTTATTAAATTCATCTAGATGGAGATAGATATTTACAAAAATGAACCATACAAACAAAAGTTCATCGAGATGCTCAATTCAAATGAACATAAAATAATTGAGACGAACAACATTCAGACGAAGCATCTGGATGGAAAAATCATATAAATAGATATGTCAAATCAACAAACGAACATGTCTAAATCGATACTTGATAGTGGAGGGAAAAGAGGAATAGTATTTTATAGAATTTGAGGGTTATTGGCGGGAAAATGTCGATAAAGTCCCTGATGTATATATATATAATAACCTCTCATGTAACATGTTTATTGGCATCGCTTAGATCCCTGTTTCTCCCAAACCCTTGTGTGCTTGCTTACTAGCTTCATTTTCCCAAAGTACTTCTCTTTCTCTCCGCCTTCGTTTTCTCGATGTCTTGAAAATTGAAAACATTTAGGGCTTTTACGAGTCTGAAAACTTCATCATTAAACTGGTATTTTCTAATATACGTTTTTCGAAGAATCTAGGGTTTTTTTTTTTTAACCAGGAATTTAGGGAATATCTCGTTTGAGTTTCTCGAGGAGCTTTACTTTTGTCGAATTTCATGTTTTTACTGGTGATTTCAGCTGGAAATTTTGTGAGGAGTGATTGCGAAAATGGCATCGGGTGCTTTCGAGGATGAGGCTGAGGGAACTATTACGATCAATGAATATATCGAAAGCATGGACGCGGAAGAGCTGGTAATGATTCTCTTTTCTCCATCAGATCAATTTTGAAACCTGACATGTTCCTGATTCTTACGAAAGTTGTATACTTTCCCACATTTTCACTCCTTGGTTTGTAGTTTTTAAGGGACATATAGATTCCTGATTTGGGGATTTTTGTCTAATTATTCACCACCTTTTCTGAATCTAATACAGTAGTTTGGATGGGATTATTGTACAGTCTCTGAGCTTCTTGCTTACTAGTAATGATTTTGTGTGTCTCTTCATCTGTTTCTATTACAGTAGTGTGTGTTTCTGTAATCATACGGACATACGGTACTTGGGTTAGCGGTTTAATGTCATCATTCGTTAACTACTTTTGTGATTCTTGTTGTGAAGGCAGCGGATTTGGTGTTGGGTGGAGATGAGGGAGATGAGTGTACTTACCCCAAGGGTTACATGAAAAGACAAGCAATTTTCTCATGCATTACATGTACACCAGAGGGGAATGCTGGAATTTGCACTGCTTGTTGCTTATCTTGTCATGATGGCCATGAGGTATATATGTAGCCAGATTATGTATCTTTAAATTTGACTTCGATGTGTTAGTTGGTTTCCTAATGGTTGAACATTGTTGTTCTGGTTATCAAGCTTTTGGAGCTGTGGACTAAGAGAAATTTTCGATGTGATTGTGGGAACTCCAAGTTTGGAACCTTAGCGTGTAAGCTTCTCCCTAGCAAAGATATAGAAAACTCTGAGAATTCTTACAACCATAATTACAAAGGCTTGTACTGCACTTGCGACCGACCTTACCCTGACCCAAACGTGGAAGAACAAGTAGAGATGATACAGTGTTGCCTCTGTGAGGATTGGTTTCACGAGGAACATCTCGGTTTCAAACCTTCAGACAGTGTTGGTAGCCAGGTCTGTGGCCAGCACTTAATCTTGTGTACGATTGACTTTTCTTTGTCTCTGGCATTTCAGTTCAATATCTTATGTGATTATAACAGATTCCAAGAGATGAAGAAGGCGAGCCGATCTATGAAGATTTCATTTGTCAAGACTGCTCCCCAGTTTGTTCGTTTCTGACTCTTTATCCTGAGAAATTGTGGGTTGCTGCTCAAGTAGATTCCACTGGTCGTGCTAATGCTTGTTCAGAGACAATTGAGTCAAACAAAACCTACATGGATTCTGAACCCGGCCAGCCAGAGAACGGTACTGAAGCCGAGGAATCTGTTATGCGAAAATGTTCTGTGAAGATCAGTGAATCTGAACCTGGCCATCTTGAGAACACTTCTGGAGCTGAGAAATCTGTTGTGCGAAAATGTTCTGAGAAGATCAATGACTCTGAACCCGGCCAGCCTGAAAACAGTACTACTGAAGCCGAGGAATCTGTTGTGCAAAATTGTTCTGACAAGATCGACAACTCTGAACCTGTTCCTGCGACTGGTTGTGCTATTGGAACGGATCTAAACTCGCGTCCTGATTTTGTGAAGAAACCTTTGTTTTTGTCCAAAAACTGGAGGAACATCCTATGCAGATGCGAAAAGTGCCTTGAGATGTATAAGCAGAGAAAGGTAAGCTATTTACTTGATGCAGAGGATACAATTGTTGAGTACGAGAAGAAGGCAAAGGAAAAAAGAACAGAGAAACTGGAGAAACAAGAAGGTGAAGCACTTGATCTTTTGAATAATCTCGACCACGTAGCCAAAGTTGAAATCCTACACGGTATCAAAGACTTCCAAGATGAATTGAAGGGTTTACTGGTATATATTGTCACCTCTATGAAAGGGTTTGATTACATTTTCAGGAACTCTCATCGTAGAGTCTTTTTGTTTTTTGTAGGAGTCTGGTGGGCCGTCAAAGGCGATAACATCTGCAGATATCGAGCAAATGTTTTCAAAACTGAAAAACAAACGCAAAAGGATGGAGTGAGAGGAGTGATGAGATTTAAGGTATTAAATCTTTCTTTCTACATCTTATGGTAATTTTCTTTAGATGTGTTGTTTCGTTGGTTTGAAACGAGGAGTGAGGAGGTTCCTCTTTCCTCTGCTCTGGTCTATCTTTATCTTCTAAGTTATGCAAACAACTTTTTACTTTAGTGTATGAAGTTTGTAGCTTAACTGTAACAGTTGACTCATATATAAGCTAGTTGTTCTAGAACCACTATTTACTTTAATTGTTTCAACTGGTTTTACATTAATTTAGAATTACAAAGAAACTCCATTAGGAGTAAATACCACCTGTGAATCGGAAATAATCTGAACATGTGGAGAGATTCGTTTATTTACTAAATCAAAAGATGCCCCAACGTCAAAACAACTCAAAACAGAGAGAGCCCAAACAAAAAATTGAAGGAACAGAGCAAGAATTACACAATGGTCTGTCTTCTCCAAATCAGAAAGATCCTTTAGCAGTGTCCCAGTTGAGCAAACATACCTCTTTTGTAACTCTGGAAGCTCCGTTAAGAAGAGCTTATAGAGCATGCTAAAAGAAGAGCATACTCTACTATAATTTGGGCCATGTAAAGTACTAAGATTTTAGGTTTTGGGCTTCGGAATACCAAATTCAAATTACATGTGAGGTCATATAAGATAAGAGTAGGATATGAGTTTTTTTTTTTTTTTTTTTTTTTTTTGTTAAAGGGCTATGACATTGTTTACGATTCTAAATTTCGTTTGCCTGAAAACGATAATCGAATATTTCCACCTCAGTTATTTATATTTATTTGTCGACAGCAGTTATTGTTTTAATAAAAATACTAATATTGATCAACGTCGGAAGCTCGTGAGTGTTGGCCCCTTGAGCTTGAAGTAACGACAGCCCCCGTGACACCGCCACGTACTTGTTGTCCTTTTGGAAATTTCCTCGAAGTTTCTTTCATTGATAAAGAATTTGATGCAATCCAATAAGTATACGACGCGTAGGGCTCAATGATAGGATCATCTGATAAGATCGCTTGTTAATGACACATTTACGTCTACATGTAGAATATGATGTATTAGTATGTGTCCATATGTTATTACTATAAGAATAAATGCAATAATTATGGTATCACATCACAATCGCACTTATGCAAACGATATCGCCATTACAACGGTTTCAACTGTATTTTGTGCACAGTATAATCTACGAGAGTGTTTGAAAATTCGTAGTTTAGTGGTTTTGATTGATATCATAAACCAATTTTTGTTGGTTATATTTTTAAATCAATCTTGTACGTACTAATTTGGTTTTCGTCCCTAAAAATCCGGAGAGAATCATTCAAAAGAAATGGGTTTGACATTGTTTGAAACAGATCATACTATGAATGATTGGATTCTATTAATTGATTGAATTCTGAGATAAACGAATATGAATGTATCGACTACCACAAACTATTGACATGTTACACTTATTTAATGAGTAGATGGTTTTATATTCAAATTAAAGTATACTATTTGTGATTATTGAATTTAACGACGTTTATAAAAAAAATAAACAAGACAGCTTGGTGGTTGGTATATAAATGTGAGTTTGCCAGGTTTTAACACGGTTTTGGTTTGGTTTAAAGACACCAACTAACCGGAAAGAACATGTACTTGCGTTCTTGTGTCTTTGATCTATTCTAATATTTTATTTTTAAAAACGAAAAAAATAGTACTAAAATAGGATGAAAAGTAGTGTAAGCACAGTATCCAGCATATAACTAATTACTAGCCAAATTCTTATACAATATGCAGTACGTTTTGGTTTGTTGATTGTAATTACAAATTTAGTTTCATACGTGCATGAACAATTCATACGTACTCGCATTGGATTAAAACCTAGCTTGTATCAACTTCGCTTAACTTATAACCAAATTGTTTTTTCTCTTGAATATAAAGAGAAATTATTCTTAAAACAGTTCCATTCTAACTCGCAAATCAGTTGAAAGATCTGAAGGTCACGATTCGTCAGCTTAACTAGTTAAGCTATCGCCGTTAATGTTGTTAGCAATATCGTGTTCTCTCGCTATCACCATTAATGGTGACATCGACATCTATGACTATATAATATATTAGCATATTGCAGCGGATGTGTTTAGGTTTTAAGTTAAATTCAGTTTTTTTTTTCTTAACAAAATATTGCAGTGGAGTGGTGTAAGTACTGTACTTTTTGTTTTCTAGAAGTTGCATAGAGTTTAGTTTCATTTCATTTTTTATACGGTTCAGGTCATTATCTATGAAGAAAATGAAAATCAAGTAATCTAAATTAAAATTTTCAATTCGATTTTATATATGGTCAATTAAACTAAATTGAAATTAGCATCTTCATAACCGAATAACAAACTTTTGGTTGGTCGAATTTATAATCAATAAAAATAAAGATGATATATACTTATAAAAATACGAATCCAACAGATCAGCATCCTTACGATATGAGTCATTCATCTATTACTAAACAGAAACATACAACATTATATATAAACTAAACATCACACATTGATCCATACAACTCCCCAAGCTTCCATCAACTTAGACCCACACAGAAGAAAAAGAGAAGAAGAAAGACTTTTTTTTCTTGGGCATTTCCCAAGTTTTCTTTTTTCTTCCTCTTATAACTTTTTTTGTGGGTATTTCCCAAAAACACAACAAACTTTTATTTTGTTCTTATAAAACCTTCTTTAAAATTTATAAAAATGGGAAACTGTATGATGGGAGGAAACAACATTGAAAAAATGGTTGAAGAAGAAAGAGAAGTAATGAAGAAAGATTACAAGAGAAAGGATCGTAAAGTTAAGATTGTACTTAGAAGAGATGAGTTAGAGAAACTCATTCTCTTCCAGTTAAACGCTGGTGGCAACGTTGAAGGCAAAGGAGAAACAACTTTGGCTTCTTTCGGAGATTTTCTCAGGGAGTTAGAAGCGGAGAGATCTGCCGGAGAAGCGGCTGCTAAGGCGGCTGAAGTAGAGGAGGAATCTCGCCGGACTTGTCGAAAGTGGCGGCCGTCGTTAGAAAGAATCACTGAATGGCCTGAAGAAACACTTTCGTAATCACTTTCTTTAAATCCTTTTTTTTTTTCATTTTAGATATTTTTAAGGTTTTCATTTTCTTATTAAAATGGGATTTTTTGTGGGGGAGTTTGCTCTTTTGCTGATTTTTTTTCCCTTTTTTTACCGAGGGATAATTTTTTCACCTGAGAATTGTTTGTCTCAGAGTGTTTTGAAATCCGCAAAGGCTTATTTACCCTATAGAAAATCCAAAGAAAAAACGAAATTATGTATTTTTATTTTCGTCTTTCATGTAAGGTTCAATTTGTCAACATAAATAAATAAGTATGAATTTGTTTTCTCGCTTTTAAAGTTAGTCTTCATATAATTAACCACGATCAATTCCATTTCACCAGTGTGGTTTAAGGTTTTTTAGATCAATTAGGGTTTTTAACTATCTGCATGTGATACATAGAGTAGCTTTGGTTTGAAAAAATATGTGTTTTATTTCAAACTTTTCTTTTTTTTGTTATCTCATTGGCATGTAGAAAAGTAGAAATACATAGAGGTCGAAAATTCGATTTAGTTTGTACATCGTATTGATTTGCGATAAAAAGGGGTATGCTATAGGGTACATACTAAAAAGTGTGGGTAGTTGATTGTCAATTATATTTTACATTAAGCTTTTCGTTGAAACCTACCCACATGCCACAACCACAACCACAACAATCAACGCATAACTGTTAGAAGAATAATTAATACGTCCTTCAACAATTATCATCAAAATTCTACTATCTACCTGTAATGGATGACCCAGCTGATCTGTCGTGTCTCGTTGAACATGTAGAAAAGAGAGTATATAGTATTATTCTTTCAACTTAATTAATTTTAATCATTGTTTACCTTTTTCTGTAAAAGTTGGTATTATATCAATAAATAACAAAACATCTCACCCAAAACTCAGATCGTAGAGACCAATAAAAGGTTACAAAATTTGATACATCAGCTTTAAGCCTTTAACTATATACAGTAATTTGTGTTCTAAAAAAATGCAATTTCCTTTTTAATAAATGAAAAGTTGAAAACCCTTTTTAAAAAAATTTGTATTGTATTTTGTGTAAAGAAACATCATAGCTAATAGAAACATAACAAATGATGGTGATAAATTGATAGTTGGGGAATCTATGAATCTGGCTTCACTTATTTGTTCAATCAACTTATCCCGACAATGCCTTGGAATAACTCATGGTTTCTTCAACGTTCTCTGCTTTGTTTCTGTATATATATATATATATATATATATATTTTGGAATATGCTGATGTCAAAAATTTGATACATTATTATTTATGAGACAACAACAAAATATTTCCCACAAACCTGTTACTTCTAGACTAATATGTTACAAAATACACACACACACACATATATATATATATAGATACTACCCTAAAACTACAAAATTTTGATATATTTATAAATCCGAAATTAACTTAAAATTATTTTAGCTGGGATAACTAGCAGCCATCTCCTTGTCGTTCATTATTACAACCAACCATCACCATAGCGACTTGAAGCTGATAAGCAGGGACGTGTGCGATCTGGTCCACAAGGTGCTCTAACTCGAAGACGCTGCCCTTTTTGCATTTCGACAACAGCCTTTGAGCTTCTTGCTTCGTCATCTTGATCTTAACCCTCACAACCTCTTCCTTCCCTTTAACCATATTCAAACTCTCTTCCCCCTCAAGAGGCTTCTCCTTTGGTTCAAGTTCTTGATCAAGATCAAAACTCACCGCCTTCTTCGGCTCGAAGATCTTATTATTCTCTAACTGAAACCTCACAACCTTACGTGGCTTAGCCTGAGGCTTTCTCTTCTGTTCATCTTCTTCGTCTTCTGCTTCGAACCTCAGCGATTTGTCAATCCTCTTGGCTCTCTGCAAGCACCGAGACTTTTTTGTCGATCCTCTTACTGAAACCTCTGAGTCATTCAGAGGCAACGTTATGTCTAAGTCGTCTCTGTAAATAGGTTTCGCTTCTAGAACGTTCTCGTACTTTTCTTGAAGTCTGTTGAAGCATTTGGATAAAGAATCCATCATTTTTTTCTTCTTGTTCTTGATCTTCTCTATTAGCAAATCGAGAGAGACTTTTATGTTATTTTGAAAGTTTTCTTTTTTACTATATATTGAAATATTGTGAAGGGGGAGGATATTATATAGGCGACCAACTTTACCATTATTCAGACACGTAGTGGAGTGGGCTTTGGGGTAAGATGATGACGACACTTTGCCGTGGGATATTAGAATTTAATTATTCATATTTGTATTGCTTTACTATGCAAAAAAAGTGTAAGAACCATCTTTTACGTTAAATATTTATCATGCATAAATAATCGAATACAAACAATTAATTAGTTCATTTGTTTTTCACAGTCGGTGTTGAGTTACGAGAAAGTTAGGTTTAATTGAAGATAACTGATTAAATTTTAAGTGATTTGAGATTTTAAGAGGTTTGAGAACATCAATTATATATTACTAACGATCATATATAAGTATATAAGTATATTTTTGCTCATGAGTTTGAAAGTTGCAGGTAAAAGTCACGATCTAATGAACTTAATTAAGGTATACCAAGGAAAAGTGACGATATCATGCATCATTAATCAGTCAAAAAAAAGCTTTCCCATGACTTTTAAAGTTTTATCTCATATATGCTGCTTATCTGAAAATGACATTTGAGTATATTTGTCACATTTATCCAATTTCCTATAGTGTTATCTATCAGAATAATCAACTACCAGACGTTCTAATATACTAAAAAACTCCAACTTTCCACAAGTAAATATGGTGCCGTGCCTATGGGGGCATTCTATATGACATGGTCAATTATTCCATTTTGAATTAGTCTAACGAATATTTTTTTTAAGAAATCGTAATAATCCACAAACTGAAAAAAAAACAAGTGTTTGTCACAGATTCTTTATGTAACTTTGGCGTAAAGTCACGTTCGACCAAATCAACTATTTACAATGTTATAGGTTCGAGAGTTTTTAACGAGGAAAGTTGAGACTATCCTATACTTTTCGCATAAGCTTCTTCACATGAGAAGGATAGCTAATTCACAACACTAGAGATTCAGTTTTAGTATGCAAATCTGCATAAAGAAACACGATCTTGATCATTACTCAAAATCAGAAGATAAGTTGGATTAAGACACTCATACACCCCAAAACAACTATATATCTTCCCTCACTAGAAAGTCCAAAATCCTCTATTATTGTTTTCTCAATATTTAGAAGCGACGGTTTCCAATAGAGGGAGAGGATTTTGTTCGTGGATATATATCTTCAAAAACCAAAGGTTACATTTGGATACGAAGATACCAAGTTTCTGGAAATGTATCCATATATACTTGCTTCATTATTCTTATTTTGTAATTTGTCATTTATGATAATAAAATAACAAATAACACACACTCAGATTTTGGTAATTTTATTTTTGTTGGGTATAATATCAAGAGAATATGGAAACCATATAAATCCAGGCGAATATATATAGCACCAATTCCAGCAATATATCAAAACGTTTATATATGGACTCATTTTGGAAAGTAACTTATCGTTCTCATATATACCCGTTGTCTTCTTCTACATCAGAGTTTCAAGTTAAGGTGCTTATGCAATGGCAAACCTATCTCCACCGGTTCGAGTATACGTTTTTTTCTCTCTCTATTCACTCCCGAGATTTTTGCATCTCCTTTACTAACGAGTTTTTATGTGTGATAACTGTAGACTTGCGTTCTGAGAGTTGGACTCAAGTGTTGCAAAGGTTGCCAGACAAAAGCAAAGAGAAAGTTGCTAAATGTCTCTGGTAATAATTCCACTAGTCAAAATATATTGTTAAAGCTATATATATCGTTGTTACAATACGCTCATTTTTAACCAATATTATTTTCGAAACAGGGGTGAGTGCAGTTGAGTATAACGCAGAACAAGGGCTCTTAACAGTCTCAGGTGACGTCAACCCAACAACATTGCTTCATAAGCTTACCAAATGGGGCAAAAAGGCAGAACTTGTCTCTTTTCTTGGAGACAACGACTCTTACCATGTTCCTACAACCCCGGAACAAAACCAAAACAAGACACTGGAGAGGAAGAAGAAGAGGCCAACTAAGTGTTTTCTTCTGATGTGTTTTGGGAAGAGAGGTAGTAAATCAAAGGTCGAGCCTTTGGCGATCCCAAATTGGCACTATCGAGGAGTAGGGGCTGAAAATGGCAGTGCCACGCCCTTAATCAACGTTGGTCCACCTCCAATGGTGTATCCTCCTCCTCGAGCAATGCCTGGCTTTGCAACACCCATACCATACCCTCCTCCTTATTTTGGGGCAAGACAACCACCACCATACACTGGTGATATGTTCCGGTCAGTTCCACCACAGTCCCCACCGTATTTTCAGTTAAGACAGACTGAGTTTCCACATATGGTCAACTCTAGGCTGCATTACCCGCACCACTGAGCACAGTTCTCTCAGATGATACATTTAATGCTTTGCTCCTTTCTCTTAGCTTTGATTCAAATGCTAAGTAATAAGATGACAAATTATTTTCAACATGTATCCCAAACAGTTTCGTTCAAAAATAAATATATCGAAAGTTTTTTTCTCAAAAAAAATAAAAAATTAGTATCACTTCGCCTATTACTTTAACGATAGCTGGCTTTTAATTTTTCTTGGATCGGACTTAGGTGAGATCCGACACCAACAATTAGTCAATTAGCAAATCTTATTGGGAAATTAATATATTTTATCAAACTTATTAGATTTTTTTATAGAACCGTATGTATGAGGGTTGATTCTTTAGTACTGGTAGACAAATTAAACAGAGAGAAACAAACGAGTAGTTCATTACTTTACTGAGATAACGCGTTAAAAGCTTATCAAACTTTGGTTGATTACGACCAACCACCCAAAATGATTTTTGCGCTTGACTAAGTCCTGATTCTCTAGTCCCTAGGCCCTTTTCAATCAAACACTCATATTCTGATATCTCATTACAATTAACAACAAAATTGTGGTATTATTTGAGGGGACATATCTTAATTTACCAAAAAAAAAATACATGATTTCTACGATGACCAGAAAAGTTGGAGTCTGATGACTTACGGATTGGTATAAGTGTAATGGTGAAAAGATTATGCGATTTCAAATATATTTAGCATTCTCAATTTTTTCTTTCTCAGAATTGTATTTAAATTCACTAATTTTGTAAATTTGTAAAGGAATTTTTTGAAAAAGAAATCCCTTCTAACTCATTAATCTTTGCACCTTTACCAATTATCTAAAAAAATTAGAGATCATACGAAGTTAAAAATTATACACAATATATTCCTTACCAGTATCTTCTAAAACGTTTCACAGTCATATACATTAGATTTTTAAAATTCTAAAAGTAGAATAAAACTACTCGTCGCGAGTGTTTAAATTTGATATATTATTTATTAAAATTTTACATATTTGACATTAAAAAAATGAGTTATATTGCGTTGTACTTTTGACTTCGTAGGATTTACCTGAAAATGAAGGATAAAATTTCTAAAAAGTGGTAATTTGGAAGGTTTTGTTAAGATATAAATTTATCAAAAATTTTCTTGATAATTATATTACATAATTCCATTCTACATATATATTTTTTTTCTTCTGTTTATAATTTGTCATAATCTATATAGTGTTCTCAATCCGAGATTTTCATGATAACATAGGATGAGTCCAAAAAAAAAAGGATTCCTAGTTTGATTTATGGTTGAGAGTTGAGACTCTAAGAGGAATCTTCGATATAATTAACCATGATAATAATTAAAAAAAAACATTGGGAGGGCTTTTAAGTAGGTCACAAGCTTATCTGGGCCTGACGACCTTAAAGTGGCCCACCTTTGTAAATAAACCCGAAAGTTCGAAAAAGTAAAAACAGAGAAAATTTCCAGTCGCCGTCTAACATTCTCCTTTGGTACGGACGAGAGCGAAAGAAAGCTCGAGAGAGATGAACGTTGTTCACAGTTTCAAGAGGATTCCTCGCATCAAATTTCCACAGCGACATGTGAACCCTTCAGGTTTTGATTACCGTTATTGAATCTATGTTCTTCTTCTTCTTCGTGTTAAGTTCCATGGTTTTTGTTCTCTCGGCCTCTCTCTTGCTTGATTCGATAATTCTGTGTACGGTTCCATTGTCACGAATCAGATATGAGATTTTGTTTTTCGATCTAACTCGTTTCGACTTTCGAGAAAAATACCCGAAGGAATCATTGGATTTGCATTTATATTATATCTTAGCGTTCTAGATACCTAGATTCAAATGATACACAGATTTGTTTAGCCTCCTTTCTGTTATCAATTTTTAATCAAATCTTGAATCATTGTACAATATTATTTTGTTTTAGCTTTGATTTTGTATCAAGGATCTGTTTGTTGCATTTTGCAGCTTCAGAAGGAAAGACTCAGGTGGGAAATGAAGCTGATACATTATTCTTCTCCAATTTGAATGTCCCAAAGACTATAGGCGGGAAGGCATCATCACAGCCTAAGCGTACTCCAGTTTCTAACGAAGAAATGGAAGCCATATTGGTTAGTTACTTACTTCATGGACATGTATAACACTTTGATAAGTCTTGCACTTTTTCATGAACATTTCATATTTACTTCTTTTTACTTGGGCAAACACATATTGCGGTTGATCTCACCAACTACTAAGTTTTTAACTTTGGACCCAAAAAAAAAAACGAATTCTGAGTTTCTTTCTTCAGTATGTGATAACTTGTTCTGTTTTTTGTTAATTTATTCTCCTTTTCTGCTAATTTTCACAGTTGGGAGGCTGCCTTTGATCATTCAACATGATCTAGTGACGAGAAATGGTGGACCTCTTCTCATCTTTACCATTTACAGAGAATATACTAAGATAGTCAAGTAACTGATATGGTTGATGTTTACTACAACAACCAATTACACAATAAAACAACTTTGTTGCAGTTTTATCTTCTTTACTGAGTCATCATTGATTGAGTGCATTCTAATTACTGCTATGCTTTATTGCTGGATTCATCGTTTATTCATATCTTATATTACATGATGAAGCTCTTTTGGAAACAGTCAGAAATCTCGTAGCCTAGAAGCAAAGGTACGTTACATATACATTCGCTGGAACTTAATACAGAGAAGGGAAGTTCACTTATGGTGCTGCCTCCTCCTTTTGCATCTGTTCGATAAGAGGCTCAAGGATACAAGACTTCGGATTCTTACCCGGTGGACCTTTTTCTCTTCTTTCAAGCTCTTCAAGCCTGAAAGTAATGAGACGGTCCCAGTTTCCTCCTTCAAACAAGACACCTGCTTTTCCATCAGTGATTCTTTGCACAATCCCACAATACATGTGATATGGACTGTTCTTGTTCTTGACTATAGCGATCATCCCCGGCATGAGAAGGGGTAGCTCGGGTGCTTTCGGCTTCTTATCTGCAGCAACCGCGGATACATCGCTGCCTTGTTTTGCTGGTGGAGGAGGTGGAGGGTTTTTTTCAATGAACGATTTCAATCCTTTTTCGCCACCCGGAAATCCACCTGTGAGACCCATCATTTCTTTCTCAAAACCGTCTTCAGGTACCTTAAATGACAAGTTAGTGTCATCCCTCTCCTTCTCCGTCTCGTTCTCAGCCTTTGATGTCTCTTGCTCGTCTTCAATGTTCCTCTTGAGCTCCTTCTCGATACCTTTCTCTCCGTTGCATAATCCTCTTCCTCCCATCACTTCCCATAGATTGAATTTACCCATGGCCTTTACTTGATGAACGTTTGATTGCTGTTTCGGAGGCGAGAAAATCGACCGGTTTGCAGTTGAAAACTGATGGGTTTGGCCTAGAAATTTCGATCTATGAACAGGAGTTCTCATGGTCGGTATAGTGATCGAAGAAGTCGCCATAACTCCGTTTTTTTCTGCAGAATAGTTTAGAGGTAACTAAGGGAGATAGAAGAAGAAGAAGAAGAAGAAGAAGAAGAAGAAGAAGCGTGTGTGTGATTCGCTTGTTATAATGACCACATATTATGATTTCAGTTAGATGAGTTCTCTATCTATGTCCACAGTTGTAGGTCCTGCACCGGTTTCCGCGTAACCGGAGGAAGCGTAGTAACATTTGGGCTTTGTCATAAGTCAAACTGGACCAAGTTCGAATATCCTGATAATCTGATAATATACTATGGGCCTAGTAATATATTTTGCTAATGTAGTTTTTGTGATTAAAACGTATCGCTATTCTAATAATGCGGTTTTGTTTTTTATTGAGAAAAAGGCTGCAAGAACAAGCTAAAGCATTTTGGTCAACGACAAATAATAATTGGAATCCCATACTCCCAAGTCATCATTATCCATCAACTTTAGTCTTAGGCTGTCCCTTACACTCATCGGTATCAGTTATCACCAAATACTAGTTGGCAAAGAAATATTTAGTATGAGAAAAAAAAAACAGTTAGCATTATTTTGTTTACTTTGTCTATTAAAGTACAGTATTTTAAAATGTAAAAGCATAAGAAAGGATCAAGATTTACGACATTACATACATTGTAATTAAAATATCTAACTTATCGGAATACTAATCAATAACAAATCAGGTTTATCTCATATAGTTTCCATAATGATTAAAGTTTTTGACATTGTAGTATCTGTAACAATGCCCATGTGGGTAGTCAGGTAGAGAGCTGGACGAACTAACCAAGGGGTGCAAGCGTCTTTTCGTGACCAACTTCTCGCCGAATCAGCAAAAGCACCAAACCAAAAAAAACCAATTGGGTCAAAACACTTTCCCTTATATACAGAACAGAAGTGTATTTCTGATTTTTTTGTTCGTTAAAACTAATTCATCTTCAGCCTCTCTCATTCGATCAGGTAGGTCGATCTTTTGTTTTGTCAATCTCCCAAAATTCATCGCGTCATTCTATTACGACTTCCGAGTTTCTATCTTAGCTCAATGGTTTTTGTATTTAGTTAGGGTTTCTATTTTTTTGGGGCTTTCTTAGCTTATTCCCATAAGATTCGGCTCTGTAGATTTTATCTGAGCTTATGAAGTCCAGAAAGAAGAGTTCGTTTGCATCCTTTTCTTTTATTGAAGTTTTTTCTACTGTTTTGCAGCTGATTTATCATTTATGTACTTGTAGATTTCTGAGAAGAGTTTTTCTTTATTTTCTTGTGGAGTGGGATTGTTAAATTCGGGATTGAAAAGAAGAATAAAGGTATGTTTGATCCACATTGAAGAATACTAATTTCTAGTTGTTGATATGTTTCGTTCTTGTAATGATACTTCTGGATTTTAGATATTTGAGATAAGAATAACCATAATACAGGTCATTCGCGAGATTAAGTTTTCATGGCATCCTATCCAGAATCTAGATTAGATCATGCTTAGATGAGAGAACTCTATTAGTTATTGATTCTCTTTAGTTTTATGACATCTCAAGTTTCCTATGTACTTTTTTAGGGGTTTTGTGGACTTTTTTTGGGGAATTATGTTATGTAGTTCTTAAAATCATAGCAAACTCAGTTAATCACAATTGCGCAAATGTGCATTCTCAGAATTTTGGAATCTAAGCACTGTATGCTGAGATAGTAACCGGTAGTTTCTTTTGAATGAAGGATCTCTTGCTGAGCTTAATTTGTTTTCTGGTGGAAGGTTCTGGAGTCGTTTCAAAAGCCAAAGTTCAGATTCATGGATGATGGTACTCCTAAGAAGTTAAACATCTTACCTGATCACTTTAGTGCTCCTAGTCCCACCGCTGAATCTTCACGAAACGATTCTCCATCATCAATCCCTCAGCCAAAGGACGATATTTCTCTAAGGTAACTTGTCAACGAATATGCCTGAAAGGGAATCCTTGAGCTGACATCAATTGTATTTTTGATGGTTTTGTTTAGAGTAGGTCTCATAGCCAGTCACGGACTCGTAGAAAACTGAAAAGAGCAGCACTTATGTTGAACCTGTTCACTCTTCGCCGTCTGCCTTGGGTTTCAGACGGTCAAGAGAAGGTTCCATTCTCACACTTTTATTCTTTGTTTTTTTGTTCAACGAATCGAAGTTTGAGATACTCTAGCCTCATCATCCGGCTCTCTCTTATTTGCAGGTAGAGCTATCAGCAGCAGAGTTAGAATCACTTAGATCAGAACTTTCTGATTTGGAAGAAAGAGAAGCTTACCTCAAAGCCCAGTAAGTCATATACTTAATTTGTCCAATACTCATATCAAAACCGTAGATCTAAAAATTCTTCTTTCTCTACCCTTGCATAGGTTGGAACATGTGGATGAAGTCTTGCGCTCTGCACGTTTGTCTGGTTATTTGTTTATCCGAAGTGTAGGTTTTTACTCTGAATTTCTTATCATTATTGATCCACAATACTCACAGTGATCTTACCTGATCACTTTAATATAATACAAGTTTGTTGTTTAACTTCAGCGTTGGGCAGCTCTTCCGGGTGAACCACCACCAATAGACGATACTGAAGTAGATGACTGGCTTCCTCGGTTTGTCGTCCTTCAAGGCGCTTGTCTTTTCTTCTATTTATTGTCGACAGGTGAGTTAACTTCCAACTTTTACGATTTTGTTTCAAATTTTTATTCTTTTTGTATGTCTCTTGAAACTCTCTCTTGCAGACTTGAGCCCTCAAGATTCGACATTGCTAGCGGATATTGTTGAAGTTGGTTCGTTACCAAGCTACACGAGAGAATTTGATGAAACCCATCATTGCTTTTACATTTTAACTCGTCAAGGTCTAAGATTTGAGTGCTCAAGCACTTCTAAAACACAGGTCAGCCAAGTACATATATATCTTAACACATTTTCGTTCTTAAGAAATCCCTCAACATTTGAATGTGATGATTTTGTGGTTTTGCATGGTTTCAGGTTGATTCGTGGTTGTCTATACTGTGCCTTGATTGCAAGTCTGAACCAGAAGAAAGATCCCCAAACGGACCAAGCAAAGCACCAGAGTAACTTGAAGATTTGTTCACTTCTCTGTATAGTTTTCATTATGTATATAAAATGCTTTTACTAGATGTAGTAGAATTCACGTCAATGAAAGGTTCTTTTACTGAACTGGTGATTACAATATTTTTGATATACTTCTTTTAGCTGCTAAAGACAAAATAAGCAATAAATCTAGTTGGAAAAAAACAAAACAAGTGATTAGAAAGGCAATAAATCCTGGCCCTTAAGTCCTTCTCCGATCCAATCAACACTGACCCGTTCGATCGAACCATGCTGGTATAATATCTTCCAACAGGTTCTCATTTCCGGGCACCTGTTTTTTTACATCACTCGTCTCAGTCCTCTCACATTGTATAATCTAGAGATGAGCTCCCAAATCTGCAGATCTGCTTCTAGAGCAGCGAGGTCTCTCCTTTCTTCAGCCAAGAATGCTCCTTTCTTCTCCGGTAAAATTTATCTCTGCTTCTCTTTTTTTTTTTCCTGAAAATGTGATAAACTTCATGGGAGGATATATGTTAGATAGATGCGTTAAATATTTTCTGAATGTACCTTCGCTTATCTTCGTCTTCTCGATCAAATCAAATCAGTGATCTGTTGATCGTTTTCAATCTAAAATATTTGATTGAAGCTTTTACTTGATCCTACATGTATTCCCATTTTCTCAAGAAATTAAATTGTTTGTTTTCTGAATATGGCACTCATGTGGCTGGTTCTGTAGAGATATACTTGTGAGAATTCTTCCTGCTAACACATTTTATGTCAAAACTATTGGATAAAGAAATTTAGACTCTCATATTCTGGTTTTTGTCTCATGATTAATTTGCCTACATAAGACTTCTTATTGATTCTCCCATTAGTTCTGCTTTAGATCTGTTGTTTTTTTGTATTCCCATATATATGAACAAAAGATACAAACCATATGTCTAACATTTTGCGGATACATTGATGACTATATGTTTCAGAAGGCCGAGCTATTGGTGCAGCAACAGTGGTTTTTGCGTCTGGAAAGGTCCCTCAGTATGCATCCAACTTTGGAAAATCGGGTTCTGGCTTCACCTCTAAGAGCTGGATCACCGGCCTCCTCGCTCTTCCTGCTGCAGGTTTAACATACGTAACGTTTCCTGTGATTCAATGTTTTATGAATATATCCTCTTCTATAGGACATACACTCAAATTTTCACCTTTGTAACACTAACACAGCTTATTCATTTTGCTTCCTTCATCATTTCTGTTGTAGCCTTCATGATCCAAGATCAAGAAGTACTTGCTGCTGAGGTAATAATCGCTAAACCAAACACATATCAATATATCCTTCCCTTGAGGTTATCCCTGGTTTCTCTTTTATTCATTAGATTTCTCTGTCTCAATCAGATGGAACGCACTTTCATAGCTATCAAACCTGATGGAGTGCAGCGAGGACTGGTTCGTTGCTGGTTATTATCTTTTGATTTCAGTTGTTACATCATATTAAAATGCTCAAAGTTGTTTAGTTTTATGGCTCTCTCTCACCAGATATCAGAAATCATTTCCCGGTTCGAACGCAAAGGATACAAGCTTGTTGGTATCAAAGTCATTGTTCCTTCAAAGGGTTTCGCGCAAAAACATTACCATGATTTAAAAGAGAGACCTTTCTTCAACGGCTTGTGTAACTTCCTTAGCTCAGGCCCTGTTGTTGCCATGGTAATGAAGCAACTCTCACTCAACTTTGAAAACCATAGAGTGACTTGGCTTAGGTCTCATATCCAAAAAAACATGGAACCTTGGTTTAGGTGTGGGAAGGTGAAGGAGTGATTAGATACGGACGTAAACTGATTGGAGCCACAGATCCTCAGAAATCTGAACCTGGAACTATCCGAGGCGATCTCGCAGTTGTTGTTGGAAGGTACATTATATATTTTCTTCATTGTAATATCCCGTATATATATATTTTAGGTACGTTTCTTAGAGATTATAGATTTGGTTTGTTTGTGTTGGATGGGAAATTGCAGGAACATTATCCATGGAAGCGATGGACCAGAGACAGCTAAAGACGAGATCAGCTTGTGGTTTAAGCCTGAAGAACTCGTTTCTTACACCAGCAATGCTGAGAAGTGGATCTACGGCCAGAATTGAACTAGTTCCACTTTCTCCCTTTTCTCAGCCGTTAGATCAGAAATAAATAATTACTTCTTTTTTTTCCCTACCGAACAATAAACACGATTTTACAGTGTCCAAGGTAACGGGTAAATTAACAATCATATGGAGTACTGTTTACCGGGAAAACATCTTTTTTAAATGGTTTGTTTATTGTAATTCATTTTATTTATGAAATCACCGACCCAATGAAATTGT
This sequence comes from Crucihimalaya himalaica, assembly GCA_004349715.1. NCBI lineage: Eukaryota > Viridiplantae > Streptophyta > Magnoliopsida > Brassicales > Brassicaceae > Crucihimalaya > Crucihimalaya himalaica. Next base: position 845,374 of record SMJT01000017.1, on the reverse strand, counting down.
GCCACGTTAACGATCGATGAAACCCATTTACGCATAATATGAACTTAAAATCCGATAAGAAAGTTTCATCTTAGAATCCGCCGACTCCATTAGACAAAACTCGTATAAAATCTCAGAGAACTGGCTTATGCTGACGAGTTGACTCGTTCATTGTCTTGCTCAGTAAGAATCTTAGCTTCGACCTTGCTCTCCGATCATCTTCTTCGTTTCTCTCATCGCGTGGTTTTTCTGTATCATTGTCTCTTGTAAAATTCCTCTTCTTAGGGATTTTTTAGGAGTTCCGATATTTTAGTTTTTGATTCTTAATCTTATCGTGATTTATTTACTCATTACCTGTGTTCTTTGCGGACTTATTGTAATTTCATGTGTAGATTAGGGGTTTTATATCTTCCCCGGACTCAATTCTTCCTATATCTTCAATTATTTGATTCTCATGACTAAATTCTTAAGATTGTGACGGCGTTTTGTTTGATTTGTGCAATTTTTTAAAAGAACCGTGTGCAATTTTTGACATATCGTATAAAATTTTGTGCTTTTCGGTTGAAGAATTTACTTTGTTTGTGCAGATGGAAACTGAATTACCACTTCTAGCCGAGACCATTGCCCTAACTGAAAAGAAAGTCGCCATGGCTTTAGGTATTGTTATGTTTATGATCTATCCCCATAGCTTCTATGTTTCCGGTTGTTTGATTGTTCATGAGGATTTCTATATTTTTCTTGTCGTAGATGATATCATCAAGTTGTCAAGGAGAAAAACCAATGTGAATAAGGGTAAGAAACTGAGGAGAGAAAAGGTAATAATACCCTTCATATAGGTCTCTTGGATTACATGCCTTTTGTTTTTACGAGACTGTAATGCCATATAACTGATTTTTTCTGTGCAGAAGAAAACCCAAAAATTTAATGGTGCTGCCAGAAATGATGCTTCTAAAGTGTGGAATCATATGAACTCACTTTCTGCCGTTAGAAAGGTTAGCTTTTTAGCGTTCACCGTTGATCTGTTGTCCTGGCTTCTTTGTTTATCATCTGGACCTTGGTTTTCCTTTGCTAGGATTTTTCTTCTGACTTATCTCATAATTTTCAGGGTTCTTTTGCTAAGAGAAGGTCCAATTTCCAAGGAAATCAGTTTCCTTTACCAACAAACATTGCTCGTAAAGCCACTACTGCTACTCCACTCGATTTCCGCGGTAGAGCTTTTCATGGTGGAAGGGTGACTAGTGCGAATCAGTCAAGGTCTAGAATGCTGGATAATTCTCTGACCTGTTTGTTAATCTGAAGTCCTTATAATATCTTCGATTGTTTCTGATTCAAGAAGCTTCTATGGGCTCCTGGTCACTAGGTGGTTTATCAGTTTTATGACTGCATAATTATACAGATTTATGTAGTTGAGTTTATGATTGTGCTTGGAGGATTCAGTTCACATTTTGGGATTGGAGATTTGAGTTAGAGGAAAACAATTCATAAACTTAAGTTTGAGCGTAAACTTTGCTGATGAGTGGCTAGGGTGTTTGTCTCAAGACCGGGTGGCCTTTGATATGATCTTGGGTGGTTACTGGTTACGGTGCTTGGCCTTTGTTATAACCTCATTGGATTCATGAAACTCATTTGAATCCGTATCAGCCTCCGAGGTGTTATGTTTGATATTCTTGCTGTATGTTGAAGATTATAGCCTAGCTCTCTGAGGTTGTGACACTGTCTGTATTGGTAGAAATCTCTTACTGGGAAAATTAAGAAGAGTCAGACTTCCGGATCTTCATCAATATATTAGTTGTTACTTCATTGCACCTCGGGTCATCTCTCGAGCTCCCTTCTATTAGTCTTTGATTAGTTGCTTTGACCGGACAAAGGCCATCTCTTGGTGGGTTTACCTGTAAAAGAGCTGCACTTTTTCTATGTAGTTACTGCGAGTTTGGAGTTTTGTCAGTGCTGGGTGCCTCTAGACTGGGGAGTGAAGTGTTGCATGCTTATAATAAAATGGCTATTTGCCATCCATTCGTTACTTGGATGGTTGGATTTCGCCTTAGATCCCTCTGTCTGAAGAGATTTAGCTTTTGTTGTTAACAACTCGATAACAGATCATTTCATCTGTTGGTGCCAGTTACCGTCTGCACTTCAAGTTTCTGATGTTCTTGAAGGTTATCTCTGTACGTCTTCCCAGTTCCTCAGCAATTCCTTTTTTTTTTTTGTGCAGGCGTATTGCTCGACCAGTTCAGATCAGAGTCAACGCAAAGGTAACTTATTCATAATTATCTGTTAGATTGCATTAGACTAGCTTCTTTGTGTCTCCCCCTCGGACTATTATTCTTGCCTTCTGCATCCATAGCTATATCTGCCTGTTGATGGTAGAGAGTAAGGATAAGGTTTATGGATTAATTTGATTATGCCTTTTGGGTTTGTAAATCCCAGAATATCGAATGTGATAGGGGCTTGATCTGGTAAATGCATGGTGTGTTAATAATGAGCATGATTATTCAACCGTATATTCAAGAGCGTTATACTGAATATTTGGAGGGCTAATACACTTAATCTTTATCCGCAGAGGGATGAGGTAGATCAGAAAGTAGAAAACAGAGAATGGAAGAGGACGACACTGGACTCTCGCTTTGCAAGCATTATAGAGCAGAGAAAGACGATTAACAACTATGGCGTTACAGTTCAACTTCCAAGGTTGCCACCATGGGCTAGAGTCGGAAGATTTCCCCACTGAGAAAACCACAAAGCTTTTATGGTCGTTCCAATTTAGATTTTTTTGGCTTTTGGGTTTAGATTCCTGTTAAGGACTAAGCAATGCAATTCTTTTGTGAATCTATGACTTATCAGTATCTTAAAATTGCATCTAAGAAAGAAATAAAAAGTTAAATCTTGGGTTTTCTTATTTGCATTGTTGTCAATCACATGGTTTAACCCCTACGTGAGTACGTCTCGTCGAAAAAGCTTATCAGTGAGATATATCTCTTTACTTGAAATCAAGCTGTAGCAAAGATCCCCAGTTTCATTCGCATTTGCACTCATGTTAATCACATGTTTTACCCCTACGTGAGTACGTGTTGTCGAAAAAGCCCATCTAAGAAACGTTTGAGTTAAAACTTGTGTTCTAATCAATTTGTAACGTGTTGATCATCAAATTGGGGGTGTAGCTCATATGGTAGAGCGCTCGCTTCGCATGCGAGAGGCACGGGGTTCGATTCCCCGCACCTCCACCTTTTATTAAATATATACGTTATACTGCATATTCCGTTACTTGTATTTTTGTTTGCCTCAGTTGATTCAGGCGAAAGAAATTGGAAACTTTTCTCTCGTTCCTTTTTTTGCCATGACTAATTCCACTTTTCTTTCTTTCTAAGTTGTAATTACTAAAGGAAATAATAAATTATGATTTAAGTAAATATGGCCTATTCCAAAAACTGAACCCAACAAATATTTACATTTGATTGTGTTAATCACACATTAAATATATAAAGTCTGGTCCCGGGCTAAATACCATCTAGCAGCAGCTAAAGACTTCTACCTAACTCCATTAGATAATTTTATCTTTTAAATTTATCTTCAAGATCATATAATGACCCAAAAAATCCAAACCGGCTCTTTTGTTTTCTACTGTGACCTAATCAATAGACCAACAAATTTAACTAGACACATTTTGCTAATCGTTTGTGTATATCACTTTCATATGGTGACAAAGAAATTTTATATAACATGCACCTCGTTTTCATAAAGTACACTTTGGCCACATGTATTTATCGAAATATATATATAATGCATATCTTGAGTATGGGGACTGCTTCAAAAACAATAAATGTTATAGAAAATTGGCGACCATCTAATATAAAAATGGTAGATTTTTCTTGTGAACCCACGTTATTAATCTATGCTTTACTTTAGCCAAGTGAATAAAGAATATGATGTAAAACTGGTGTATCACATTGAAGCTTACTCACAAAGTGGTCGGCTATTGAGTCACTGCTTGTGTTTTGACTTTTATTCTTACACTAATTTTGTTTCTTAAGCTTTTCAATTTTGGTACGTCACTTAATTTGACAAGCGGAGTTGCGGAAGTGAACCACACGAATCAAAACTTCTCAAAAAGAGTTATTGTTCGTTGCTTGACTTATCCCTAGAAAAAATATTAATTCAAAGCTAGTTCCTATTTTATTACGTCTATATACCTGTCTATTTATTTCTTAGAACATTCACGAGAAGTGTAATGAAATTGAAAACAGAGAAATAAAGTTATTAATAAAGAAGATAACAATATCATACTTTTCATGGCCAATTCAACAAGTCACGGAAAGTCCTTGGAGAAGTTGATATCAACGGTGCCATCAATCTAATATGATCTCTCCCTAAAATTGTTTCAAATTTGTAGCTTTTTCTTTTGTTCGACTTTTTGTAAAAAAAAATTAACACATAATTTTAATTTTTTTTAAAGATTGTATGGTTTGAAGATAATTATATATTATGGCTTATTAAGTTACTTTTTTTTGGTTATATTCATGTTTATGTATTTTAATTTAATATATAACCTAGAGTACACACAATCTTAGAATGCTAGCATACTCAAATATTCTCAAATCTCGTGACCCCGAATTTTTGGGAGAAAAATATGTTCTACTTCCACCTAAACTCCTCGTTAAATCGTCCAAATTTATAAATCCAAGCGTTCGTTAATCTTAATTAAAATGAAAAACATATATTACCATAACGAAAAACAAAAAGATCAACAATAATAAATACATATCCAATAACGAAAACGTAAAAGGGTAATTCAGACAATTCAGAACATTCCGGTATATTCGCAGCCAAACCAAATCATGCCACGTAGCAAATAGTTTCTCTTGCTTGCTCTCTAGAAACGTAGAAATCAGAAAGTAAAATATACAGTCAAAACCGCTTCTCTATAAAACCCTTTTTTATTTTTGTTGCTCTATCTCAATAGAACAAGAAGAAACAAAACGCTCTCCAAAATATTTTGAATTTTGTATGTTTCTCCGTTAACGATGGCGAAAAACATTCTTGTTACCGGCGGCGCTGGCTATATCGGAAGTCATACTGTTCTTCAGCTGCTCGACGGTGGTTATTCCGCCGTCGTTGTTGACAATTACGACAATTCCTCTGCTGCTTCGCTCCAGCGCGTGAAGAAACTCGCCGGCGATAACGGAAACCGCCTCTCTTTCCACCAGGTTCCGTTTCGTTCTCTCTCTCTCTCTCTCTCCGTGTAAATGATTTTTTTTTTCTCGGCGAATTTTGCTGATTTGGTTTTGGGAAACGTGTGCTTGAAGAATTTAGTATCGTTTCCTGATTTTTTGATCAAATTTGGTGGTTAAAAAATCGTATCATTGATGATGATGTTTGATTCCAGGGTTCTGGTTAATTTTTCTGTACACCATGTGGCTAATTTCTTTGTGTGTACACATAATTATTCTGAATAAAGTATTGATGCCATGTGAAAGAGTAATTTAATACATTATTTATCCTAAAGTGCTACTATTTATTTATTGACATGGTTAGTTGATCTGTCTGGAATTTGGGATGTTCTTGGGGAAGGCGAATCAGAATTTTATCATTTTATTAAACCCAGAACAATGAAAGTTATACCCTGCCATTGCTGAAATCAGAATCTTTTGGGTCAATTGTGTTTCTGATATATCTTACCTGCAGGTGGATCTCCGAGACAGGCCTGCGCTTGAGAAGATTTTCTCAGAAACAAAGTAAAAAAATCTTTTCTTTTAATTATGACTAAATCATGATTAGACTGTTCATATACTTGGGGGATCGAAGTTTGATGGAAACGTGGAATTATTATTATAGGTTTGATGCAGTGATACACTTTGCTGGACTTAAAGCAGTTGGTGAGAGTGTTGAGAAGCCTTTGCTCTATTATAATAATAATCTTGTTGGCACTATTACGCTTTTGGAGGTTATGGCTCAATACGGCTGCAAAAATGTATACTATTCTTCCTCTCTATTTTGCTAATTGCCACCACATGCGTTCCCTATTATTTTCCCCTTTTGAGTTTTGTCTTGTTTGATCTCATAATTGGCTTTTACTACTCTGTTTTCCAGCTTGTGTTCTCGTCATCAGCTACTGTCTATGGCTGGCCTAAAGAGGTTCCTTGCACTGAGGAGTCTCCCATTTCTGCCGCAAACCCATATGGTCGTACAAAGGTAGTAATTTTAGCCTGAGTATTTACCAAACCCCACCTTGTGGTAGTAATGATTATAATAATCAGGAAATGAATCTGACTGAGAGTCTTTGCTTGTCTTATGTTAGCTTTTTATCGAAGAAATTTGTCGGGATGTACATCGTTCTGACCCTGAATGGAAGATCATATTGCTTAGATACTTCAACCCTGTTGGTGCACATCCTAGTGGTTACATTGGTGAAGATCCTCTGGGAATTCCCAACAATCTCATGCCTTATGTCCAACAAGTTGCAGTTGGCCGGAGACCTCACCTCACTGTGTTTGGAACCGACTACAAGACTAAAGACGGAACAGGGGTATGCATATCTTATGATGTCTCTCATAGACAAGAAACCATTTGAAAAATTTACATTACAATCTCATATATTGTGTTGGAATGTGGTCTATGGGGTGATTTATCTTAACATCTTTAATCATCTTGATTCTCTATCAGGTTAGAGATTACATTCATGTCATGGACTTAGCAGATGGACATATAGCCGCTCTGCGCAAGCTAAATGATCTCAAAATCAGTAAGGATTAGCTTTAAACTCTTATCTGTTTCTCCTCTCATTATGATTTTCCATTGGATTCAAGCTTAATTATTGGGAAATGTTCAGGTTGTGAGGTATACAATCTTGGGACGGGTAATGGAACATCTGTTCTAGAAATGGTCGCTGCCTTTGAAAAGGCATCCGGAAAGGTAAACATATATTGGTTTGTTTATTACCACATTGCTCTAATACCCAATTTTTGATCATTGAGTTCAACTTTTTACTTGTTTCTGATTAGAAAATCCCGTTGGTGATGGCTGGACGACGTCCTGGAGATGCAGAAGTTGTTTACGCTTCAACGGAAAAAGCAGAACGCGAACTAAATTGGAAGTAAGCTCATTTGTTATTGTCAACATAATTAATAACTTTTGTATTTAGGCAGTTTATATTTGTTGTTGTTTGGTATGGTGTGATGTGAATGCAGGGCTAAGTATGGGATAGAGGAGATGTGTAGGGATCTATGGAATTGGGCAAGCAATAACCCTTACGGCTACAATTCCTCCTCCAATGGCTCCTCTTCATAATTCTCCTTTTTTTTTTCCCCCCGTAATTAGTCTTATAAACACATGAAAGAAAGAGAGAGAGAGGCTGACAAGTGACAAGTACCCAAACTTTAGAAGAAATTTGGGGATAATTCGTGTACTATTAATTTATCGTAAAAACTCTTGATACTTTATTTAATCGTCAGTTCATACATTTTCAACCGTTGAAATTTCATTTGTGTATTTGTTCTCTTTTAATTCTATTTTTCTTAAAAAAAAGTTGATGTATGAATTTCGCAAATTATGTAATTGTGGATCATTAATATCATTTTTTCTGTTTACTAAGCATTTTCGTTCCCTGTAAGTTGTCTAGATACCTTAACTACAAAATGTACAATATGAAAGTCCATAATATAATATATGTAGGTACAAAATATTTGTATTGTTATAAAACGTCTTCTTCTTTTAAAAAGGATTTCTAGAAGTAAATTTCGGCAAAATTAGGCAAAAAGGTGGAACCCACAATGTCACTATTTGCACAGTAACTTTTCTTTATTACACCTATAAATATGAGTGATTGAATCAGTTTTTGTAAGTAACATAATGATAAGGAGAGCGTAATAAGAATAACGTTCTCTCCCTTATCTAGTATATTATTTCTCCTGCGGGTATAATTATTCTCATTTATCAACAATAATTTCTACGCCACAAATACAAGTAAATAAAAGTAACACTTTATAACACGTTATCAGCACGATAACTCTAAATAATTTTAATTTTCATATGTATACTTATAATACCCTATAATAGACGGTTTTACCGCCTAAATATTTATTTCTGCTCATGGCCGGTTTTGCCGCCTGACAATTTATTTACTGCTTTAATATGGATGACTCCGTAACCATAATTATTTATTAATGGTCGGTTTTACCGCCTGAAAATTTATTTACTCGTTTAATTATTCATTTACATTTATGGTCGGCTCTGCCGCCTTAATAATTTATTTACTATTTAAATATGATTAATCTTGTCATCATAATTATGTTATAAATTGCTGTTTATTTTGTGGTTATTATACAATATAATTAATGGCATGTTCTATAAAAATGATATCTGAACTGGTAAATATTATCTGATTAATTTTTCAAATATTTTCAGATCGATTTCTTTAGAACCGTTATTTCCAACGGTTATATTTAGAAAATAACATTAAAATTTTTTAATTTTTTTTCAAAACTTTCCAACGGCTAATGAACAGTATTTTGCAATCTATAAATATACTCATTTTTCACTCATTCTTTCACACAAAAATCTCATATTCTCTCAAATTACTCTCAAAGAATTTTCAAGATTTCAAGAAAAGAATTTTCAAGATTCAAGAAGGATGTCTCGACTTTTGTTTATTCTTAGTATAATTCTTATCGTTAGTGCTATTTATGGAATTTCCGTTGGAGAATTCACTCCCGGAGAATTTATCATAAATATTGTTTTAATCTTTTATGTAATTATATTTCTTGTAATTACGCTATTTATATGAGCGTTTTTATGTGTGTTTTAAAATAAACTCAATAAAATTCTAATATTATTAATTTTATATAATAATAATAATAATAATAATAATAATAATCGCAATATCTTATATAAAATTTATGATTAATTAAACTGTTAATTTATGTTTACAGTTACAATGTCGAACTTGGTAAAGCTCGAGATGGCTGCCCTTGATATCTCTGGAAAAAATTATATGACATGGGCAGTGGCAGCAAAAAGGCATCTAAAAGGGAAAAGACTCCTCGATACCATCGATGAATCAATAAAAACGACATCGGAAGAGGAAAAAGCACAAGCCATGATATTCTTATGCCATCACATCCATGATGGTTTAAAAGATGAATACATCACAAAAGAAGATCCTGCAGATTTTTGGAAATCGCTCAAAGATAGGTTAGATCACCAGAAATATGTGATCTTACCTAAAGTCATACATGAGTGGTTAAATCTCCGGTTTCAGGATTACAAAAATGTAAGTGAATATAATTCCGCTTTATTCGGAATCGCTTCCAGGATGGCATTATGTGGAGAAAAAGTAAGTGAATATGATATGATTGAGAAAACTCTCCAAACATTTCATCCGGGAAATGTAATCCTGCAACAACAATACCGGGCCAAAGGATACACTCTTTATTCAGAGCTGATGCAAACTCTACTCGTTGCAGAGCAAAATAATGAACTTGTGATGTTAAACCATCAGACTCGTCCAACTGGATCTGCTCCATTCCCAGAAGCGAATGTTACATCATCCAGCCATAATAATTGGCAAAGACATGGACACGGCAGAGGTCGTGGTCGCGGTCGTGGACGAGGACGTGGACGTGGTCGAGGACAAGGACAAGGAAGGGGTTTCGGTTCTAATGATTTTAATTCCGGAAGAATTAATAAAAATTCGCAGAGAAACAAAGTTGGTGGTACAATGAACAAACATTTTGAAAATGTTTGCCACAGATGTGGAATGAAAGGACATTGGTCTCGTACCTGTCGTACACCAAAACATTTGGCTGATCTGTATCAACAATCTCAAAAGAGAAAAGAAAGAGAAGGTGAAACCGACTTTGTTTCTGATGAAGCCGGACCCTCTTTCAATGGCTTAAATGATGATGCACATCTCGACATTTCTGATTTTCTCGTTGGTCCTGAAGTCATCAACGCACAAGATGTGGATTAAAATAATATAAAACTTCTATCGTTTTATAATATAAAATAATGTTATATGTATTTTTATTTCTAAAAGTTTGTTGTAAAATATTTTTAAGTACTTCTTATATTTTCAGTGTTTGCTACGTTTGAGTATTTATTAATAAATCTCTTATGAATTTCTTTTTTTAATTCAGATATGTCAAATTCTGAAACTCGGGATGGAGATTTATGTCTGGTAGACAGTGCAACAACGCACACAATACTTAAGGATAAAAAATACTTCTCCTCTCTTAAAATAAATAATTCCGCCGGAAGCGTGAATACAATATCTGGAAATGCAAAAATTATTATAGGCTCCGGAAGAGTCAGTTTTCTAATGCCAAGGGGAACAAAATTTGAAATAAATGATGCATTATATTCCCCTAAATCTCAGAGAAATTTAATAAGTTTCAGAGATATCCGTATAAATGGATATCACATAGAAACCATGAACGAAAATGGCATTGAATATCTTTGCATCACAACAATAATTTCTGGAAGAAAAATTGTATTAGAGGAACTACGAGCATTATCCTCTGGATTATATTCCACAAAAATAAATATGATTGAATTATATATTACAGTAAACCCGCAGTTTACTAATACTTTCAAAATTTGGCATGAACGGCTTGGACATCCTGGTTCAGTCATGATGCGGAAAATTGTGAAAAACTCTAATGGCCATCCATTGAAAAACCAGAAGATTTTTCAATCAAGCAAATTTTTATGTAATGCTTGTTCTCAAGGAAAACTCATGACTCGACCATCACCAACTAAAATTAAGAATGAATCTCTAGTATTTTTGGAAAGAATACATGGTGATATATGTGGGCCTATACATCCACCATGCGGGCCATTTCGATATTTTATGGTATTGATTGACGCATCCAGCAGATGGTCACATGTGTGTCTACTGACAACACGAAATATGGCTTTCGCAAAATTTATTGCCCAAATAATCAGGTTGAGAGCACAATTTCCTGATTACACCATCAAGAAAGTTAGGCTTGATAATGCTGGTGAATTCACTTCACAAGCATTTAATGACTATTGTATGTCAATAGGAATTGAAGTTGAACATTCGGTCCCCCATGTTCATACACAAAACGGCATGGCTGAGTCTTTAATAAAACGACTGCAATTAATTGCAAGACCATTGATATTGAGAACTAAGCTCCCAATTTCTATATGGGGTCATGCTATCTTGCATGCTGCAAACTTGGTCCAGATACGACCAAGTGCATATAATAAATATTCCCCTTTACAATTAACATTTGGTCAAGAGCCAAATGTATTCCATCTCCGTATTTTTGGTTGTGCGGTTTATGTTCCTATAGCCCCACCGCAAAGAACAAAAATGGGGCCACAGAGAAGATTGTGAATATATGTCGGGTATACATCACCAAGTATTATTTGGTATCTTGAACAGCAAACTGGTGATATGTTTACGGCTCGTTTTGCCGATTGCCATTTTAATGAAGATGAATTCCCAGCATTAGGGGGAGGAATTAAAGAGGTTCTAAAAGATATTACATGGTGCACACCAACTTTGTTACATATAGATCCCCCTACAAACCAACGTGAACTCGAAGTTCAGAAAATTGTACACTTACAAAACATGGCAAATCAGTTACCAGATGCATTCACAGATACGAAAAGGGTAACAAAATCATATATACCCGCATTAAATGCTCCATCAATAATTATTGTTCCTGAAGAACAAATTGATGAAAACAAAGCAAATGAACCCAAAATTCAGTTGAAAAGGGGGAGACCAATGGGTTCTAAAGATAAAAATCCCCGAAAGAAAAAGAAGTTGGGAGAATCATATGAAAAGGTTCCAGAAGAACTAAATAAAGAGAAAAGCCTCCAGAAGAACTAAATAAAGAGAAAAGCCTCGAAGTCGAACATGATACAGAAAAATGTGAAATTTCTATTAATTATGCCCAAGATGGAAAAGTATGGGTTAGATATGAAATTGATGATGAGAATGAAACATTCTCCTTTTCTATATCCAAAGAAATTGATAATGAGAATGAAGATCCAAACCCAAGGTCCGTATCGGAATGTCAGAAAAGGCCCGATTGGGAGAAATGGCAAGAGGCCATGAGAAATGAATTACTCTCCCTTAATAAAAGAAATGTCTTTGAACCTGTTGTTATTACACCTAAAAATGTAATACCGGTTGGATGCAAATGGGTTTTTGTGAGAAAAAGAAATGAGAATAATGAAGTCACACGATATAAAGCTCGACTTGTGGCACAAAGATTTTCTCAAAGACCAGGAATTGATTATGAAGAAACATATTCCCCGGTTATGGATGCAATCACATTCAGGTACTTGATGAGCCTAACGGCATCGAAAAATCTAGATATGTACCTTATGGATGTTGTGACTGCATACCTATATGGGTCACTAGATAGTGACATTTATATGAAAATCCTAGAAGGATTCAAAATCCCGGAACGATCAAAAATCCCAGAAGGATCCAAAAACATTTGTTCGGTCAAATTACAGCGATCACTATACGGATTAAAGCAATCCGAACGCATGTGGTATAATCGCTTAAGTGAATATTTGTTGAAAAAGGGATATACCAATAATGTGATATGCCCTTGCGTATTCATTAAGAAATCTCAAACCGGATTCGTGATCATAGCTGTCTATGTTGATGATTTGAACATTATAGGAACTCAAAAGGAAGTTGATGATGCAAGAACTCATATGAAAGAAGAGTTTGAAATGAAAGACCTTGGAAAGACAAAATTTTGTCTCGGACTTCAAATAGAGAATTTCCAAAATGGAATATTTGTGCTGCAGTCAAATTACACTTAAAGAGTGTTAAAACGCTTCAATATGGATAAAGCAAATCCTTTGAGTACTCCGATGGTAAATAGATCACTTAATATTTATAAAGATCCATTTAGACCTTGTGAAGATAACGAATAAGTTGTAGGTCCTGAAGTACCTTATATGAGTGCTATAGGTGCACTTATGTACCTTGCAAATTGTACTCGGCCAGATATAGCATTTGCTACTAATCTGCTTGCAAGATATAGTTCATATCCAACGCGGAGACATTGGAATGGGATTAAACACATTTTTCGTTATCTCCAAGGAACAATTGATTTGGGATTATTTTATCGCCGAAACTCTGATTTTGATCTAGTTGGATTTGCAGATGCAGGATATTTATCAGACCCGCATAAAGCTCGATCGCAAACTGGATATGTTTTCACTATGGGAGGTACTGAAATCTCCTGGCGTTCTCAGAAGCAGACATTGGTTGCTACTTCTTCAAATCATGCAGAAATCATTGCACTTCATGAAGCATGTAGAGAATGTGTATGGCTGAGGTCTATGACACATCACATACAAGATGCTGCTGGGATAATCAACAACAAAAATCCAACAATCTTATAAGAAGATAACGCTGCATGTGTTGCCCAAATAAAGGAAGGCTATATTAAGAGCGACAGAACAAAACACATCCCTCCAAGATTTTTCTCCTATACTCAAGAACTCGTGAAAAATTGAGAAATTGACATTGAATACATTCGTTCAAATGAAAATGCAGCAGATCTTTTTACTAAGGCGCTTCCTACTACAACATTCAAAAAACATATTCAGAATATTGGAATGCGTCATCTACGAGATTTGTGAAGAAATGATCATATCCATTCTTCAGGGGGAGTTTACGACGCTGCACTCTTTTTCCCTTATCATGGTTTTTATCCCACTGAGTTTTTCCATAAAAAGGTTTTTAATGACGCAGTACAAGATAGACGTATTGAGGAGTAAATGGTGGTGATGAATACTCAAGACGGATCATTGACATCTGATCATTCGAGGGGGAGCTTACATGCAACAAAAGATGTGACGCAAAAGACATAGTGACATTGGTCTCCAAGGGGGAGTGTTATAAAACGTCTTCTTCTTCTAGAAAGGATTTTTAGAAGTAACTTTTGACAAAATTAGGCAAAAAGGTGGAACCCACAATGTCACTATTTGCACAGTAACTTCTCTTTATTACACCTATAAATATGAGTGATCGAATCAGTTTCTGTAAGTAACACAATGATAAGGAGAGCCTCTCCCTTCTCTGGTATATTATTTCTCATGCGGATATAATTATTCTCATTTATCAACAATAATTTCTACGTCACACGTACAAGGTAGGTAAATAAATGTAACACTTTATAACATGTATTTATATTTCCAATTTTCTAAACTTAAGGTATCAGAAAAGAACCCAAGAGAGGTTTACACATGTCACTTTTACTGTTTTACAACAATTTTTTTTTCCTACCAAGGACTGTATCAAGTATCAAGTATCGAGTATCAACAACGGACGGCTACGATCGAACCATCACTCGTGGAAATCGCGATCCTACAGTTACATTTGGCCGCGATTCGGTGAGTAAATAAACCGAGAACCCGAACCTGACCCGCCATCTCCAGCTTGGATTCTATTTCCACTGTTGACCCGGACCGATTATCCAACTCCACTAACCCGGTCCCGTAACCGGATACAGAGTTTTGAAATTCGGCGGCGGAGATCTGAGACTGAGAAGCAGAGGCCACCGCGAGAGGAAACGACTGTACGGAGAAATCGGCGGACATGCGCTTAGTTTGACCCGATTCGATCTCGCCAGCGGGTATGAAAGTGGAACCGATCGGGTTTCCATAGTAGAAGAGCTGAATTCTGTTGTTGTAGTGTGAGAAAGCTGCGCGGTTAGGGTTTCTAACGGCGGAGAGTTGGGAGAAAGTGAAACTAACGGAGCTGTTAGCGACGGAGAATGACGGGACCTTAACGTTAGTGACGGAGATCTCGGGATCTCTCGGTCTGAAGACGGTGAGATAAACAGTAAGGGCGGCGATAATAAGGAAGACGATGAAGAGTGTGGCGACGGCGCATGAAGCGAGGTTTGAAGAATGCTTCGGCATTTTGGAGGAGGAGATGTGTTTGGTAGCGATGTTTTAAGTATTCACTGGTAGGGTTAAATTATATATTTTTTTGTAAATATTATTTTCTCTGGAATTGGACAATCAATCAATGAAATAATAAATTTTAGTTGTCGTCAAAAAAAATAAAATAATAATAATAATTTTAGTGGAAGAGTCGGATCAACCCGATCCGGTACAGAAACCGGGTTTATGGAGTCGGATCGGATAAAAATCCAAGGAAGCGAAATGGTGCAGTATAGTGTGGCCGTGGGGAGCTAACTGAAGAGAAGGAGGGCAATTTCAAAATTCTAAATGCAATTCTATCTTACAAGTATCAGTCGGTGAAGCTTACTTCTCTTCTGTACATGGTTATCGTCGAATAATGGCTTCTGTAGACACTGTCTTCTCCCTCGGTACTCGTTTCCCGACAAGTATCCCAGAATACTCGAAGAAATCAATTTGGAAACACGCGTATGCATCCCCTTTCGCTGCCAAAACCCGATGGAGAGCTCCAATTCTGCGTCGGTCGTTTACAGTTTTGTGCTCCGGGCAAACTCGTTCCAATGAGACGAGCAATCCCGCTGCTGATGATTTCGTAACTAGGGTTTTGAAGGAGAATCCTAGCCAAGTGGAACCTCGTTACCGAGTTGGGGATAAGCTCTATAATCTGAAGGAGAGAGAGGATTTAAGCAAAGGCGCCAATGCGTCGGGTGCGTTTGAATTTATCAAAAGCAAGCTTGATTCCAAGACTAAGATGGAGACAGAGAAAAGCGAAATTCGACATGAGTCTGTTTATTTGAGTGATATTTTGAGGGAATATAAGGGAAAGCTCTATGTTCCTGAGCAAGTTTTTGGGCCTGAGTTATCTGAAGAAGAGGACTTTGAGAAAACTGTGAAAGATTTACCAAAGATGAGCTTGGAAGATTTTAGAAAAGCTATGAAGAATGATAAAGTTAAGCTGCTTACATCCAAGGATGTTTCTGGTATTCCATATACGAGTGGCTATAGAGATTTTATTGTCGATCTTAAGGAGATTCCTGGAGTCAAGAGCTTACAGAGAACCAAATGGTGAATTACTAGGATTCAGAAGAAGATAAAGATGTTTTATTTTTGATGTATGGAGAATGTTGCTTTAATTTCTTATTGTTTTGCTTCTTGATAGGTCAATGAAGCTTGAAGTTGGAGAAGCTCAAGCTCTTCTGAAAGAGTACACTGGTCCCCAGTACGAAATAGAAAGGCACATGACGGTGATCACTCTTTTGTTCATTTGGATCTTATCTACTAGATTATAATCTAATGTCCTCGATATTTTTGTACTGTGTTGGTTAGGAATTTTTCAGAACCTATTCACTAGGCTGACAAACAATAGTATTGTGTTCGGTTATTGACTTAGTTTTCTGTTATTGATTGTTTATTTGTAGTCTTGGGTTGGAAAAGTGGCGGACTTCCCAAATCCAGTCGCGTCTTCTATTTCAAGTAGAGTGATGGTTGAGCTGGGAATGGTGACAGCAGTTATTGCTGCAGCGGCAGTTGTTGTTGGAGGATTCCTAGCCTCAGCTGTTTTCGCAGTCACTAGTTTCGCCTTTGTCACTACAGTTTATGTTATTTGGCCTATAGCAAAGCCATTCCTCAAACTTTTTGTTGGCATCTTCCTCGGCGTACTTGAAAAATCTTGGGATTACCTTGTTGATGTTCTCGGTGATGGGGGGATCTTCTCAAGGATTTCTGATTTCTACACATTTGGTGGTGTATCATCAAGCCTGGAGATGCTCAAACCAATCCTACTTGTTGTCATGACTATGGTTCTTCTTGTTCGTTTCACTCTTTCACGGAGACCAAAGAACTTTAGGAAATGGGTATAACACTTTAATCTGATAATTCGTGCTTTACATGTTATCAGTGATATTGCTTTGCTCTCAATCACTTAAAACCTTTTTGCAGGACTTGTGGCAAGGGATTGCTTTTTCTCAGTCCAAAGCAGAAGCTCGTGTTGATGTAAGTTTCTAACCATTACTCTTATATGCACGTTTCTTCAGTTCTATTACCTTTTGGTTGAGTTTTTGATGACATCGAATGATTCTGTTACAGGGTTCAACCGGTGTTAAATTTGCTGATGTTGCAGGGATTGATGAAGCAGTTGACGAACTTCAAGAGGTATCGCTTGACCAAATATCTCGCAAAATTACTACTATGAAATGTTAAAACTCAAGCTTGTTTGCCCATTATCATATGCACTTGTATTACATCTTCTAAGTTCATGAACATTCATCAAAGAACCCGGAATTCTTATATGCGAATAGCTTATTGATAATAATGAACATTATACGCACTTGCTAATTGTGCTTGAATTCCGTTCTTTAATATGCTTGCATCAGTTCTTCCCTGTGTATGGAGTCTTGTTTTAATATGTGCATTCTTGGATAGCTTTTTCTTTTCATATTTGGGTTTAGATTGCTTAGCCTTTAAATCCCTTACCATTAGGGCTTTACTGCTACACCATCAAGTATGAAGCTGCATGACATTATTTCTTTTAAATCTTGGAAGCTCGAGAGAAACCGGGAACTGAAGCGTACTAACCTCTCATTTTCATAATGATTGTCACATTGTCTTGATAGCTTGTAAAGTACTTGAAGAATCCCGACCTGTTTGATAAAATGGGAATTAAACCTCCTCATGGAGTTCTTCTGGAGGGTCCCCCGGGTTGTGGCAAGGTATGTCTAACCATCTATGTTAATGCCAATCTCCAAAATTTATCGTTGTAAGTAGTGCATAGTATTTTCTAGCAGCATTATACTCTAGAATACTAAGAAATACTATAGAAATTTGTAATCAAACTTCCAGCGGTAACTGTTGAGATTAATTCTGCTGAGGTCGATGGTTGGAGCGGTAACTGTTGAGATTAATTCTGCTGAGGTCGATGGTTGGATTTCAGAGTATGCTGAGTGTTTGGCAATTTCATAATTTGGCGCTGATACTGAAACGATCTATCATCACTAGTGCTTCAATTCAAACCTGAAATTTGTCTAAATAAAGTTTTGAATGTTAAGATGCTATTATAAAGTCATATTGATTCCCTATTCTTGTTAGAGATCTTATAAGATGTCAATGTCTCAATTGTCACTTTGTCAGTAATCAGTTAACCTCTGTTGTAGTCGAGTAGCTTTTTCTACAAGGATCTTTTGACAACCCAATTGCTAGCAATATATAGCCTAACCAAACTTGATTTGTTATCGTAGACACTTGTGGCAAAAGCCATTGCGGGGGAAGCTGGTGTGCCTTTCTACCAAATGGCAGGATCTGAATTCGTTGAAGTTCTTGTTGGAGTTGGTTCAGCGCGTATCAGAGATCTGTTTAAAAGAGCTAAGGTGATTGGACATATGTGTATTTATGCATATCTGTGCAGAGATGTTCAATAATATTTGATGATGTCCTTGTCCTTGTGCAGGTAAACAAGCCATCTGTTATTTTTATCGATGAAATTGATGCCTTAGCAACTCGGTATACACAATTTTCATCCCTTGTACCTAAATTTTGATATAGTTGATACCTTCCTGCGTAATTTTTCAACTTGAGACGGAGTTTCACTGATGTCTCTCTTTATATTTTGGTATTCGTTAGACGTCAAGGGATTTTCAAGGAAAACTCAGACCAGTTGTACAATGCGGCCACTCAAGAAAGGGAAACCACATTGAACCAGCTACTCATCGAGCTTGATGGTTTTGACACCGGCAAAGGTGTGATTTTCTTGGGTGCCACCAATCGCAGAGATTTGTTAGATCCTGCTCTTCTACGTCCAGGTCGATTTGATCGAAAGGTTTGTGATTAACAAAACCCAGGCACACAATCTTCTAGTTATCTCAGATTTTGATAGCAGTTATTTCAAATTAATAATCTACCGAAGCACAATCGTAAGCCATTTGATTTTTTCTCGCATTAATTTAGTAGGCTAAGAGTTTCTGAAATATTGTAAAAGTTAATCTTCTTATCAGATAAGAGTCCGTCCCCCTAATGCGAAAGGGAGATTGGATATTCTGAAGATTCACGCCGGCAAAGTCAAGATGTCAGATTCTGTTGACTTGTCATCGTATGCAAGTAACTTGCCAGGTATAAAATCTACAATGGTGTTTCAAAGAATGTTTGTTTTGCTCATGGTGTGCCTTTTTCCACAAAGAAGTTATGGTTTATATTGAATACAGGATGGTCTGGAGCAAAACTGGCACAGTTGGTTCAAGAGGCTGCTCTTGTAGCTGTCAGGAAAAGGCATAGCTCAATTCTTCAATCAGATATGGACGACGCTGTTGACCGACTCACTGTTGGGCCGACACGTATTGGTTTAGAATTAGGACATCAAGGTCAGTGTCGTAGAGCCACAACTGAAGTCGGAGTGGCAATCACTTCTCATCTTTTGTTGCGGTACGAGAATGCAAAGATTGAGCGGTGCGATCGCGTATCTATCATCCCTCGTGGTCAGACACTGTCTCAAGTTGTGTTTCATCGGCTTGATGATGAATCCTACATGTTTGGTCGTCTTCCACAACTGCTTCATCGTCTGCAGGTGCTTCTTTTTTCTCTATTAAAAATCTCTTCTTTCATTTCATTAATATTAGGCTTAAGCATTCAGTTTTCGGTTCAGTTTGGTTTATATGCCCACCTCTATATGATATTATGAGTTAATACTTGCAAAAATTTCTGTTTCAAAGGTCTTGCTCGCAGGAAGAGCTGCAGAACAAGTGATCTACGGCTCAGATACTTCAAAGGCATCAGTTGATTATCTCTCTGACGCCTCATGGCTAGCTCGTAAAATCTTAACCATGTGAGGCCCAATTTTGCACATCTTCACATTCCCTTTTAAAGTAAAAGCTTCTTGCTCAAGTCTTATATATTTGGATTTCAGATGGAACCTGGAGAACCCATTGGTGATACATGGCGAACCACCACCATGGAGAAAGAGGGCTCAGTTCGTTGGACCACGCTTAGACTTTGAAGGATCTCTCTATGACGACTATGACCTCGTCGAGCCGCCGATTAACTTCAACATGGATGATGAAGTTGCACAGAGAAGTGATGAACTCATTAGTCAGATGTATGACAAAACAGTTTCTCTCCTCACGCAAAACCAAACTGCTCTCCTCAAAACCGTTAAGGTAATTTTCGGACATTTAACCGCAAGTGCAGCTTTCATTGCTTGCTTACACTTTTATTTTGTGTGTGTAGGTTCTATTGAACGAAAAAGAGATAAGTGGAGAAGCAATAGATTTCATACTTGACCAGTACCCTCCTCAGACTCCATTAAATTCGCTCTTACAAGAGCAGAATCCAGGAAGTCTTCCTTTTGTCCCTGAACATCTCAGGCGCGAGTCCGGCGACTTTGTCCTCCTTAACCACTCTACCGACGTCAATGCTCAAACATGATTCCAGATACCCGTCTCTCGGCGACATCAAATCACCAAGCTTAGGTTTATTCTTTGTCCGGCATTGTAACTTTGACTCGATCTCTAAAGTTTCGGACTGTTTATTTTACAGGAATTAACAAAAAAAAAGAACTTGGGTCAAAGACACTATTTGATTTGCTAACAATAGAGTAGACCATAAGAAGCCGTTTGAAAATTAAAACCAAGATTATGAAATGTTATTACCACTTTTTTAGAAATAATTAAAAATTCCGAAGAAATCGGTCTCTCGACGACGGACAAAAGTTGGGTTCTTCTTTCAAACCACACAAGACAGAAACACGAGTCATGTTGTCTCTCTCTCCTTTTTCTTTCTCGTCTGTCTGTTTCTCCTCTTGTTCCTCGTGCCCTCTTCTCCTTTGCTCCAGATACAGGCCATAGTCGTACAAGCAACGATCTCTCCATCTGTGCATGCACACACGAGTATAGATCTCTACTTTGCTTAGAGATGGCGAGGCGCGGAAGTTGTTCGACGATATGCCTGAACGAAAAATTGCAAAGGTTTCGAACTGTCAGAATCTCCGAAAAGGCTTATAATTTTAATTCAAGAAGCGGCAGCTTCGTCGAGCGTTCTATCTCTCTCGTTCTCTTGCTCTGGTGCTTCCTCTTCCTCATTTACTCCAAGCTTGGCCAAAGCCATAATTATGGAGGTAAATGTTTACCCCTGTTTCCTCCGCAATATGTTTGTAGTTGCCCAAAAATGGAGAGAGATGACATGATCATTTCAGATGTTATTTAAGGAAAGTTTTATCTATGAAATTAAGATCATCTTTGGATTTGAGCCTTACTATTTAGAAAATGGTCAAGACGAGGAACAAATTTAGGATCTTTGAAACTTGGGTATATCTCTGAGATTGTTATACTGTCCTGCATTGTGATCCTTTTTTTCCATTCTCTGAAGAAATCGATTTCTTTTGTAGATAGCATTGGGAATTACACTGATGGATCAGTCTCAAAGATCCTAAATTCCACGAGTTCTGGAGATTCTGTCTTCCCTCAGGCTACTGGGAAAGAAAACAATTATTGTCTCCTGAGGAATGACCAGTTACAAGATGTGTATGAGGATTTTCTTGGTAACAATGCTTTATTGATCTGCAAAATTGTGCTCCCAGAACGAAGAATGAACAAGAAGACCCTAGAAGCTCGTGACCCCAGATATGCCAATCTTGAAGACAAAAGTCTCAAAGTAAATGGCTCGGGCGTGCCATCACAGCTTGTGAATAATGCGACTCATTATAGGTTAGAACCTGATGGAACTGGGTATAACTACGCTTCTTCTATGAAGGGTGCAAAGGTAGTGGACCATAACAAGGAAGCAAAAGGAGCTAGCAATGTGCTTGGCAAAGATCATGATAAGTATCTAAGAAACCCGTGTTCAGTGTCGAATAAGTCTGTCGTGATTGAACTAGCCGAAGAGACACTGGTTGACACGGTGAGAATTGCAAATTTTGAGCACTACTCGTCAAATCTCAAAGAGTTTAGCTTGTCAGGGAGTCTGAGTTACCCAACCGAAATGTGGACGCCCGCTGGGAGTTTCGTGGCTGCAAACGTTAAGCAGATCCAAACATTCCGGCTCCCAGAACCTAAATGGTTCAGATATCTTAAACTGAACTTAATTAGTCACTACGGGTCTGAGTTTTACTGTACTTTGAGTGTTGTGGAGGTCTTTGGCACTGATGCTCTTGAGCAAATGCTTGAAGATCTATTTGTTCCATCAGAGACTCTCATCAGTAAACCAGCTATGCTGGAACTGAGTCAGGATGTAAAAACTGCAGATGAAAAACAAGATGGGGAAGTGAAAAACAATAGGACTGATCATATTAGCAAGGAAACTGAAGCTCAGAAGAAGAAAGATGATGTTGTGAAGACGATTAATATCGTGGGAGACAAGAAATATGAAGTCAGGGAGAAGCATAACGTTTTGAAAGTGATGATGCAGAAAGTGAAATTGATTGAGATGAATTTATCGTTTCTTGAGGACTCTGTAAAGGAAATGAACCTGAAACAACCAGAAGTTAGCTTGGAGATGAAGCGAACCCTTATGCTTGTGGAGAAAAGCAAAGCTGACATCAGAGAGATCACAGAATGGAAAGGGAAAATGGTAAAATTCAATTCTCTTCCTGCTTTGTAGTCACAATTTTTTCATCTCCTCCGTCCAAAAATACCATTAGATGAATTTGATATTGTTTGAGCAGGAAAAGGAACTTAGAGACCTAGAGCTATGGAAAACTCTTGTAGTTTCCCGTGTAGAATCATTGGGCAGAGGAAACACTGCACTGAGGTCAGTACTCTTTTGTGTTCCTAAATAGAGAAAACCAAAGATTTGAAATCTGCAGCAGAGAGCTATCCCTTGACTTGAAACGTTTTCTTTAGTTGACTTCATTTTTCTTCTTGTTTGTTGAAATCAGATTGGATGTAGAGAAGATTGTGAAAGAACAGGCAAATCTAGAGACCAAAGAGCTCGGAGTTCTATTGATAAGCCTTTTTTTCGTGGTCTTAGCAACAGTTCGGTTAGTTTCAACGCGACTCTGGGCGTTTGTGGGGATGTCTTTTACAGGTAAAGCGCGATCACTGTGGCCGGATAGCGGTTGGGTCATGATACTTCTTAGCAGCAGCATGATGATTTTCATAACTTTGCTCTCTTAGTTAAGTACACGTAGGAGTTAGCCTTAGGTTTTCTTTAACAATAACTTGCTATTCAAGTTTTGTAACCCTAGGATCAGGAATAGAGTAGAAAGGAATTTTCATTGATAATAATTGGAAAATCTGCCACAAGACAATTTGATATTTATAGACAACAAGTTATTATAAATTTCACACTCTCATAAACAACTAAAAGCAAGGAAAATTATTACTATATGTATTTTGTAGACAAGAAGTTATTATAATTTATAATTTGTATAATTTTTCTTTTCCTTACTAAGAGTTTTCTAAAAAATACAAAATAAAATCGGTAGACAGAAAAAATATAGTAGCGAAAAAATAAGTTGTTGACTCATATAATTGGGTTTTTATTTGTAACTGCACCAGATTCGGGATGATGGTATACCAAGATATGGAACCTCCGAATCGGACGGGCTCAAAAAGAGTACCTAAAGATCGTACGGCTAGGGGAATCTCAAAGAGAGAGAGAGAGAGAGAGTAAGTCAATGAAAGTCAACATCATTTGGAGGAAACGTGAGGAACAAAGATCCCGCTTATCCCGGAAACATTTGTATTGTAGCCTGTCCATAAATCAATCCTACTAAATCATTATTACTTTACTAAATATTTTAATAAGAACATCAATGACCAATAACATTTTCATATATTAAGTTTATTCATCCGGCTGTTTGAATCAATATAAAATATGTGGTCCCTTGCTTTTCAATTTACATTACATTTTATAAGTTGGTTATTCAATTAAAATATTATAAAATACGTAATTAATTATTTTTAAACTTAAATATATTAGAGAATAAAAATATGAACCCTCTCATATTTTTATTGTTTAACACTCAAAATAATCTATTTCCCGTGGAAAATGTCTCAACGTGAAATCCGAACGGATAGGCTTCTTTTATTTCTAGCATTTTCCTATTTTATATATTTCTGTTTCAAGATTTTTGAAAACATATAACATCAATGAAAAATCTGGTAGGTCATGTGATAATAGTTTTTACTAGTGCTGGGATAATATTCCAAATTTAGCATAAACTCCTTGAAATTATAACTTTTTATATAAATCAATAGGGTAAAACTTTGAACCTTTAAACCATAATGCCTGCTAATGTATCGATGTTCTCTAGTTCAGGTTCAGGACATCAACTTCTCCTATGATGGGAATGTATGTTTCAGTTTAGTCCCTCCTCATAGTTCAGTATTTATCCATTGTAAGAGGTTGTTACCTTTTCATGAATTTATTACTATTTTATGAATTTCTTCTATGAGTAACTGTTTCTTTTAAATGCATGAGAAGTTGGTAAGAATAAACCTGAAAATGGTAAAATTAAAATTGAACTGTTTTCTAGAATTTAAATTATGTTATTTTAAAAGAAAACTAAAATAAGATTAATATGTTATATAATTTCATGTAATATGATATGATTTCATTTAGTATATGTTATCTATCTAATAGTAGTTAATAATCTGGTCTAAATTGCGATTAGAGTGTACCATAGTTTATAAAATAAATCCACTCGTTAATAAATGGAATATTTGGATATATATATATATATATAGGCCATGAAACAGTCAAATGGTTGGTCTCCACATGGGTGCGCAAACTCTATCTTTGTGTCCAGCCAATCATAGTACTATATCTTTTGCTACTTCTTTTCTTTATTCCTTTTATTTTTATTTTTTATTTGTAAATTATTATGTATTAAGTTTTAAGATCTTGATTAAAAAAAAACTTCATGTACAGTTAATGTGTGCAGAAAAACAATGTAATTAAAATAGCTATTGTTAGAGTACTGTTGTTGTTCACACGTATAAAAACTAACTGAATTATTATTGTTTATAGATCTTATTACGGTTTATAATACGCATCTTAGAATCCTCGTTTACTAATTACTCAACATTTCACGTCAAGATGACTTGTTCAGCTACAATATCAAAATCATACTTCAAGTATCATTTTAATTATTTAACAATGCCAAAAACGACCCTTGACTCTTAAGAGGGGGTTAAGGGACACTTTGATTATAAGTATTAAGTTGACAGATACACACACACGAGCATATACATATTATAAAGCACAGTCCATTATGTAAAAAAGACAGGTGTCAAGCAATAAAGCTATTTATACAAAATTCTATTTCCAACCGTTGTGGCGCAATAATGAGCAGTGTAAAGATGATCATTCACACAAATCCTTACTTTGATTGGCAATTTATATCCTTTATCTACCATTTTTATGATTTATAATAGAACTCTAAAAGCCACGTAATCAATGTTTAAACCCTAATTATTCTTCCCACTATCGTCTTCTGTGGGTTTTATGTGTAGATGTACGTACAAAACCTACTATCATTCCTTTTGCTTAGCCACTTATAGGACATTTATAATTCATTTCTTAATTTCGAACTATACAAATATTTTAAAGTTTTTTTTGTGTGATAATGATAACAAATTATACGGTCGTGGCTAAGCTCAAGACCAAATTTGTGTTATCTTAATATACTTAGTGGTGTCTTACTAATAATTAATATTTAATATATATGGTTGAAACTTGAAAGTAAATTTCTGGCTACAGAAGATCACTAGCAAATCTGAACTTTTTTGAAGAACATCCCCACTAAAAATCAATAGTTCATAAAACCCTAAGTTCTGTCTTTTTGTATGAGTTTTTGTAAGCACGTTATATATAGCTTATGGTCTATGTACTTATCTTAAATGAAAACCAATATTGACCTAATATTTACTTAACACTACTGCAAAGTACAGTAATTAATTCAAGAATCAAGCCTATCGAACACATCAACTAATAAACTATAGCAACATAAAAAAAAAACAATACTACATGCTGAATTTATATTTTATAGTTTAAGAAATCAATTCTTTTTAATCCTTGCTGAGTGAAAGTCTTAGTCCGTGATTTTCATAAAAAAATGAACCTTTTCAAAATTAAGATGAAACTCTCTTCTTCTTTTTTTTTTTTTTTTAATATTCATTGTTCTAGATATTTCTGCCATCAAATAAGCAGGGAATCATTAACATATTCTTTTATTAGAAGATCCACTGACTTGTTATTCAAGAAATTAACTTCTAACTTCGTGATACACCAAGTCAATGCTCATGATTTTGAAGGAACACACACACACACAGACAATAGTTTAGTTTTCATGTCCCCTCAAAATTAGCAAATTAAATTAAACAGTTAAGAAGAGGATTGTTAAAATCTCTTCAAAACACATGAGCGAGTGAATTCGTCAAGGCTTGAAGAAGTCGTATGCTGTATAGGCGCGTATACTCTAGAGTAACTGTACCATTTGAATATGGGGTTCAAATCAAAGCACATATACAAATAGATGAACAATTAAATTCGCCTTATAAACAGTACTACTAAATTGATTAATTACAATATAAGAAATGAATTGGACTCATTTGAAGAAAGAAACCAAATATTTAGGAACTATATGGGAATGAATGATTTCTAAGTGGCCCGACGAAAATTCTATAATAAACTGTTACAGTTGCTTACTAAAATTTGAGATTCGTTTGAACAAGCTCTGAGAATATACTGGGACAAGATACCAAGTTATTATTAAAAAAATAAAAACACATTAAAATAGTCTAAAAGGAGAAAGAGAAAATCCGGAGATAGTGGTGGTGGGTTTGAAGGCATCTTGCTTATTTATATCCTTAAAGGGAACAGAATTTGTCAAAAATACGTCATACGTGACGTTTTCTGGCATATTAGTCATATATTAAACCTAATAAATTAGAACTAAACGATAAATTTATTTATTTATTTGTATATAAAAAGATCGACTTTGGAGTATAGACTTTTCATCTTTGTATTTTGGTTACATTTATTATATAGTTTGGCATTATTCATTGCTAAATGACTACCAGCAAATATTCGATTTTGTTGCAAGAACTTAGTTATGGTGGTATATGGGAATCCATGCAATACAATACTCCTAGAGATTATGTAAATCTTAGGAAAATAAAGTTACTGCCAAATATAAGGAAATATTTGCGAGTTATTTAATATAAATTATAGAAAAATATATAAATATAAGTCAATCCAAAAAATATGGTAACCACAAATAAATTGTTGAAAACCTATTATTAGTTTTTTGTTAAAACAAGCATTATACATTATACGACAATTACATTTAAATGGTAATACAATGATATTTTGACAAATTAACCACTATATTATATATCCTAGTTAAATGAATGAATATATTCCATTTTTGATGATTTTTTATTCGCTTTTCATATTTTCTAAATATTTCAAAAACTAAATTACTCTATTGATATTCAAAATGCTTTAACCATTTTACACATTAACAATCGTTTTCACTGATTTGGAACATTTCAAGGTTTCATGCATAGTGCCCACCAAAATTCTACATGAAAAACTAATTTGTTTAGTTTTGACATGACAATATTAGTTTGATAACAACCACTATGTATCATGGTAAAAATAAATTTTGATTTTTGTAATTAGTACTTTTTGAAATTAGATCAACTTTGAGTTGTTTTAATGGTTAACCTATGAGTTCTAAAAAACGTACAGACGTATGAAATCACATGTTCGATTCACGTCGAAAATTATCCGCTCTCTAAAGTAGAGTTAATTTAACATGGATTAAAACTTAAAAGATTCACCTTTTAGATTTTAAATTTTTTTTTTGAAGATAGACAACCGTTGTTGCAAAAGGTGAAACTGTCTCAAAACTGTCTAAAACAACCAACTATCCAAACTCCAAAGCATGGAACAAGTACAGTAAAACCTCTATAAATTAATAATGTTGGAAGCACAAAAATTTATTATTTTATATAAGTTTTAATTTATCGATAAATTAATAATTAATCATTTATGTTGATAAATTAATAAATTATTAATTAAAAGAGATAATAAAAAATTCAATTCATAATTTTTTAAATTTTATTTTATTTGGACTTTCTTATGTTTTATTTTCAATATTATATATATTCTGTTAATATTTCATTTTTTGTTAGTATTTACTTATTTTATTCATTTCTACGACATTTTTTTTGGTAATTCATTAAATATTTTTAACGTCATCTTATATTTTTACATCATGATTCCTCATCTAATAGATGTTGCAAAATCAACCATGACAAATTAAATACGCAAAAAATTATGTGAATACAATATCAGAAGTTGTGGATGCAACTTATAATAATTATTAAGCTGGTTCAACTCAGAACAAAAAAAAATTATCAATTTATAATAATTATTAATTTATAAAATATTAATTTATAAAATATTAATGTATAGAGGTTTTACCGTAATCCCGTAAAACGTCGAAAAAAAATCCAAACACATCCCACATGCTTCTTAATGTTGGTCCCACCATAGTGGCAGAAATAGTAAATAATCGAAAGAAGATGGTCAAGACTGTTTCTGGTTTCCCAATTCTAGCCAGTCTTGTTGCCTGTGTTGGGGCAGACGGTGAAAGTGACGGAATCTTAACGATGACGGCTCTCCCCTCTCCTCATCAACTTTCGTTACCGTAACGGCACGGCACTCTCCGTGTTAGCCTTTAAACTTAAAAAGCCAACACAACACATTTATCATTTATCCAGTAACTAATAATTAATTAATTATTCTTCATCCACGAACACAATTGCATTTAATTGTTTAGTACGTATAGAATAAGTAAAAAGCATTGTATAATCATAACTTGTAAAGTCTCCTTTATTTAGTAAGGTGTAAACTAAAAAAAATTTCTTTTACGAGAGTGTTTATCTCGGAAAATTATTTTTAACTAAACTATCAAATTGTTCAAACACAAACCAAACCATTTGGAAAATAATTTTTTTATTTATGTTTGTAAAATTTAGATTGACATTTACTTTTTTTTACTATGTTGAAACCTTAAAAAAAATATCCTCACTAGAATTTTACAAAAATGAAGATGTGTTGCATATATCCATTTATTTTTTGTTTTAATCAAGTGAAAATTGGTAAATTTTATAAATTGGGGTGCTAAATATTTCTATCATCACAGACATTATAAACACCAATAAGTTTCTTACTTAGAGTAAAAAAATATTTATATCTGTAAATCATACATTTAAATCAAAAATGATTTTTTGATTAGTCGATGTTTCCATAAAATATGTTACTGTTTGATAATATGTAATGAGTTTGATTGATAATACGAACCGGTAAAAATTCGTTAAATGATATAATATACAAATTTGGTAAAGGGTAAAAAAATACTAAGTAGTAGTAGAATAGTTTGAAACGGTAAATGAAAGCAACTCTATATCATTTTTATGATTGATAATTGTTAAATCGGTATATTTAGATTTGTTTCGTACTGATACGAGATTACTTTTGATTGTTGTAATGAATTTCTTTTGATAATACATAAAAACGGATCCACATTATGAGACATAAAAAAATAAAGTATAGAAATAATGAATAAAAATAGTGAAAAAGAAATA
The DNA here is from genome assembly GCA_004349715.1 of Crucihimalaya himalaica. Classification (NCBI taxonomy): domain Eukaryota; kingdom Viridiplantae; phylum Streptophyta; class Magnoliopsida; order Brassicales; family Brassicaceae; genus Crucihimalaya; species Crucihimalaya himalaica. Next base: position 815,891 of record SMJT01000017.1, on the reverse strand, counting down.
ATGAATAAAAATAATAATTGTTTTTTTAGGTAGAGACATGGGAAACGGAGATAAAAGCAACGGTGGTGTGTGTGTGGCGTTTTAACATAAAAGACGCCAGCCACTGTGTGTGTGAGAGAGAGAGAAGATTCTTTTTTTCTTGTAACGGCGTTGTTTGACGATCGATAGACACGAAGAGAGAGAGAGGTTACTGCTTACAGTTACAGAGCAGGATTGGGTGATTTGGTTGCGTTACGATTCAGATCTCTCTCTCGATCGTTACTTTACTTACATGCATTAGAGAAGACAAACCTAATACAAGAGAAGAGAAGAGAAGACGGAATCCAAGGGCCTCGTGTCCTCCTTCAATTTCATTCCCCACTTATTACGCCTCTTTCAGCTTCCCTTCTTCCTCCGAGAGCAGATTGTGTTGTGTGATTGAGAGAAGAAGCTTTAAATCAGCTTTGGATTTTGGAGACTGTTGGAGCTGATGGCGAATCACGGAGGTATGTTTGTGTGTAGTGTGATAGTTTTGTATGCAGAGGCGACAAATTGACCGGAGTTTTGGTAAAACAGGTGAATATTTATACGATGAGTTATGGAAATTATGCGCCGGACCTCTTGTTGATGTTCCTCAAGCTGAACAAAAAGTTTATTATTTTCCTCAAGGTCACATGGAACAAGTATGCTTCCTTTTCCTTTTTCATTTTTTGGTTTTTTTTGAGAAAGAAAGTTTTCTGAAAGATGATTTCTAATTTTGGTGGCATCAGCTCGAAGCGTCAACGCGACAGGATTTAAATACGAGGAAGCCACTTTTCGATCTTCCTCCCAAGATTCTCTGTACTGTTATGAACGTTCGTCTTCAGGTCTCTTGTTTTCTTCACTCTCCCGCACTTTGTGCTTCTCTTTGCTTTCGGAATTTTGACATTGAATGGACTATGTTGGGGACTTTTTGGGTTTACTAGCTATAATTTCTCAATTTAGCAAGAGTCACTTGAATTAACCTGATGTTGTGTTCTTCTTCTAGGAATATGACCATTAGTTACAGAAATAGATGGATACTGTAGACTCTTTGAAGCTAGGCATGATTAGACCAAATATGAGTGGCTACGTTGAACTTCCGGATCCTGTTTGATTTTGTAATACAATACTTTCTTAAACTAAAAGTTCCGGACGATCGTTGATCAGCGCAAATTCATCTCTTGTGTTGTTCTCAGGCGGAGAAAGATACAGATGAGGTGTATGCCCAGATTACTTTGATCCCAGTAGGATCTGTGAGTGCCGATTCAGTTTATTTTCTAAGTTGTCAAATCCAATGAGTGCTATCTCTAAATGTTTAATGAACTGCAGGAAGTTGATGAACCTATGAGTCCTGATCCCTCTCCTCCCGAGTCGCAAAAGCCAAAGGTTCACTCTTTCAGCAAGGTTTTGACAGCGTCTGATACAAGCACGCATGGTGGATTTTCTGTTTTAAGGAAACATGCGACTGAGTGCCTTCCTCCGCTGGTATGAGGACATCCTGACAATTTTTGCTTTGTTTCCTACCAAATGGCTTCACATTTGACTTGGATTTCAGCCATTAATATGAATTCATTGTTGTCATCCTTAGGATATGACCCAGCAAACCCCAACCCAGGAGTTAGTAGCCGAAGATGTGCACGGTTATCAGTGGAAATTCAAGCATATATTTAGAGGTTATGATCATGTTGCTGTGAACTCAGATCAAATTTCATGTATCTATGGAAAAATAAAATAAAACGAGAATTATTCACAAGATTTACTGATCTTGTTTTACCTAATATCTATTAAACAGGCCAACCACGGAGGCATCTATTGACGACAGGGTGGAGCACCTTTGTTACATCAAAGAGATTGGTAGCTGGGGACACTTTTGTATTCCTGAGGTATACTTCACGATGCTACCTTGTTTCGTTTCTTTTGATGGTCCATTGGTATATTTTGAACTTAAATTTTCCAAACTATATTATATTGTCCAGAGGGGAGAACGGAGAGTTGCGGGTTGGAGTCAGACGGGCTAATCGTCAACAGAGCAGTATGCCTTCATCCGTCATATCAAGTCATAGCATGCATCTCGGAGTGCTCGCTACTGCATGCCATGCTACTCAAGCCAAAACTATGTTTATTGTATACTATAAACCAAGGTATACAGTTATTAGTTTATTTCTATACGGCAACATCCGGGATGAGTTTTTTTTACACTCTGCTTATTGATTTACTCTTGGTTTGAGCAGGACAAGCCAATTCATCATTAGCTTGAACAAATATCTGGAAGCCATGAACAATAAGTTCTCTGTAGGGATGAGATTTAAGATGCGGTTTGAGGGAGAGGATTCCCCTGAAAGAAGGTAGACTGAATCTTTTCTTTGTTATGTATCCTGCAAATTCTTTGTACCCAAAACTGTTCTCTAACACATCTGTTTCTTTACAAAGATATTCTGGCACGGTTATTGGTGTTAAAGACTGCTCCCCTCACTGGGAAGACTCAAAATGGCGATGCCTAGAAGTATTATTCCTTCCACTTTTATGCATGCTTCTTTAAATGTTTTTTACGTGTGAAAACTCAATCAGTCTGCTACATGTTTATGTAGGTTCATTGGGATGAGCCTGCATCGATTCCAAGACCCGATAAGGTTTCACCTTGGGAAATCGAGCCGTTTGTAACTTCAGAAAGTGTTCCCCAGTCAGTTATGCTAAAGAACAAAAGGCCCCGTCAAGTTAGTGAAGTATCTGCCCTTGGTGAGACACAATCTTAGGCAGTTATCCTTGCTAGTACATAGCTCAAGTTTCCTTGCTATATATCTTACTCACATGTTATGTCTTCAGATGTAGGCATAACAGCTCCAAAACTTTGGACTGTATTGACTCACTCCCATGAGTTTGCACAATCGTGCATCACCTCACAGAGGAGTTCTTCTCAACTATGTTATCGTGATTCAACTGAGGATGCTAAGAAATCTGACTGGCTAAATCACTCTTACTCTGTGTCAAATGTATCAAAGGACTCAACACTGAACAACCAAATGGTTTCCCCAGTCGAGCAGAAGAAACTCGAGACAACCGCTAATTATAGATTATTTGGAATTGATCTGATGAGTTCCTCTTTAGCAGCTTCCGAGGAAAAAACTGCACCCATGCGACCAATTAACATAACCAAACCGACTCTGGACAGTAACTCAGACCCAAAATCCGAGATTTCAAAGGAATCAGAAGAGAAAAAGCAGGATCCTGCGCAGACATCACCAAAAGAGGTCCAAAGCAAGCAAAGCGGTTCTACAAGAAGCCGTACCAAGGTATATAATGAACAGTTGTTATGCACATATAAGTACATACGTCTCTTTTTACATGATCTAGATATATATATGCCTACACAGCCATGGAGAAGTGTATATGCATTGTGTTATCCATGAGTTCCAGATCAAATACACAGTATACATAATATTTGGTATTGAAAACAACCCTGATTCCGTGATTGCTGAACAGGTGCAGATGCAAGGCGTACCCGTGGGCAGGGCTGTGGATTTAACTGCACTAAATGGGTACAATGAGCTTATAGACGACCTTGAGAAGCTGTTTGACATAAAAGGAGAACTGTGGAGTCGCAATCAATGGGAAATAGTGTTCACAGACGACGAGGGAGATATGATGCTTGTCGGTGATGACCCATGGCCGTAAGTACCACCCTTTATCTCCTAATCAATAGAATCAATGCACAAAACTCATATATCTGTTGACTTAACTTTGTGATGCAGTGAGTTCTGCAACATGGTGAAGAGAATATTCATATGGTCAAAAGAGGAAGTGAAGAAAATGACACCGGGGAGCCAACTCCGGATGCTGTTAACGGAAGTTGAAACAACGTTAACAACAACTTCCAAAACAGATAACCACTCTAACTAATTATTTTTCTTCTCTACACTGTGTCTTTCGGAACTGTCTTGTTCTCTGTCTGAGTCGTTGCGAGGGAAGAACAAAAAAATGGCTTAAACAGGAAACCACATCCCCTTAGGCTAGAAAAATGGCTCGTTTTTTTGGGAGCCTCTTGTGGAGAAAGAGGGTTTATGGGGAGAGAGTTTTCTAATTTCAAAGTAGGCTTTTGGAAGTTTTTATTAGTATTTTTCTAGTTAGGATGTGTGTGTGTAAGAGAAACGAAGATGTAACGAAAAAAAAAAGAAGAGAAAAATGAGATTGTGAATAACTGATCTGGTGAAGAACTTTTGGGACATTTGGATTTATACCTCATGGCTCTCGTTTGTAAGCCTTTTTTTCTCTTTTCTTTTACTTTTTTTTTTTTTCATTTATTTATTTAGTTTTGTTATTTTTCATGTAAGCGAGTGAGAGTGTACATATGTATGTCTTCAAAAGAAAACTTTAAACAGGACTCTCTCTTCTTCTCTATCGGTATGGTACTTCGTGGATTTTGATGGGCAATTTTACTATCCTTAAATCATTAACAATCTAATATAACATAGCTGTTGTATCTTATACTGTATTGATTTGTTAATAAAAAAATAAAATAAATTAAAAAATATTTAGATTAATTAAACGTAAATTTTATAAAGTGAAGTGAGCAAACCTATTTGCTAAATCTCCAAGGTACATATACAACCCATAAATCAAAATATTTGATCATTAGAAAACTCGAACACTAAATCTAAAATCAGTTTTACAATCTATATTTAAACAAATAGTTGCAAAGTTTTAAAAAGTTGTATTATGTATTTTATTTTTACCCAAAATTTGATATAGGACTCTGTAATTATGTAAATGCAAATAATGTATGTAATATGTATTAGTACTAAATCATTTAATTAATCTTTCAATACACATTCTTAAATAGGCCAACAGTTACTCATATAAGTAGAAGTCAATATGTTGAGACGACACAGCGATACCATACCTAGCTACATTCGGGAGTTGTATGGTATGGTTTATCTACGGGTTGCACCCTTTTGGCACGTCTAGCCTTATTACTTTATGCTTTGAGATGAAACTTGTAGAAGCCTACAGTGTCTGAGCATACGTCTTTCTTGATAGCCTAACCATACTCGCAAACGCAATCGTATGGACCATCTTTTCGCTACTGCCTCTGGATCCCTTTTGTGTTATTAGTTGTTTATTCCATTACATCATCCAATTGTGGAAAAGAAAACAGTTGAGTTGATTGTTTAACATATTATATAATGATTATATAATGATTGTTTAACATATTATAAGTCACATCTAAATGATAATATGTGAACGTTTCGAGAACATCTAAATAAACGAATATATTGTATATACAAGCGAGTGGAAATGTGGGAGCATGGTGGTACGTAATCCGATACAGTGAAGTGATTACGTTATTTATTGTTTTATCTCTATCATCTTCTCTTGCCGAAATATGTGAAGGCGGTGGCTCTCACAATCCCTATTAAAGTTAATGTTACCATTAAAAACTCACCAAAGACCAATCAATTTCTAGTATGTATGTGTGTGTGTATCTACTCTGAAAAAAAACTCGCCTATAAAATATCTATATTATATTCTACTATGTAGCAATCTTCTCATATTTGTCTTATACAAAAAGGAAAAAAAAAAAAAAAAGTAACACGATGGAGCGTCAGAGAAAACACTCGGTCGGCGGCACAACACTCCATACGTGTAATCCTTGCCGGCGCACCATTCCATACAGAATCTACGCCGTCATACACACGTGTGGCATCGTAGCCCTCATGTACCATCATGTACACTCACTTCTCACAGAAGACTCAACTCTAGTAACGTCTCTTCTTCTCTTCTCCGATATCGTTCTCGCCTTCATGTGGGCCACCACAACGTCCCTTCGGTTATACCCGGTTCACCGGTCTGAGTACCCTGAGCAATATGCAGCTAAACCGGAGGACTTTCCAAAGCTGGACGTGTTTATATGCACGGCTGATCCGTACAAGGAGCCTCCGATGATGGTGGTCAACACCGCTTTATCGGTGATGGCCTACAATTATCCATCCGATAAGATCTCAGTCTACGTATCCGACGATGGAGGATCGTCGTTAACTTTGTTTGCTCTTGTGGAGGGTGCTAAGTTCTCTAAGCATTGGTTACCCTTTTGCAAGAATAACAACGTTCAAGATCGGTCCCCTGAAGTTTATTTCTCATCAAAGTCACATTCTTCGAGTGATGAAGCTAAAAATCTTAAGGTATGTATTATTTATCAACTAATCACTTATATTTAGTTTTAGTAGTTTTTTTAAATATTATATTATGACAAATGCGCAGACGTAGGTCAAAACAAGTCTAACGATCATGACCGTTCCGATTACTGTTAACTTAATTAATATTTTCCATGAATTGTCTCGTTCCATTAGCTTTCATCGAATGTTAAAATTGTCATTCATTTTAATTACGTTGAATTTGTGACATGTTTTCTAACAAAAGAAATGAAAAAAAATATATTTTTCGTGGAAGGAGTAATTCATAATGACAAATAAAAAATAAAAAATAAAATGAGTAGAAACGGACAAAATAAATTATTTGCTAGATTGATGGGAGCCATTACTGTGTTGAATGGTCATGGTTACTCCTTCAAAACTTAATCGTATCTTCTCGACGACAACAACGATTTTGTCTTGTCTATGACCCAAGACTTTGGACGACTGTGACATCACCTCTATTCATTTATTAATTGTTAAACATCCATAATTTCTTCTTAACGACAAGATAAATGAGACTCGTCGTAGTGACCTAAATGATTTCTCCTAATACGACGGGAGTATTAGTTATCTAAACGATAGAAGTTTTTAGTTGTTTGAATATTCAAACATCCATGACGGCGCACAAGTACTAAAAGATATTTTAGAACACTGTTATTATACAAGACAAAAAAATATTGAATTGTGTGGTGGTCCTGATGGAACAGTTGATGTACAACGACATGAAGAGTAGAGTAGAACATGTGGTGGAAAGTGGAATAGTTGAAACAGCGTTTATATGCGATCAGTTTAGTGGAATATTCAATTTGTGGACCGACAAATTCACTCGTCATGACCATCCCACTGTTATTCAGGTATTTATATATCAAATAAATTTTTTTATTAACCACTATATATCATATAAAATTGCATTTTTTTTATAATAGAATTTGCCATATGTTGTTTTATATCTTAACAAAAACTCAAATTTGTAATTAATTCGAGGGCAGGTGCTACAGAATAGCGAGACTGATATGGATGATAGCAAAAAATATATAATGCCAAACCTAATCTATGTTTCAAGAGAAAAGAGTAAGGTTTCATCACATCATTTCAAAGCCGGTGCTCTTAATACCTTGGTATTAACTAAACCTTATCTGAACCGGGTTTTTAGTCCCGTTAACTAGCATTTCCGTTTAATTTTAACTAATTAATTTTTATTTATTTTTTCACTATATATAGCTACGAGTGTCTGGAGTGATGACGAATTCACCGATCATTCTAACACTAGACTGTGATATGTACTCGAACGATCCTGCAACACCAGCTCGTGCCTTGTGCTACTTAACGGATCCTGAAATCAAAACCGGTTTAGGGTTTGTGCAGTTTCCTCAAAAATTTCAAGGACTAAGCAAGAATGATATCTATGCATGCGCGTATAAGCGTCTTTTTGAGATTAATATGATTGGCTTTGATGGTCTAATGGGTCCGAATCATGTCGGAACTGGTTGTTTCTTCAATCGACGGGCTTTCTATGGAGGTCCATGTAATCTCATTTTGCCTGAGATAGATGAACTTAAGCCTGATCGTATTGCAAATAAGCCCATCAAGGCTCAAGATGTTTTGGCATTGGCACACAATGTAGCCGGATGTGTCTATGAGCACAACACCAATTGGGGATCTAAGGTAAGATAAAAAAAAAAAAAAAAAACCCTCGTAATTACCTTGATATAGTATTGATTTCCATTTGTTATTATTTTTGTTTTTCACGAAAACTAAATGTTAAAATCTCATATCTAAAGAAAAAGGGACATAAGTATATATGTATCAAGTGACATACCCAAATCCACTCCGATAATTTTCGAATAGCAAATCCATAAAGCTTAATATGATATAAGTGATATGAGTCAGTCAACTTATTGTTAATTGATTTTGAGTTGGAAGTTTATGTAGATTAAAAGTAAACGAGTTTTATTCCAAGTTAATTGATTAGAAAAAGTTTTTCTTAGAAATAATTTTTTTTTTCATTTAATGTGAACTAAAAACAATTAGTTTCTCTAATCTTAGAATTTTTGAACACGAAATTTGATTTCTTAATTGATATGAAAAATTATTAATGTCTTCTTTCATAATTGATAGCCTAAAGATCGATCTTCAGTTCAGATATGAGTCATTCGTAATATCTTTTGTTATACTATATAACTATGCAGATTGGATTCAGATATGGGTCTTTAGTAGAAGACTACTACACAGGGTATAGACTCCATTGTGAAGGATGGAGATCAGTTTTTTGCAGTCCCAAAAGAGCAGCATTTTGCGGAGATGCCCCAAAAAGCCTAATTGATATAGCGAGCCAACAAAAGAGATGGGCCATCGGGCTTCTTGAAGTTGCCTTCTCAAGGTATAGCCCCATTACCTATGGTGTCAAATCAATGGGTCTATTGATGGGATTAGGTTATTGCCATTATGCATTTTGGGCATTTTGGGCACTTCCTATTATTATCTATGGATTCTTGCCCCAACTTGCCCTCCTATATGGAGTTAGCATGTTCCCCAAGTCATCAGATCCATGGTTTTGGCTTTACATCGTCTTGTTCCTCGGTGCATATGCGCAAGATCTACTAGACTTCATATTAGAAGGAGGAACTTATCGTGGATATTGGAACGATCAAAGAATATGGTCGATAAGAGGATTCTCTTCGTACATCTTTGGCTTCATAGAGTTCACTCTTAAAACTCTAAACCTCTCCACGCATGGATTTAATCTCACAAGCAAAGCCAACGATAATGAAGAACAGAGTAAGAGGTATGAGCAAGAGCTTTTTGATTTCGGCCCTTCGTCCATGTTCTTGCCCATGACTTCTGTCGCAATAGTGAATCTCCTTGCTTTTGTCTGGGGGGTTTATAATATTTTCACTTGGGGAGAAGGACTCACCCTTCAATTGATGCTGGCGAGCTTTGCGGTGGTGAATTGCTTACCGGTCTATGAGGCTATTGTGTTGAGGAAAGATGACGGAAAATTACCCAAAAGGGTTTGTTTCTTAGCTGGGATCCTCACATTTGTGCTTATTGTGTCCGGTTACTTCTTCCTCAAGTAACGTCAACCCAACTTCACCCGTTAGGGTTAAATATACAACAACAGTACATCTTGCTCAAGATGAAGCAAGAGAGAATAATGTGATGAATCTATGTAACCAAAATTTATGATGTCATGGAATACATTTTGATATCTTGAATCAGCAAAATTAAGATTTACATTTTGTATTTGATCTATTCACTAACAAAACCTGTACTTCTTTATTTTCATTCGGGCTTTAAGTCAAACCGGTGAAGTTTGATCAGGAGATTCTGGATGGTCGTTATGATCGTCGTCCACAGAGGATTTGGTGGAGGAGATGGAAACAGAGGAGCGACACAGAGGACAAGTGTTGTGAGAATAAAGCCAAAGGTGAATACAATCCATATGAAATATGTGTTTACATGAAGGCATTTCCACCAACTCTTCCTTCAACTCAAATTCTCCCAAACATACGCAACATCTGCATACATGCCAAACCAATCAAACTTTCAGTATACCAAATCAATGATCATATTAACACAAGGACTTGGAAAAAAATATAATATTCAAGTCCCGATATCTTGTAGACTCTTAGTAGATTTTGAGTTTGCGAGATGGGTATGTTACTATCCAGAATGAGGACAAAAAGCCAGTGAGTAAAGGTACTTGTTGTCTTTTTTTCTTTGTGCAAAGGTACTTGTTGTCTAAAATCTTGATTTTGGTCTTATATATCTGGAATTTTAACTTTTCGCTTTTACTTTTAATATTCCTTAGCTCTAAGCAACGGCCTAAAAACACTTATGAGCAAATAGAGCATCTCAATTCGTATATTACAACTTTCAAGAGGATAATTCTTAGATATCTCAATTCCTATATTGACACTGTTAACATAATCCCCTAGAGTCCAAGCTCATGAAAACTCACAGATACTAAGATTAGATATTTGATGAATTCATTTTGAATATCTGAACACTGAAAATATCTAAAAAAAGGTTTGGTAAAAGTGAAATTTTGGATAAAAATGGTTAGTAGTTCTTTTAAAAACAGCAATTTTGAAAGCAAGTTTTGTTTTTGGTTGAGAGCAAGACAAGAATAAACTTACAGAGAATCTCTTGTTCCTAGTTCTTCATTGAACAGAACAACATGAAGCTTTTCTTTGAGCTCTACTTTCACATCTAACAAACAAATCTGCAAAATAAAACACAATCAATCTCAGCACTATGCTTCATTCAACTTTATATAACAGTCCCATAGAGAAAACAGGACCATAGTTCTCACATTTGTTGATGTAAACGATTTATTCAGTTTCTTTTGCACATATCTACAAAGAAAATGAGACACTTACAGAGGGGAGATGAGAAGAAGGCTGGTGGCTCAAAGAAACAGGAAGAATCATGGGAGGAGAGGAAAGAGAAGAGGCTCTTCTCTTGAGGTAAAAGAGATAGAACAATAGGAAGAGAATGATTGAAAATAAGATGGGGATTGAGAAGATGAAGGCTTGGTAGAGTTTCAGTTGAATTGCTTGTGGGTATAGGTGTGGTGTGATTGGTGATTGAGGATCAACCATAACTTTAATATTGAAAGGAAACACCCAAATGAGAAATGAGGGTTTTGATGGGAGCTGAAGATGCACAAGTGGAGGTATATATATAGATATCATGTGTTTGTGTATATCTAACCAAAAGCAGGTAACTGTGCAACCATATCTGAGATTCTTTAATAATATAAAATATCTAAAACTTTCTTTTTAGTATAGTAAAAGTAACTTGTACACTATTGAAATGCATGTCTATATACCAAATTGCAAGTTATTTTTCATGTAACAAGTTTACTTTGTAGATAATAGATTTTACCTCTACCAATGCAAAATTCAACATATGCCCTAAAAAATAGGGGATAGATCTGATGACATAAAAAACTTAAACTGTACACATGTCGTATGTGATATGAGGAAGTGGTGGATAAAAGAGCCTTTTCATTGTAAACAATACAGGGGTATATATTCCTTATGGCTCGTTTAATATAATGAAAAGGTAAGAAGTGAATAAGCAGGTGATGAGGTTCCACTAAACAAAATGAATTAAAACTTTATAATGCTTAAGGATTAGATTCAAGTTTCTCAATCCTCATTAATATGGGACCTATTATAACTCATCATTTCATTTGCTGACTCATTTTTGGTTATTTGATTATTTGACACTATCTAAGCATCAATCATATGCTTCTCTTTTGCGTACCCTTCCCCAGAAAAGAATGAAACAAAATCAAATGTAAAAGTTTTTTTTGGCAACTACTAGGTTTCTACACCAAAATCTAGAAATCTTGGTGATCAAGTCTAAGCAAGCAGTAAAAACCTATCAAAAACTTCAACCAATAGCCAAAGCCACTAGAGTACAACGACACTGTTACTATGTACATTCATTTCTTATATTCTTCTCTTTTACTTTTGGAAAGTGGTGATTACTTAAATACATATATATACCTAGCTATGGCCTCTTCACTTGGATTAGGACAAGATTCTCAACTCTAATCTAAGAATTTTCAGTTATTTATTTGATAAGATTCGAAACAAGTCAATAACCTACAAATATTTGTTAATTACCAAGATTATGATTTTAACTTAAGCAAAATTATCCTTGCTAATTTTTCACATTTCATCGAAAAGAAGATTACCTAGTGAACTACTCAACTCAAACACAAATGAACAGTCAACCAGTAACTTCATTTCTCACATCTTTAATAGACCTTTAATAGACTGACACATAAACTTACTAAGATGATTATGCCTAGGACCCCCAAATAAATATCTTGATTTAGGATTTGATTTGTGACCCACATTGACAAGTTTTTTTTCCCTTTTCCCTTTAGTGATAGACAGCTTTTTGTATTTTTCACGTTTGTTTATCAACAACTTGGCTCTTTTAGTATGGCAAATATTGCTCATTTTGTTGAAGTCTTCTATCGAATTAGCTAAAACTTCCTATATCATTTTCAATATAATATTTGGTGTGGAAAAGATCATCTACCCACACAGAGACTAAGATAAGCCTACCATGAATATTATCACAAAAATATCTATAATCTCAATGGGTTCCATTAACTACATAATAAATATTTATGTATATGTCTATCACTGGTGGTAGTGGATCCTGAGGGGTGACCTCCCTCGCTCATAGTGGGAATGACAAAAAGATATCACTAACTTAGATTCTAAATAGATGAGTTTAGCTATTAGAAAACTATTTGATAAAGTCTTTGCTATAACACAAAATATAAAGACCCCTGAACTTTTCAAACGTTTTAAAGATCTTGGTAGAAGCAGACGTATACTAACTTTTAAGGTTACATTTATGTGATTCTTACGGTTTCTGGCTAAAGGACTCTAGTCTCCTATTTCGTCTATGATACTTCTACAATGCATGTATCATGGGACATTTTTCTGATCTCTATATGCTGTGTTGTTGAGCAAACATAAGCCAGTCGATATGAGTAATGCATGTTTTCTAGGTGGACCCAATTTTTCATCAAATTGTTAAGCCACTTTTTTAATGTTTTAGTTATAACCAAACCAGATATAACTTTCAGACAATAACTCGATGGTTTACAGTTGCATCTCAGCCTTAAGAATTAATTGTACTTTGATTCTGTTAATCTTTTCAGTCTACGCTAATAAAAATCCGTACTCAGCTCTAGATGAAACAGCCTTCATTTAGTGCCTTTTACTGCTATTAGAAGCTTTTGTTGATGGATATAATTGACTGCAAAGAGTAAAAAAGAGGGTCAAGACTGTTATAGAGATGTTTCCTGTACACCAAGATAAGCATCGAACCTTTTGTTATTGGATTTACTGTGTCTGGACTGGACTGGACTTAGTGCTCCGTACTTGTGCAATTCTTCTCTCTTATCGAAGTGCTCACGTTTTCACTTTTCACAATAACTAGTCAAGAAGTCATCATAAGAAGTTAGTTGTTGACAAGAAGAGGTAAAAGAGTTAAAGTTCACCAAGCTAATGGCATCACCAAATCAATTTAACTAAGTCTAATCATTTTCTGAAACCTTATGCCACAATTTTATATTTCCTTTGAGAAAACAAAACTCTAAAAACTAGGAAACATATCTACAGTTTACACAAACACCAGCCATGATTCAATTAGCTCATTTTCAGAAACCATTTCGAGTCCAAATTCCATATCACAAGGCTCTATATAAGCTCAAATCAGATTCAATACTCAAACTCACTTGGAAACCAAAATCAAACTATGAATCGTTTACCAATTTACCTCACCATTCCAAAATCAAAACGAATTCGCCAACAATTACTAGGAGACTATTCGACGTGACTTTTTTTTTTTTTGAACAAACATTAGATATAATGAAAACCGTAGCTTACACTCCATTAATGGAGGAATTGTTAACAGCAAGGAGGGCTGCCTTGGCTAGCCCATCAGCTACAGAATTGAAACGACGTCCAATATATGAAAATGAGATAGTAACAAAAGAAGCACTAAGCTGGGCAATATCATGCAGGATACCGCGTAGCTCGATTACATAGCTTTTGCTTTTGATAAGGGAGATGAGGACCTGAGAGTCCGAGAAGACAGCTAAGGAGTCCAACGCCAAGGAAGAGGTCGCCGTTGAAAGCGCACTACGCATGGCCAGAGCTTCCGCCACCAGGGCAGATGGAACGAACCTCCTCTGAGTAGAAAAGAGCATGGGATATGGAGAGGAGGAGCTAGTAATGGTCCATCCCATGCCGCAGGTTCCCGAAGTAGCACTCCACGCAGCATCTACAAAACAGGTGACTGGCGTCTGGCGCACAACTGTAGGGGATGATTGGAAGAACTAAAGTAGGGCGGTGTTGATTTGAGGGCACTCCTTGTGCAGCAGCCCAAGACTTGGCATCTTTTATCGATTTGAAAACTATATCCTTAGCCGAGAAGGTGCGGTTCTCGAATATCAAATGATTACGAGCTTTCCACAGATTCCAAAGCACCCAATGAGAGATAGGAGATGTAGAAAGACCAGTAGGAGGAAGATTCACAGTCCTAGAGACAAACCGGAGTAGCTGTGCCATGGAGGAGATATCAGCTCCAATAGGTTTGTAGAGACAGGGGATAAGCTCCCAAACACGTACTGCAAAGGGACAATGCAGGAAAAGGTGACATTCATCTTCAATTTCCCCATAGCGTTTACAACCTGCAGAGACATCAAAACCTCTTTTAGGTAGGTTTGAGTCAACACTAAGGCACAATTTGCTGCCTTCCATAAAAAAGTCTTTATCTTAGGTGCAATTGGAATTTTCCAATGATGATTTATCCAATTTAAATCCTCAATTGAGGATGAATCTAAGGATTTGGCAAGGTTATACCCAGATTTTATAGTATAAACGCCCGACTTCTCAGGAAGCCATAACAAAGAATCTTGTAATGGGGACGAGCTGAGAATGATACATGACTATTCGACGTGACTAATCATTGATTTCTACACGAAATCAAAGAAAATTAATCCCATAACAATCTTCAATTTTACTTAAACGTGACTGATTTTTCCTAATATTTATATACTTAGCTTTGTTTCTTTTTAACTTACGAATATTTGATCAGTTGACGTTTTCTAAGCTGTACATGCATTTAATTGTTGTGGTTAAGATTTCCAAATTGTTGGAATTGTATCATGATTGGTCCAACATTGACCATTTTAATTAATATGAAGATGCGATCATGTTGGATGGTTTAATTTAATTTGTTGTTACGGGAAGTTCTGATTTAACATTTAACATTTAACATTTGAGAAAAAGTCTCTCAGTCACATTAAATTAATTTTTTAAGTGGATCATATCTTTTGAGGAAGGTCTGATCGGTAACTTCAAATCGTCCATATCTCTCGATCGTTTTCTTCACGTAATTTGCTATTACCAATCTACAAGTTTGACCCCGTTATCTTGGAATTGTTGGTATGCGTTGACATTTTTTTATCATTTTTATGTGTATTTTTGTCAACTATAATTTTTTATGGGCCTTCGGTTTTTTTTTCCAATAATTACATATCTTCCTAATTAATTTTATTATTTTACTATCTTAAGTTGTTTATGTTTATTAAGTTGTTCCTTATTATTTTGAACAAGTTCCTCTTACGTGTGATTAATATTATAGTCCTTCCGGTGTGGCTAGCTCTTTTTGGACATTTTCCACATGAATCAATAATGTTGTTTTACTTAGGCAATGTGATGTCTTTAGTCATTACAACAGGACATGTGATATCTATACAAATAGTATGAATTTCTTAATTCATTATGAGCACAATAAAGCTTACCAAAGTATTATATATATAAAAGATTCGTTTAAAGGAAAACTAATTCAATAATATATATTGCTCTTTGACGTCGTCAAAACCACTGAATAAAGTAATTTTACTGACGACAAAAAAACCAAACTATTTCATTGTATTGTTATTTTATACAGCCGACCATCCATAATGATTACTCTTAAAATGTTAATTATTATGTTAGTGACTACACTGTTAATTTGTCGTTTTGTTTTAAAACAACAACGACTGAAAATTTTAGAATCTAACGTTTTGATCATATTGGTTTGTCTCCATTTGCTTCATACGATCGTAACATAATGACGGTGCGGTGCAGTCCAGTCTAGCTGAAATATATTGGGGAACTGAAAAATGTCTCAATTTACTTGAGATACCGTTAAAAACTCTAATCTTTTAAACAGCAATGAAAAAATAAATAAGGTTTTTAACACACCGAATCTTAATTATGTGATTTTTTTTTTTTTTGAGATATAGCCGAAGGGAATGGTGAGGGTGACAATTTTTTCTTAAAATAATTGGAAGTAAAAAATACTTTTAAACTCGAAATTTTAAAATGTCACATATTCGGCAATTACAAATATAGTAGATAGTGGTGTTTCTTGGTGTTTTTAATCATTTTATGGTTGAAATATACGATTTCCATAATCATAATATACATACTATCGAAAGTGGAACCCGTATCACGATTTTGGCCTTATTTTATTCGTTAGCTATTAAAATAAAAGAAAGGTAATGATAATAATATTGCCTGTTCCATTTCGATCTTACACTTCATGCTTGTTTTGTTAATCCCACCTATTGGTAATCTATCATGTTTATGATTACTATTGATTCTAGCCTTTGAAGAAAATTTAAAAATATAAAACTAAACCTATAACAGTTTCAAAAATAAAATAAAAAATACTGATAATATTTGAGGAAGTATACCAATGTAAATGCATGTGGTTTTATTCAAACAAACAAAAAATTGTCTTAGAAGCGTAAAACCTAGAAACAAAAAAAAATATGATTCCCAGTGCTTGTTTGCAGATTAACGAGGATCGTGAGATAGTTTTTTTTGTTGATGATTTTAGTTTACTTCAAAAAAAAAAAAAAAAAAAAAAAAACTATCACGCCGACTTCTAATAAACCAAAACCATTACCACTTACACTCTTATCTCAATTTCATTAACTAATGTATTTTTGATATCAATAATACATAAAAATATAATTGACTGGATGTGGTAAAGTATAGATTGAGCCAACTATAGAGTAGTAGTGTTTGTTTATGTTTTATTTTGTCTGTTAGTGTGGTTTTCTTAACTTGTTAGCAAACTTTTTTTTTTTTTTTTGATAAAATTGTTAGCAAAGTATATATTGATGTGAAAAGTTAGTTTACTCAAGAAATCTTAGCTCAACTTAATTTTTATTGTTTACCACTGATAATCAAGAGCATTTAAACATTCAATTATTTTATTTCTATGTTAATTCCAGAATAACGTTCTAAGCATAATTTAATTAAATATTTTGAAACAAAAAAAAATATAATATAGTTACATTCCATCTAATATAGGAGTAGTACAAATCCATACAAGAGTCTTCTCTAATTCACTTTGTCAAATCTTATCAAATCGACGCTTTCTTAATTTTTGGTCAAACACTTTCTTAAATTGTATAAAGTAATTCTTAGTTTTAATACAAGTGGAGTGGCAATATATGCTAACAGTTCTAATCATTTATATATATAAGTTTTTGATTATTTTGTACTGGTAACTATTTCTTTCTCTTTTTTAGCAAAGCTTTTTGAACTTTTGCGACTTATCATCTCTTCCAATCGAAAACCAACATATGAATAATTTATTTTACCGCTGAAAGATTATAAACTCTAGAATATTGAAAGAGATAAACGGTCAACAAAAAAAAAAATACACTACTAATTTTGGATATAATAAATATTTTTTTTAATAAATACTACATTGATATCATTGATGTTTATAAATCGCTTATCCTCATTATTTCTTTGATAAAATTAAAATAGTCAATAGAACTAAAAGCACTTTAACAAAAAAAAAAAAAAACTAAAAGCACAAAACATGTTATAAAAAAAGTATATATTGATAACAACTCTTCATGTTAATTTATATGATATTTTCTATATAAATTTTTAGTAGTTTTAAAAACAAACAACATTATTGTTAGTTACTTATATCACTAATTAAGCGCAACTTGATGGATTATTAAAATAAAACTTAACTAATCCATCAAATTAACTAGTGAATGGCACTATAATTCCAAAAGATCAGGTAGGCCCAGAATTTGTCATTTTCTCCACTTCTCAATTCCCATTAATAATCCCGAAAAGGCATTACGTAATAAACATTTATTTTATTTGTTTCCGATAAAAATAAACACAAAGTTTCCACACTTAATAAATAATTTAAGAATTAAAGGAAATTTGATTGGTGCATTCCCACCACGAGGTATGCTGAACGTGTCGTTAAATGCAGCCGACGTACTTGACAATGCATAATGCTACTTAATTATTATGGCAATATTATCCACTAATTACAGTATCTGTGATGTTACAATTTCTACTTATTCTCAAAAAAAAAAAATTGAATTCAGTAACTTTGTCTTTTTATTAATTTATTCATAAGTATAAATTATCTTAATTATATGAACACATATGGTTTCATTTCTAAAGTACACAGGAACCAGAATATGTCAAATTTCATTAATAATATTTTGTATGAGTGGAAATTATGGTGAATAAAATCTAGAGGAATATATTAATAAAAAAAAACAAAGATCTACAAAGAATAATAAAATTTTAAATATTTGGGGCACAGTTGTATTGTGAAGCAGAGAATCGATTCTCAATATATTATCCGAAAATATATATTATTTATTTTAAATTTAATTTTGTTTGATTCTGTGATATTATGGAATCACACTCTGCCAAATTGACCTTTCTCTCTCGGTTCTCTATCTCTATCCAATCGAAAACAGATCAAACGAAGAGAAGTTGCAGACGCTAAAACTTTCCCGGGAAAATTCCAGAAACTGCTTTGACAAAATGTGCGAGCCCGATGATAATTCCTCTAGAAACGGCGTCACTCCTCCACCGTCGAGGTCAAGAGAGCTTCTCATGGATGTTGACGACTTAGATCTTGACGGTTCCTGGCCGTTAGATCAAATCCCTTACTTATCCTCATCGAATCGTATGATTTCTCCGATTTTTGTCTCGTCTTCCTCTGAACAGCCTTGTTCACCTCTTTGGGCTTTTTCTGATGCTGGAGGAAACGGTTACCACCACGCCAACGCCGCTGGCGATGATGACAAGATCAGCTCCGCCTCCGCTGTTCCTTCTTTCCGTCTCGCCGAGTATCCTCTCTTTCTACCTTGTTAGTCTCGCCGCCCAACTTTAAGCTTTTTTTTTTTAATCTTCTTTTCCGATGTCTTCATTTCTTTTTTGAGTTTTCTAGGAATTTCGATACATCTTCATCGGAGACTCGATTTTTGAATATTTCTGATGCTAAAGGAATGTTTTAAGCTTGCTGCTTACCGATTGAACAGAGATTTTTGGTTGATTGATTGATTGATTCTGAGTTTGACTTTGTTTGTCCCTATTCAATACGTAATTTAGGTCTTTTCCTTAATTTTCTGCAAATTCTGAAACCTAAGTGTTTGAAATTTCTTGTGTTCATTTATGGTATGGTGATTGAGACTTTATTGCTAGTTCACATCGACATTTCAACTTCTTTTTCTGGTAAAATAACAAAAGTTGCCAAAAATAGCTGAGTTCTATAAACGTAGTGGGAAACAAGTCAAGTTTTACCCGCAAAATGTTTGGTACTACAGTATCTGAAGGTGTAAGTTGTTTTGGTAATTGCAGACTCTTCTCCATCAGCAGCTGAGAACACAACAGAGAAACATAACAATTTCCAGTTTCCTTCTCCATTGATGAGCCTAGTCCCGCCAGAGAACACAGACACCTACTGTCTGATCAAAGAGCGGATGACTCAGGCGCTTCGATACTTCAAAGACTCAACCGAACAACACGTTTTGGCTCAGGTCTGGGCTCCTGTGAGAAAGAATGGTCGTGATTTGCTGACGACTTTGGGTCAACCTTTTGTTCTTAATCCTAACGGTAATGGGCTTAATCAATACAGGATGATCTCTCTCACATATATGTTTTCTGTGGATAGTGAAAGTGACATAGAGCTCGGACTCCCGGGTCGAGTTTTCCGTCAGAAATTGCCTGAATGGACTCCAAATGTTCAGTACTATTCCAGCAAAGAATTCTCGCGGCTTGACCACGCCTTGCACTATAACGTGCGTGGTACACTGGCCTTGCCTGTCTTTAATCCCTCGGGTCAGTCCTGCATAGGTGTTGTGGAACTTATAATGACTTCAGAGAAGATTCACTATGCACCTGAAGTGGACAAAGTTTGCAAAGCCCTTGAGGTTTGGCTCTCTTTCCTCACTACTTATCATACTCCACCCTTGCTATGTTTATTTATCTGAGTTGACTCCAAGAACTTGGTGTGAATGAATTTGAGTATCGAGTCGCAAGTCTTGCCTTGCTAATAATATTGAGCAATAACCGTTGATAAAAAGTTTCTGCACATCATTTGGCCTGCCATTTGGAAGCTCTTTCTCTCCAAAGCATGGTTTATTCTTTGATAATAACAACAAATTCATATCAGTATCTTGCTAGCTTCTATCTTAGTTATAGCTTGTTTAATATCTGTCATTATGTTGTATCCAAATAGTTCTTTGTTTTCGTGATTTGCTGCAGCTTTGAAGTATTTTTTCGTACGGAGCGCTATAGTTCTAATTCCTCGTTAATGATAACAAAATTTGATAATTTTGTCAGGCGGTAAATCTGAAAAGCTCGGAAATACTTGATCACCAAACCACTCAGGTTAGCTACAAATATTATTTTTTGAATTACCATTTAAGCACTGGGTTCTCACTGTTTTCAGTTAACTTGGTATTCACAGATATGCAATGAGAGTCGCCAAAACGCGCTTGCTGAGATTCTGGAAGTGCTGACAGTTGTATGTGAGACCCATAACTTGCCTTTGGCTCAGACTTGGGTTCCATGTCAGCACGGGAGCGTTCTTGCCAATGGTGGAGGTCTAAAGAAAAACTGCACCAGCTTTGACGGTAGCTGCATGGGCCAAATCTGCATGTCTACAACCGACATGGCCTGCTATGTCGTGGATGCTCATGTCTGGGGCTTTAGAGATGCCTGTCTTGAACACCATCTCCAGAAAGGACAGGGAGTCGCTGGACGAGCTTTTCTCAATGGTGGCTCGTGTTTCTGCAGAGACATCACCAAGTTCTGCAAAACGCAGTACCCGCTAGTCCATTATGCGCTCATGTTCAAGTTAACCACTTGTTTTGCAATTTCTCTCCAGAGCTCTTACACGGGCGACGACAGTTACATTCTTGAATTCTTTCTTCCTTCGAGTTTAACAGACGAACACGAGCAAGATTCACTGTTGGGTTCTATTTTGGTGACAATGAAAGAACATTTTCAGAGTCTTAGGGTTGCATCTGGGGTTGACTTTGGTGAAGATGATGACAAATTGTCTTTCGAGATCATCCAAGCGTTACCGGACAAGAAGATTCATTCAAAAATAGAATCCATTCGAGTTCCCTTTTCTGGTTTTAAGTCAAATGAGACAGAGTCGCGGTTGATTCCTCAGCCTGCGGTTCAGTCTTCTGATCCAGTAAACGAGAATATCAATGTGGCCACTGTTAATGGTGTGGTTAAGGAGAAGAAGAAAACAGAGAAAAAGCGTGGGAAGACTGAGAAAACGATTAGTCTGGATGTACTTCAGCAGTATTTCACCGGAAGTCTCAAAGACGCTGCAAAGAGTCTTGGAGGTAATTTATATCTATGTACTGTTTTCATGTTTTGGTTAGTTACTGGCTAGAAATATTTCAACTGAACTCAAACTCTGTATTGTTCTTGTCTCAGTTTGCCCGACAACAATGAAGCGAATCTGCAGACAACACGGAATCTCGCGGTGGCCATCAAGAAAGATCAAGAAAGTGAATCGTTCAATCACAAAGCTGAAACGAGTCATTGAATCTGTTCAAGGCACTGATGGAGGCCTTGACCTGACTTCCATGGCTGTTAGTTCCATCCCTTGGACACATGGTCAAACATCAGCACAGCCACTAAATTCACCCAGTGGTTCCAAACCACCCGAGCTACCAAACACCAACAATTCACCAAACCACTGGTCAAGTGATCACAGTCCTCACGAGCCAAATGGTTCGCCTGAGTTACCAAGCAACGGTCACAAGCGGTCACGAACGGTGGATGAGAGCGCTGGGACCCCGACCTCTCACGGCTCCTGTGACGGTAACCAGTTAGATGAAACTAAAGTCCCGAACCAAGATCCGCTATTCACAGTTGGTGAATCACCTGGGCTCCTTTTTCCACCTTATTCTAGAGATCATGATGTATCCGCTGCATCATTTTCGATGCCAAACAGGCTTCTTGGTTCGATAGACCATTTCCGAGGAATGCTCGTTGAAGACGCCGGAAGTTCAAAAGATCTGAGAAATCTCTGCTCCACTGCAGCATTTGACGATAAGTTTCCAGACTCAAACTGGATGAACAATGATAATAACAGCAACAAAAATATATACGCTCCCGCAAAGGAAGAGGCCATTGCAAATGTTACACGCCAACCATCAGACTCGGAAACGAGAACGGTAACAATCAAAGCAAGTTACAAAGAAGACATTATACGGTTCAGGATATCCTCGGGTTCGGGTATAATGGAATTGAAGGATGAAGTGGCGAAGAGGCTGAAACTTGATGCTGGTACATTCGATATCAAGTATCTTGATGATGATAACGAATGGGTTTTGATTGCTTGTGATGCTGATCTCCAAGAATGTCTCGAGATCCCTAGATCCTCCCGCACTAATATCGTAAGGCTCTTAGTTCTTGATGTAACCACAAATCTCGGGAGCTCCTGCGAGAGCACCGGAGAATTGTGACCCGAGGTAATTCATTCCATCTCTTTTGTAAATAATTTTTGAATTTTTTTGCTGTTTAGGGTTTGTTTTTGGGTTTCGGTTGCAAGAATGTGTTTGGGGGACAAAGGTGTAAAAAACATTTGTTTGTAACTTGTAACTGTAAGAGGGAGAGTGAGGTTAGAAGTAAATCTTAGTTGTAAACTAACTCCATAATGGTTTTTTTTTTTTTTTTTTTTTTTCTTCAAATTGAATAAAGGATCAAAGAAATGGCTTGTTAACGAAAAGCCGAAATTTTGCATTTGTTAAAAACCACTTTTAAATAACCGCAGTTAGACAAGAAGATTAGAGATAAAGGACAAAATTATGCACTCCGATCCGATATACTGCTGATAACTTGTTCGATCCGATGTACTATTTATTTTGTTTAAATTTATTTAATAAATAAACTTAAACAAAATTAACTCAACTTTATGTTCGTACCTTTTTTTAAAAAAGAATTACAAAATTTAGCTTGTTTTCTAATATAAGAAACCACCATATGGTTTTATGGCTATTTTAAATTACAAATATAGCTTGTTTTTTGTTCCACATCACAAAAATAGTTTAAGAATTGGTTTAATCAAAGAACAAGTTATATATGTAATTTAAAAGAAAAGATATATAGAAGTTTCGAATATCACGAAAGGAGAAAATAAAATCTGTGTAAAAATATGAAAAATAGTCATAGTTTAAACCTAACTTTTACATGATAATGAATTATAAATATATAGATTCATGCATAACATAAACCAAAATATATGCATGTTAAGTTTTCTTTTATATGCATATTGCACATAATACCTAGCTATATTATACAAACTAACTATATTATACACGCTATACAATATTATTTCTTTGTCAGAAAAAAAATAAAAAAAAGATTTGAAATACTCCCATTAATGGGTAGTATCTGCAACAAAAACAATACTTTGCGCATCCAGGGAATCGAACCCTGGTCAGTACCGTGGGAGGGTACTATGATACCACTACACCAGATGCGCTATTCTGTCAATTGTTCATCTTTAAAATTATTTAATTGTATTTTCTTATCCACCTCATCAATCTGCATTTTCAAAATCTTAATAAAAATTGGTCTCTCTCTCTAATCGAATCGACGAATTTGTCAATTTGACCATCCCACGATCTTGATCGTCTTCTGAATCCCTAATGGAATCTATGGAAAGAAGCGTCAGCATCACCTCCAACGTTAGCACGACGACTTCAATGGAGAAGATCGATCACGCGGCTAGCTGGATCAGCGCCACCGTCATCTCCGCTTTCTTCACCTCTCTCGAACGCTGCGCCTGCGTCAATCTCTCCACCTCTCACGATGATGAAGACGACGACGATCGTCCTCTTAGTCTCTCCGCCGCTCCTCATCAAAACGACATCGTTTAGCTCTGTTTTTTAACCTCTGGTAAATAATAATTTACTCCTCTCGTGTTTCTTCTGCTAATCGATTGGTGTGAATTTGTAATTTCATGATTTTAATACATACCTACAGTGTGTAATGCTATCTATCTAAATTTTAGACATCTTGATTTGTCAATGCTTGATTAATTGCGTGTTAATTATCTGACTTTACTTGGGTTTGAATGAATCCAGATGTTTGAACATTTTTGTATTTTAATATATGATTTGTTTGAAGTGTTTTTGTGATTAATTTCATTTCTGATATTTTCTATAACAAGTATTGCAACCGGAACGTATCAAGTTTCATGTTTCATTATTTCAAAATGCAACTGATAGTGAGAGAGATCTGTCACCTTAGATTGCATAGTTTCAAATTCGAGAAAATGAGATTATGATCTCTATGGCCTTTTGGTTGGTAAAGAAAGATTCAACGTTTCAGAGCAAACGTCGTGTTTAATTGAAATTGCCAGATTTGTTTCCCTAAATTCCAATGTTTCTTCCATACAGAGAATAGACTGTTTAAACGTCTTTGTCATGTAAATGTACTGATAGGACCATATGAGATGAGTCAAGAATGGTTCTTGAGGATCACATTCACATTTATATCTCTTTCTCTTTTATCCCATCTTGCAATTATACTTCGGGGGCGTATCATTTCGTTTTTTGGTTCAGGGAACTAGGGCTCATTTTTTTTTTTTTTATCTTAATAATAATATTTCTACAATGTTCATTACACAGCAAAAGTAGCACGCATTCACATTCTCCAAGTTTCATCATTTGATTTATTATTATTAAGAAAAAGTTTTGTATTTGTGCACGGGTTTAGGCATGTTACCTCTCATTAAGCTCTCTAGTTTTAATTATTAAGCCCACTAGCAACTTTCTGAAAGATATTTTTGTACACTCTGAAGCGTCTCACGTTTTCCCCCGTGAGTACTTCTTCAAAGTTAAAACATGGGAGTTTTGATTTTTGCTACTTTGTTAAAGTTGCCTTCTATTTTGAGAAGATCTTGTTTTCTGATAGGTTCGTATTGAAATTGACCTCTTTGGAAAGTGGATCTTTTTATAGGGAAGAAATAAAGGTCCCCAATTCCAAGCTTATCTAAATTGTACTCATCTTGAGACAACCAATCAGAATGATCCATCTGACTCAGCCAGAGGGTTTTACTTTTATAGTCGCTATTTGCCAAATATATTCGTACTCACTCCTTTCTTGGTATGCGTTATTCTAAGAGCCCTAGTCAAATTCAAACATTTGGCAATGAAGTCACTCAAACATAATGCTAATCCAATAATCTCCACACACACACTTAAACCCTTCTTATCATCTTCTCCTTACAATTTCGTATTCTCTTCTCCTTCCTTCGTAGATCTTAGACGACAAGTTTTCACTCTGCTCTTCCTCTGTTTCTATTTGACAGCTTCCATGGTGGACTCAGACACAGACTCGGACTCAGGTCCTGTAGTCCACACAACCCCACTCGTCACTTTCCTCCAGCACGTGCAGCTCACGGCACTTCGATCCTACCCTAAAAAACAAACCCCTGATCCCAAATCCTACATGGATCTATCTCTCAAACGCCCTCACAATCTCTCCACCATCGAATCAGCCTTTGAAGATCTCACGAGCGAGTCACATGACCTGTCAGTGCCAGTGGAAAAGCTTGAAAGGTTTGTTAAAGAATACTTTGACGGCGCTGGGGAGGATCTGCTGCACCACGAACCAGTGGATTTCGTCTCAGATCCCTCGGGCTTCCTCTCCAACGTGGAGAACGAACAAGTCAGAGAATGGGCGCGTGAGGTACACTGTCTTTGGAGAAACTTGAGCTGCAGAGTCTCTGACTCAGTTAGAGAGTCTCCTGGCCGGCACACGCTTCTACCGTTGCCGGAACCGGTTATCATTCCCGGTTCGAGATTCAGAGAAGTCTATTACTGGGATTCTTACTGGGTCATCAAGTCAGTGTTTCCAATCTTTTCGTTTTTATATCATTGATTCCTCTCCTTTTCACATTACGTGTTGATTACGAAACGAGACCTCATGTGTCACCGCCTTATTTCATGTGCTTTTGCACGTGCAGAGGACTTATGACGAGTCAAATGTTCACTACGGCCAAAGGATTAGTGACGAATCTTATGTCACTTGTTAAGACTTATGGTTACGTTTTGAACGGCGCTAGAGCTTATTACACTAACAGAAGGTAACAAAAGTTCTTGTCTTTATTTTTGCCTATAACGGATAAATTTTAAATGTTTAAATGTTTTAATTGTTACAAGCCAACCACCTCTATTGAGCTCAATGGTCTATGAGATTTATAATGTAACCAAAGATGAAGAACTTGTGAGGAAAGCTATCCCTGTGCTTCTCAAAGAATACGAGTTTTGGAACTCAGGTTAGTTAAGTAGTTAGATAGTGAGATACAATAAGCTTGGTGAGTTCATAGATTATTTAATTTTTGGTTATGTTATCTTCTTTAATTTGTAGGAAAACATAAAGTGGTCATTCGAGACGCTAGTGGTTATGATCACGTTTTAAGCCGTTATTATGCTATGTGGAACATGCCACGGCCTGAATCCGCTGTTTTCGTATGTTTCTTGTCTCTATTTGCAAACAGTTTTTCTAATTTTTATTGTGAGAAATATTGTTGACTCTCTCTCTCTCTCTCACTATGTGTAACCACAGGATGAAGAATCCGCTTCAGGGTTCTCGACTATGTTAGAGAAACAACGGTTCCATCGAGATATAGCCACGGCTGCTGAATCAGGATGTGACTTCAGCACGCGATGGATGAGGTTCAATTAGTTTACATACTAATAAAGATTCGTTAATGTTACTACAGTCATTTATAATAGTTATTCTCAAAATAATTATGCAGGGATCCTCCTAATTTCACAACTATGGCTACAACATCAGTTGTACCTGTTGATCTAAACGTCTTTCTTCTTAAGGTCTTCACTTTTCTTATTCTTCAATCTCTTTGATTATGGTTCTTGCACATATATAATGCAAGTATGCTCTAATAAAGCATTGAATGTGATATTTTCACTGTAGATGGAACTCGATATCGCGTTCATGATGGAGATTTCCGGGGATAAAAACGGGTCAGACCGTTTTGTGAAAGCGTCAAAAGCGCGAAAGAAAGCGTTTGAAACCGTGTTTTGGAACGAGAAAGCAGGGCAATGGCTAGATTACTGGCTTTCCTCCAATGGTGATGTAAGTTACATTATCTTTAATTACATTTTCCGATTTCTAATAGTTTATTGTTGATGAGTAAGCATTTAAGAGCTTGTTTGTGTCCTCAGGAGCCTGAGACATGGAAAGCTGAGAACCAGAACACCAATGTTTTTGCATCTAACTTTGCCCCAATCTGGATTAATTCCTTCAATTCAGGTAAACTATCTCTACTTGTAGTATATGTACAGTACTTTATATCTTGGATAGTGAACATGAACGTTTAATCTTGTAATACGTAGATGAAACTCTGGTCAAGAAAGTTGTGAAAGCACTTAAGAACTCAGGGCTCATAGCTCCCGCTGGAATCCTCACATCTTTGATAGATTCTGGACAACAATGGTAAATGAATCATGTGGTTGTAAGTTCCACCTGAATCTTTATATTTACTTGATAAAGAATCTTGTATCTTAAGATATGGTTGAATTGGAACAGGGATCTTCCGAATGGATGGGCACCACAACAAGAAATGATCGTTACAGGGCTCGCGAGATCGAGTTCAAAGGAAGCAAAAGAAATGGCGGAGGAGATTGCAAGGAGATGGATCAGAAGCAACTATCTTGTTTACAAGAAAAGTGGGACTATTCATGAGAAGCTCAAGGTTACAGAGTTTGGTGAATATGGTGGTGGAGGAGAATATATGCCACAGGTAAAAACAGTTCTTCTTCAATTTTTCTTTTGATTTTATGAGTTTTTGGGGTTCTAAATTGAACAAACAGAAATATCACGGCTAAATTGCATTTAGGTTTTGACTTTATTTTCAATAATATTGTGACATTATTTTCGGTTCCAAATTACAGACGGGATTTGGATGGTCAAACGGGGTTATATTAGCATTCCTGGAGGAGTTTGGATGGCCCTCTCACCTCAGCATTGAACCCTAGATTTTATGCAGATGAAACATTAAATAAAAGTATTGACCATTTTATTTTATAACTTCATGATCATACTGGTACATTTGAACGTACTTTTTCTTTTGTTGTGGATCTTTTGGGATTTTCTGTCAGAATGTTTTACAGTTCCAAATGTTTTATGATCAATAAGTACGTACATGCAAAAGATATGATCGTATTAATGTTCAGTTAGCCAAAATTTTGAGTATGTTTGCATGGGATCACTTACGTTGGTTGAGAGGTTTCACACCAAAATACTATATATGGCTTTCGCATGGGAAGTATTTTAGATATGGGCTGAGTAGTAGTTATGTTAGATTGGGTGAACGGAGAGGACAGAAAACGATAGTATTGGGGATAATGGTACTACTACTCATATGGAATATGATCGTGTAATGCAAATTCTTGACAAATCATGGTTTTTTACCAGCGTTTCCGGGCGATTTTTTTCGACGAATTTCCAACTTAAAACATGGTCAGAATCTACTATATATCTCTATAGTGTTGGTGTCCTTGAAAAGTATATTCAAAAGGTTATCAAAATTCTTTTCTCTAATATCATGTTTTAATATTCAAAATATAACCCTATAACAAATCCAATTATGATAGTATATATCTGAAAATCTACAAGCGAATACAATGGAAGTATATAATCTTATTTGTCAAATTTATTACTCAACAAAATTACAACCAAATGGCTTCCTACCCAAAAAAAAAATGTTATTATATTTTGGGAAAAATGGGAAAGAAAGCCTAAAAGGAGAATGTAAGCCAATAGATCCAAGAGAGATTTCAAAAAGGCAATAACAAAAAAGCATAACGAAAATTATTGATTTTTTTTTAGCTTACACTCATAAATAGATGGTTTTCTGACTTAAGTTCATATTAAAAAGAGAAAGCAAAAAAAATGTGTAAAGTTTTAAATTTGCAAAACTCATTATTTGGTGTAAGGGAGGGTCCAACAAAAGAGTGGCAATCATTGAAGAAGTTGTCCTCTTCTTTTTATTTTAATATACCTTTTCAATTGTTTTTTTTAAAAATCATTTAAGTTTGATCCCATCTAAGCATTTGCATTGTATAATTCCACAATTTGATCCATACTAAACAAAAAGTATTGAATTTTTATTTCTTAAAAAATACAAATTCTAAAAGAAGTTATAATGTTTGGTCTTGATGTCACTTTAACGGCCGTATATCCTTGTAGGTTGGAAAATAGTCAAATTTTTGTATAACAAACTAGTTATTCCAGCAAAAAAATATTCTAACTCAGTGATTCATCAACATTATTGGTCGAACACCGCATTAAAAAGGAGAAAACAAGAAAAAAGAAAAAACTTAATAGTATAGATCAATCAAAGTAGCTTGAATCAAAATCTCCAACATTTCACTGCGGCGTTCTAAGCTGCAGTTAGGGCCAAGACAAATAGGCTTTGCCCAGCGAAAGCCATGTCACAGACAAATAAACGAAAGAAATTCACATTCAATTATGACTATAAAACTATGAAATGTAACTCATAATTTGGTGTTATTTGAGTTGTTGGCTTGAAATGGGTGAGTGGGAGCTGAATTATTCATAGAAGCTACTTAAATAAGTGATTAATGACTAATGAGTGATCAAAAGTGGTTTATTAGTCAAATATAGTTGGCAAAAAATAATTATATTTAGTTTAAGATTTTTGTAGTTTAATTCATTCAAGTTGCCAAAGGTTTATATAAGTTGGAAAAAAGGTGATCATAAACAGAATCTCCGTTTGGATGAATCAGACTGTACCAAACGAATCGTAATAGAAAAATTGCAGCTTGTTTAAATCATAATTAAATACCTTTTTATTATTAAAAATAACCCTTTTGTTGTATCTGTTAATTATCTAGTATAGTAGTACGTTCAGATTTGTGTTGGCATTACTTGTTACTAATTTTAAAAACTACTGAAGAAAGTTAGTAGCCCCCCCCCTTCCAAAAACCAACTAATATTTCGTGGAGAAAATTTCCAAGCATCAATATGAATAAATTTTTGCTTAATTATTATTTTTGATGATACTTTGTTGTTTTTACAATCAACGGATTTTTAAACTATTAATCTAACTTATTTTCTAACTAGACTAGTTCTTTATATTTTATGATGCTAATTGTGATAAAGAAAAAAGTAGGAAAAGTAAGTGTATCAATTTTTAGTTTCCTAAGAAATATCATTATTTAGAAAACATGATTTGAGATCTTTTGAAAATAGTCGGTTGTTCTATAAAAATAGGAGATAATTAATTTAGATGGCCGTAAACTTTTTTGGAATCGGAAACACAAGTTGCAACTATATTAAAACTTAACTTAAATTAAATTAAAAATACAAATAGGATGGAAAATAGTGGTTAATACTGGTTTAAATTATGCCAACGGGCAACGGATGATGCATAGAGAATCTTCTCCATGTGCACTTTCTCATTAGTCAAACTTAAAAATGTTTAAAATAAAATGAAAACCGATTATAACTTCCTTTTAAAACCGTTTGTTATAAAAAATATTAACCGTTCGATCAAAATTTGGTTCGTTTCCGTTTCACATTAGCATGCTGCATTCTTTTAATAATGATTATCCTAAAAATTTTAAAACAATGATACTTGTTTGTTTATCATATTATACTTGAAAACTATGAATGCAACAGAGATGTAATAATAATAATAATTCTTGTGTTTTGTAATTTGTATATGCATTTACCATTTTTCAAAATGTTTCAAAATGTACGATAGTAAATTTTAATATGCTGTGGCTATCATATTTAGATCAAACATATTCTCTCCGTTTTTAGTTTTTTCCTTGTTCCATATTGGTAAGACAAACACTAAACGAAAAGAATTGGAGCCCAAATTAAAAAAAAAAAATTCAGATCGGGCTCATATCCTCAAACCATAAAAAGGTTGATCGTATAAATTTTAGTCGAAGTTGATAATTATATTGTTTTTATTTTTAATTATTCATCGGTCAACATTTCAACTGAAGTCGAGGGTTTGAAGTTCTAACCATTTCATTATTGCGATAGTCAATTTTAACAACAACAAAAAAAAGGTTTGAGCAATTGATTAACGATCCTAACCATTTAAAATTTAAATCATAATAATATTTTTTGTTTCATTCTATTCAGTATTCATCCTCTTTGGTGTTAAAAATTCAGTGATCAAAGTTTTTTATAATATTTCCATAGGTGAAATACGAAGATCTATGAAACTAGGAGCTGGACAATGAGTACCATTAGGTGTTGAACATTTGCATTTTAGCTGTTTCCTTTCCTCCCCCATGTAGATATGAGTCTTGTAATGTACTATATCATGATTAACTAATCATGTTATCATAATTAATTTATATTAAAGCACAAATAATTACATTAAAACACATGTAAGTGTGAAGAATGGTACGTAAAACATCTGATATCCTTTATGGATATTGGGACTAAATATGTCAAGTAGATTTCTAAATGACTTTAACAATTTTCTAATACTAATTAATTAGTTTATCTTGTGTCAGCTTTGTGATATATGATTGATATATGTAAGCAACAAATTGTCCCACGACACCTTTTCGCTTGATAAGGAAGACGCCATTCCATTCGCTATGATGAGGAACTTTACCTTTTTCTAATTATAACGAAAGAGAAACGCATAATAAGCCAGAAAAGAATATTCATCACGTAAAAAAGATATGATATATACAATGTACTTTCAAATTCGCTAGACTATTGTCATATTGATAACTATTTCGATAACTACGCATTTTAAAGTATATATCAACATCATCATCATCATGATTCTAAAGAGGTACATTGGGTTGAATGTTTAAAGTGAAAAAAGCATTTTCAATAGCCAATTTTCCGGAAATAAAATGCAGAATGATATTAACAAAAACTATATAAGGCAGAAATTATTTCATGTGATGTATTTTGGTTACGTAATAATTGTTTATCCACCTTCAGAAAATAAAGAAAAAGGTATTAATCCACGGAAAAATATATGTAACAGATGAAAATGGGACCCCAGTTTCGTTGGCGCTAGCCAATACAAGTGCTCCAAAAAGCTGATTCTCCATTATCTCTATATTTCCAATTTTTTCCTTTGTTTTAAACCGAAAGTGTGTTTTTTAGTTTAAGAAAGTAACGTTTTCATCTATTTTTTGGGCAGATTTGCCTTTAGTTGATATACTCTTTGACATTACCATGTTGATGAAGGTGCACTGTCGATTGTGTTTAATACATATGTGATTGGTAATTTTATGAGCCATATAGCTTTTGTCATTTAGTATAAAGTTGACATAACAGAATTCATAGTTTGATTCAAAATTAGGTCATTGGACTGAAGCAAGTTTCTATAGGCAAAAAAAAGGTCTCTGACGAAACCAGAGTACTCGAAGACACTAGATCAAAAAGAGTACTTTAAAGCTTCAACACATTGTTCCAAAAACAAAAGTGGGTAGATGACATCGATTGAGAGTAGAAGTTCATAATTCACTCAAACTCACTTTCGGATAAGCTACCAACGTGACAATGAGCTGGAATCTTGTACTCAAGACACAACAAGGACAATACGAAAAATGTAAAGAGGGAGAGAAGCTTTGCATCCTCTATCATCTATTGTCGTTTGTTGCTATGTTATTGTATGAAAGGGAACACACATGAAGAGATCGGATGTGCCAAACAAGAGAGATAGAGAAAGCTTTACATAAGTTCCAAGGTTTTTGAACCATTGAATGTGTTCAAAAATTGTAATGAGTAAGTGTTTGTTTTTTGTAAATTCCGGGATGAACAGTAAGTTCCAAATGGTAAACACCAAGAATGTAAAATATAAACCGATATGTGAATATGTGATAAAGGTGAATGGAATACGAAAGTTAAAGAAATATATATTTTAATTTCCTTATTCCATCCACAATTTATTTTAAAAATATGTTGGTTACAATATTTGTAAAAGAAATGAGTAAATAAGTTTTCGTTAAATGGTTGACGATAACTATCATATTCAATCCAGTTTATTTAATCTACACACAAGGAACTACACCGGTTATATAAACTTGTAAACCTCTCTGTCTTATTTATATTTGAATATTTTTTCTCTAGTAAATACGTTCATTCGTGAGAGGTGCATGTGAGCTTTATATTCAACAAAATTTCAAGCATATTACAATCATTGGCTGAATCCTTACAAAACTTATAAAAACATGACTTAAAAACCGGTATTGGATGTTACGTAGACATGGACATTGAATTATTGAAAAATAATTGATCACTAACAATTAATAACCAAACTAATTAGTAAGCAAATTAAAAAAAATATCATCGGTTACCGTGTTCCAAGGGAGAGGAGAAGCGATCCAGCACGCAGTTTGTAAACCTCACGTGCGTTAACCTTCTCGCAAGATTCTTTAATGTTTCTACTTTCTACAAGACTACTTCCTTATTCATCCACATTGCCTCTCCTGCCGTTTTCACATTTACCGCTTTAACTACTCACTTTCGTCACCAAATAAACTTTGTTTTACTTTGTTTTACTTTGTAATACTCTGTAGTTCGAATATCTTTAATTTCTAATCATATACTTATATCTTTATCCGCATAAGTTTAGGCTTATACACATATATGAATTATATCTCTCTTTAAACTATAGACCAAACGTAGTTTTAAACATACATATTAAATTATTTCTGAAACATCAAATCGATTTTAACTCAAATCAATGGAGATTTTTACTCAATTAACTAAACCGTGATTGATTGCGTTTTAACCATTTCTTTATTTGATGCAATTTTTTTTTTTTTACCGACTTTGAGCACTAATATAATAGGGTTCGTAAAAATAGGCATTGCTTTTATAATATGGTACTACTATTATTTTCTCGTAAACTAGTAGTGTTATTATTTTACATTATTCCATAAATTGTTGATAAAAAGAAAAAAAACTATAGTTTCGGGTAGTCCCAAGACCGGCGTTTATTCCGAGATTGATATAGGAAATATAAGTATTTTGTTTAATTGAGGATTAGTAAATGAGGATAGAATAATTAGTTAATGAGTGACACCAAGTATGCAACTTATACGTCACGATCGTATAGTTGTCCCCTACAAGTAGTCAAACCTTAGGCCTTTTGACCGTTAATATTTGCCTTCTACAACAATCGTTTCCTTTTTTTTCATCTTGATTTCACTTAATTGTTTTTTCTTTACAAAAATAAACGTTGGTAATTTAGAGAAATACTCCCAAATACCACAAAAAAGTTTTCATTTCCAAAACTACCACACAAAGACAACTCTACCCTTATACTTATAAACATATTACCCCAATACCATAAACACTATACTTTTGTCTTATTATGTCTAATGAATCATTAGGAGATAAAATAAAACAATTCTCGGAGAAAATAGAAAAATTGTCAGAAGAAATCGAAGTAATAAAATGCACAATTATAAATAACTATTGTAATAAGAAAACCTATAGAAAATGATTTAGACAATGCTAAGAAGAAAATACTAGAATTAATAAATAATTATCAACATGAGATCAAAGAAAAAGAAAAACCTATATTAGATTTATCATCTATTATAGAAACATTTCAACGAATAGAACTAAAACAAAATATTATTTGTTTAACTAATGATGAATTACAAATATTATTAGAAAATAAACAAAAAACTTTGATAATACCTGAAAAAGAAGATATAACTATAACAAAACCAGTCTATGGATGACTGTAAGGACACACTAACGTTACAGCTAGAACATCTTGACAAACTTATGTCATCTCTTGACATAAGGAAAAAAGATGATAAATATAATAAACAAAACAACTTTTCAATAAAAATACATCAAAATGATGATACAAATGAAATAGTTTACGAATATGAATCTGAGGATGGAAATCTTTATGATATAGATTATGATAATCCATATGATTATCATAATCCGAATTATATTAAAACCGAGGAAGGTCAGACTAGTGGTGAAAAAAGAACTAGAGAAAATGACTCTTATTCACAAGAATATTTTTCAACAAAATTTAGAAAAATACCAAATCAATATATACCTAAGATAAACCCAGATACACAAAAAGATACATTAGATATAGATTGCGTAGAAGAACCTGAAAAGATTATTACTGCATGGTATAGTACACAAAAGTTGTTAATCACCTTAAATGAAGAATTAAAATTACTAAGAAAACAAGATATATTTAACTATACAATATATAAATCAATAGGAATTGCAAGACAATACTTGACATCATTACCTATAGAAACAGAAACCATATTAATAAACAATTCAACCTCTAATATAAATCTAATAGATAATATATACAAATTATTGTTAATAGAATTTGTAGGAAAAAACACTAGAAAACCAATCAGAATCAGAGGCTGAAATTCAAAATGCCTATTGGAAACTAATGAATTTAAAAATATGTAACATGTGTTATATAGATAATTATATATGTGAATATAAGAAATACTACTACAAACTAGATAATATAAGAAGAAAACAAGCAAAACCCTTGTTTTTTTGGAAAATTATCTAGTACAATAGGAGAAAAAATACTAGATACACATCAACAAAGAATAAACGAATGATTAATTGAAAACACTTTAGGAGGAATGATTTCCACTTTAAAAACTTGGTTATTAAACCAATGTACTAATTATAAAATTAAAAAAGAGCACAAATTAGATTATGTTGTGAAAAACAACAAGATCAAATAGGAGAATATGGTTGTAAAAAACCAAAAATATATAAAAAATATAAAAGAATAAAACATTGGAAAAAATTTAATAAACAAAAATACTATAAAAAACCATATATAAAATATTTTAAGAAAAGAAAACATCATTATAAAAGAACTAAACAACAAGATTGTCCATCAGGAAAGAAAACATGTAAATGTTGGCTTTGTCAAGAAATATGTCATTATGCAAATGAATGTCCTAAGCGGAAAAAGACACAAATGAACACATTAAAAGCTATATACGAACAAGGCTATAAACCTTTAGAATCTGATATAGAATCAGACGACTCTCTCTATGAATTTGATTATTCATCCTCCGATGAAGAAGAAAATTCTAGTGAAGAGTAATCCTAATGCAACATTTATAAAAATTGGATTCAATTCCAAAAAACTATTAGCTTATATTGATACTGGAGCAACACTTTGTTTCGGACAAAAAAACATTAGTAAAAATTGGGAAAAATTAGAAAAACCAATAAAGATTATCATAGCAGACAAGTCTGTACACGAAATCTGGTTTGGACTAAAATTTCAAATTCTAGAAATAGAACAAATGAAATTTCCAATAAGAACAATAAATCTACATGATTCAGGATTAGATTTGATAATAGAAAATAATTTTCTAAAACTATATCAACCATTTATACAAACATTAAGTACTATAAAACTCACATGTCCAGAGTTAAAAAAATAAAAAAACTAAACAAATAGAACAAATTTCGAAGGAAATAGAAACAAAAATTATAACAAGAAACGAAATAATAAAATTACACATAGATAATATTACTGAAACCTTAAAGGCAATAAGGTTCTATAAAACAATAGAAGAAACATTAGACGAGGTTTGTAGTAAAAACCTTTTAGATAAAGATTAAAATAAAAACCCCGAATTAATTGAAATAAAACTAAAAGATCCAAACGCAGAAATAAATGTCCCAAACAGAATTCCTTATTCTGTTAGAGATGCACAAGAGTTTAAAAAAGAATGTAAAGAATTATTAGAAAAATGTATTATTAGAGAAAGTTGTAGTCCACATTCATCACCTGCATTTTATGTAGAAAATCATAATGAAATTAAAAGAGGAAAAAGAAGAATGGTAATTAATTATAAGAAAATGAATGATGCAACAATAGGAAATCCATATAAATTACCTAGAAAATATTACATTTTAGAAAAAATTAAATGATCAAATTGGTTTTCATCACTTGATGCAAAATCAGGATATTGGCAACTTCGGTTATCCGAAGAAACCAAAAAGCTAACAGCATTTAGTTGTCCTCCACAAAAGCACTATGAATGGAATGTTTTACCATTTGGTTTAAAACAAGCACCTTCCATTTATCAGTCTTTTATGGATAAATCATTAGCATGATTAGAAACATTTTGCATAGCATATATAGATGATATATTAATCTTTACACAAGGAAGTAAAGAAAAACATATAGAACATTTAACTAGAGTTTTAGAGAGAATAAAAGAAAAAAGAATAATAATATCAAAAGAAAAAAGTAAATTAATACAAAAGAAAATAGAATATTTAGGTTTACAAATAGGAGAATAAAGAACCTTAAAATTACCATCTCATATAAAAGGAAAAATAAATAAATTTCCAAATGAACTAATAGATAGAAAACAAATACAAAGATTCTTAGGAGCTTTAAATTACATAGCATAACAAGGTTTTCTTAAACAATTAGCAAAAGAACGAAGATATCTTCAGAGAAAAATATCCGAGAAAATACCATGGAAATTGACTAATGAAGATACAGAAACGGTAAAAAGAATAAAAGAACAAATTCAGATAATTCCTGAATTATATAATCCTACAATTAAGGATTTCCTTATTGTAGAAACAGATGCTTCAAACGAAATTTGGGCAGGATGTCTTTTAGCTATTCCAAATGGAAAAGAGCTATTAGGCATAAATAAAGGAATACCCATAAAAGATAGGAATTATCCTCACAAAAAGATTACTTGTCTACTGGTACCTACGACGGTATCTCTAGAATCAATAAGTTATACACTATTGAAAAACAGAGTACCGAAGAGGATACCAGTAGTCACATAATAGCTAACATTAATCGTTTACCTAAACGGTTATGTCGGCACATTTCGGGAACTTTCAGTTCTTCGGAATTAAACTATCCTATCCACGATAAAGAAACTCTAGCTTGTCTACGTGTCTTTTCAAAATGGAAGATAGATCTAATGGGAACTCGATTCGAACTTAGAATTGACAGTACCTATGTATCAGGTTTTTGGAGATATAAACTTCACGAAGACCATGGAAAAGGAAGACTTATCCGGTGGCAACTGAATCTACATCAGTTCCAGCCATACATCAGAACAGTAAAGTCATCAGAAAACAGTCTAGCAGATACACTAACAAGAGAATGGAGGCCCTAAAGAAACAAATCGCCAACCAGTTCATGCAAAAGCAAGAAAAAGAACAACGCATTCTTCAGGAACTCGCGGTTATCCGGGGGGAGAGTGCAGAACTAAAACAAATTCTAGAAAAACTTGGAGGAAACATTCGAGAAGATGTCATTCAAACACAAACAACATCAATCATTCCAACACCAAATGTTTTAGAACAACAAGATGATCTTGCATCCATTAGAGTCTCACTCAACGGACAAAAATGGGCAGAAATTGCAGAAGAAGAAGAAGAGGAACCAAAACTTCAGATCAAGAAGAAGAAGGTTTACGTCATCTTCGACGGACCTTTCAGAGGAATATACAACGACTGTCACATTGTCAACATCCACTTCAATGGAAAAAACGTGACTCACAAGTCATATACAACAATGGAGGAAGCCAAGAAAGCTTTCGAAGAATCAAGTACGTTTAAAGAAAAACTTCTTAGCAAGTGTGAAGAAAAGAAGCCAATGTATACTATGGAGATTAAAAGACCAAAACCAATCACCATTGCAGCAATCCCAACCATAGAACAAAAAGCAGAAATGAAGAAGCTGACACCAGAGCTATATCAAAAACTGAAAGAGATGATCACATGATACTAAGAGGTCCACACAACAATGAGGTTCTATCCAGTTGGAACCAGAGGAGGTTCACGTGTTGTCCTCCTTCTAGAAGCAAGTGCAATATTAATCCAAAATTTCTATGTCTGTGGATTAATAGACACCTTATACATCAACAAGATGGAGCAAATTTCAGAACTTCCCATCGGTCTACAACAAGCAATCAGAACCTACTTTACAAGGTTTGCCAAAGAAAGAGAAATCTTTATCATTTTTGCAGCAACACTCCCTTACGAAGTTAATGGAGAAATCAAGATTAGTCCGGTCCAAGTTTTACAGATCGGTATATCAAACAACAATTACCCTGCAAGAATGGAAAAAGGAGTTTTTTCTGAAGACGATTGGTATAATTCAATAAGAGCAGCAGTGATGCACAATCACAAAATCTTGAGAGATTACGAGAAAAAGATCAACTATAGGGTCAACTACTCAAGTCCAGCAGTAGTCATGTACTCCCTAGCAAGAACTCCAGCAGTAGAAGATGGCATGAAAGCCCTAAGAAGAATTAGCCTGCTAATGGCCCAGATCAATGGTCCATTCAAAGAACTTCTAGAAGAAGATAAATACATCACATGCAAAATGCTAAAAGATCTTCCAGAACATCATTGTGATAAGTGCGAAGAGACAGAAATCATAAAAAAAGAGTCTACTGAGGGATCCACACCAAAAGAAGATTAAGACCTTGTCAGCAATCATGTAAGGCGTCGGCAAAAACCATGTGACGAAAGTCACTAGAGTCCAGAATGGTACCTAACTCTACCATGCGTCAATAAAAGTAGTGGTCCCAAAAGAGTCATAATGTAAAGAGTGGTCCAGGATAAGATCACGCGTCTAAAAGAGTGGCGAAATAAAAAGCCACGCGTCTAAGATATTTTTAGAGATCCTTATCTCTTAAGTTTGTAATTGCCTATATAAGGCACTATCCTCTCATTCGAAAGGATATCGAGTTTTTTATGAAATAAAAGTTTCTCTATCTAAAACAAAACAGTTTTAGCTTTAAGTAAGGATAGTATCCTAGAAAGGTGATACATCTAACCGAGAGGTAAAGCTCCGACGGTTAGAAGGCGAGAGGTAAAGCTCCGGACGCCTTATATCCTGAACCTATCCAAACATCAAACAACAATCAACAATCAAAGAAGAAACAACAACAAGCAATATGTTCAAAGGTCTTAAAAGAGATTTGAACTAGGCGCTAAGGCAGCCAACCAAGAAACCTATGAGACGCAAGGTGCGTGTACTGGTCAACCTGAACCCTCAACTAAGGTTCTTGTACTTGGGAAAATCTCAAAGACAAACTAGAACAATATAATGAATTTTCACTCTGAGACGAAAGTCCACATAATCTAGGATTCATGTGTTGTGAAAATCATTACTTCAGAAATAGCAAACAACAACAACGATAAGCATGAAAGGCAGAGGATCAACGTCAACAAACCCAGACCAGATATTACTAAATAGACTAAAACATTTAAAAACAATAAACAAAGAAATACTGAAATTAAGTCATAAAATATATTCAACTAAGAATATTAATATAAAATTATCAAGTATAACACAAATTATAAATCTATCAGAATTTGTAAAATCAGAAATATCTTCTATAAAGGAAGAACATAAAATAAAAGAATTGATACAACGATATGAAAAACAAGACTAGTAAGATGAGTGATATAACATATTTTGATGATTCGGTAAGAATAATTTCTAGCATAGATAATGAACAAAAATTCTTCGAAGATATCTGCATAGACCTAGATCAAAAACTAATAGATAAAGAAGATTTTGATATCGAAAAAACTACAAACTATAAACTCAAACAATGGTATAAAAAATTCGGAAGAAAAAACATCGTAAAATATGGTGTAATGTCCGGAGAAGAATCTATACCTATAGAAGATGCATCAGGACAAGTAATGTTGTCCTTAATTAATTTAGATCAAATGAAAAGAAGAATATCAACAATTAAAAGTGCGTCCAAAAGATTATCAAAAAAATATATTCATCTAAATACAGTTCAATTTATAATAAAAGGAACATTTATAGAAAACATAAACACACCAATAACACTAAGATTAATTGATAATAGAATAACAGATAAAAATGATAAAATAATTGCAGTAGGAACTGACAATTTAAAATAAGGAATAATTAAATTTCATTTAACCTTACAAATATGATTGCCTTTACAAGATAAACATATTAATCAATCAATAATTTTACAATATAAATTTGAAAGAAAAAATTTATTTAAAGAAGTAAGTCATCCCTTTACAATATCATATAAGTTAAATTATGCTTTAAGTAATTCACATCATAGTATAAACTATGAAAAAATAGAACGAATTAGAGTAAATGAAATATTTCAACCAATTTTAAAATTCGAAGTGAACCATGCACCATCTAGAAAAAGCATAAGACTAATAAAAAACGAAGAAGAATCAGAAGAAAGTATATCAAAACTTATAGATTCAAAAATCTCTCAAGAATCAACTATTAAAAGTATACAAAAAAGTATTTTAAATATAGAAAAATCCATATCATAATCTCTTTAAATAATTAATAATTAAATAATTAAATATACTTGCGTTAGAAAGATATTGGTATCAGAGTTAGCAAATATCCTAAAAAAAATTAGTTAAGATAATTCAAAAAAAAAAAAAAACGAAAAAACGGTCAAATATGACCCATAAACAAAAAAATTTGGTATATTTGTCCACAATCCAAAAAGGGTGTTATCTATGTCATTGTCCCGGTAATTTATTACTCGTATTGAGTACATTACTTAAAAATTCAATAACGAAAAAATAGGAAACGTTGCATTTTTACTCTCGAATCAGAGATTGACAGCTGTTAATTAGTTTGAATACTAAATAGTAATTAATTAGGTTTGACCAAAATGGCTTAAATTATTCATCAAACCAATAAGTCACCTAATTAAAAATTTGATAATTACCAAAAGCCACATGATAGCTCTCTAAATAACAAATCAACCCATACCAAAAGTTAATGATTTGTTTCCCAATCCATTACATTTACATTACACCACTGATATGTTTTAAATTTCTGTGGAATAGTTAAGATTATTTTCCAATGTTAGTTGATATTTTTATTAATTATTTATATTACCTTTCTATATCAAAACTCTAAAAAGGAAAACTCGTGTTGCTTAGAAAGAACTTGAAACGGATACGTATCCAGTTATTTTTAGAAAACGTATTTCAAAAAATAGTCTATGTTTGATAACATGTATTCTTGTAAAGATTAAATTGAATATTCATTAAGACATACTTGTGGTTTTTGGTAAGCATTGTTTTCGCTGTACTGTATTTTCAGCTTCAACCTAATGCATATTTTTGCTAAACCTTGCAGGTTTTAAACAAGAACTAATAATATCATAAATAAAATACAATAACTAGACCTACCACTACGAAATGATTTAAAAAAAAAAAGAGAAGAAAGTACAAGAATTATGATTTAATAATATATATTTTCACCGATCATTATTAATAATAAAAAGTTGTATCTACTACCTTTATTTTTTTTCTTACCACATAATCGATTCAAAGTTGACTATAAATAACACATTACTATTTCTTCTCTCTTGCCAGGCGGCATTGCCTACAAAACCCTGACAAGAGCAAACACTTTTTTTTTTTTTTTCTGATAAGAAAAAATTTACCATTATACCCTCCTAACTGAAAACGGCAAATTACGTTCCTTGTTATTTGTTTTCTTCCTTGGTTCTGTTTCTTTCTTGTGGCTTTTGATATTTTTTTCATATTAATTCGGAAAGAGAAGAGAAAGACTCCTCAGTTCACATAGCAGTCGCCGGTAACAGAAAAACTCCGATGTTCGAGACTGGAAGATACCTTCTCGGCGCCGCCGGTGCTAGCGGCTTCGGTTCTAAATCCACCGCCGAGGAGGTTACCAAGAACTGTGACCTTCGTTCCATCACAGCCGTAATCACCGGTGAGTCACTTTATATTTTTCGAGTTTTCGGGTGAGTCGAATCGTTAGGATTCTTATTTGTTTCTTTTGATATGGTGAAAGGTGCGACGTCGGGGATCGGAGCGGAAACAGCGAGAGTGCTAGCGAAACGAGGAGCGAGGTTGATATTTCCGGCGAGGAACGTGAAAGCGGCGGAAGAAGCGAAAGAAAAGATCGTCTCTGAGTATCCGGAGACGGAGATCGTCGTTATGAAGCTTGATCTCAGTTCTATCGCCTCCGTACGAAGCTTCGTCGCCGATTTCGAGAGTCTTGATCTTCCTCTTCATCTTCTCATGTAAGTCACAGTCTCACAAAGAA
The DNA here is from genome assembly GCA_004349715.1 of Crucihimalaya himalaica. Lineage (NCBI taxonomy): Eukaryota > Viridiplantae > Streptophyta > Magnoliopsida > Brassicales > Brassicaceae > Crucihimalaya > Crucihimalaya himalaica. Next base: position 772,683 of record SMJT01000017.1, on the reverse strand, counting down.
TTAATCGGATATGCATGTGTATATATATTTTTACACATGTACGTGTGACTGCTTCTGGGAATTTTATGTGAACAGAACATAATCTCGGTTCTTCTTATTTTTTGTTGATTCGGATTTGTTTTAATTATTATCTTATCATTATTTGTTTTTTGTTTTTTTTTTTTTAAATACAATTGTCGAATCAGAAACAACGCAGGCAAGTTAGCACATGAACATGCAATATCCGAAGACGGGATCGAGATGACATTTGCCACTAATTATCTAGGTACTGTATACTATTTTCTTAATTATACGATTCCCCTACTCTATATGACAGATCTTAATTACCCCCATTATTCTAATACTTTTTGTTAATGGTCTTCTTAATTATTATTATCATCAGGCCATTTTCTCTTGACCAATTTGTTGCTGAAGAAGATGATTCAAACCGCAGAGGAAACAGGAGTTCAAGGACGTATCGTTAACGTTACGTCGGGTATTCACGGCTGGTTTACCGGTGACTTGATCGAATATCTCCGACTGATTTCACAACCCAAGTGGTAAGAATAATCTTTATGATTCTTTTTATCTTCTGGTTGAGTCAGGAGTAGGCTTAAATGTTCCATCCCATACTCAATTCTCCAAATCAGAAAAAGTAAATACTCTTAACATCTAAGAGAGCCTAATAGCTAGAACTATAAATGAGGAGACTAGGATTGGTGTGCTTGAGAGGTGAATAAAACTTGTCGAGGAATTTACTTTTTACCTAAAGCAAGAAAGCTGCGTCGTTGTTTATGTTTTTGACTGATGAGTGACAGTAACTCGATAGATAGGGGGCAAGGTAATAAATGGGAAAGGGAAGTAAAAGGTTTTGACCTTTGGAAATGTAATTAATCTTTTATTTTTCCTTTGGTTTTGATCGATTAGTCAATTCGATGCGACACGTGCATATGCTCTCTCGAAGCTTGCCAACGTTTTGCATACCAAGGAGCTCTCTTCTAGACTCCAGGTCTCTTTCTCTCCCTCCCTTCCTCTCTCTCTCTTATTTACACATCCATTTAATAAATTACTCACACAATAAATAATTATCCCAGAAGCATAATGGTAGAAATTAATGTGTGTCATAATGGTCAAATTTTATTGATTTTTTTAAGTGTAAATGATTAATGAAAAGGTGAAAGAAAAGGTATGGGAAGGGGACAACAAGAAACCTAGATAACTAGGATTTGTATTCTAACCAAACATATGAAAGAGTTAGTTAAGACACACACTACAAAGTTTATTTGACTGTTGACCATAGTTAGGATTTAGGACAATCATGTGGGTCATTAAACTAAAGTGATTAAAGTTTAATATATGAAAATAGTATTTAATGGTAAAGAAAAAAAATGCAGAAAATTGGAGCGAACGTGACGGTAAACTGCGTACACCCAGGAGTTGTTAGAACCCGGTTAACAAGAGACCGAGAAGGCTTATTGACAGGTTGGTTTATTTTAATTCTTCTCATTAGTACATTAGCATATTAGTTTATTCTTGAATTATAATCATGAATTCATGATTAAGATTCTTAATTATATCTTTATTTGTTTCCCTTTGTCTTTACCTACTCAGATCTCGTCTTCTTCCTGGCTTCCAAGCTCGTTAAGACCGTCCCTCAAGTAATAAATTGTTATTTTTTTCTTTAATTATAAAGTTTGTAACATAATCTTTGGTGGATAAGTTATCCTTTATGTTTTTAATCCTGTTTAATATTATTGGATTTATGTGCTACTTTGTTTGATTTTGGTATGGGATTAGGCAGCAGCAACGACGTGTTACGTGGCAACAAATCCAAGACTGGTGAACGTATCGGGAAAGTACTTTACGGACTGTAATGAAACGAAGCCGTCTGGACTCGGATCCAACTCCTCCGAAGCTACCAAATTATGGGCTGCTTCTGAGATTCTGGTTACTCAACATTCCAAGGCCGGCTTCGACCCATGTAGCTAAAGAACAAAAAAAAGTAGTAGTAATTATCTTATCATATACCCCTTAGGAAAAATTATACTAAATCTTATTAGATGAGAAATATATCATAAAGTTTAGTTCATATATACAATTAGTATTATATATCTATAGTGCGAATGCAAAGCCGATGTACGTTGTAGTCTTTGTTTATACTTAAGTTATATTATAATATGAGAACAATTAATCTAATTTTTGTCATGGTTTTCTTTAAAGTATATTTGCAGAAGAGATCTTCAACTGGGACTATTAATTATACAAAAATTAGAATAATAAAGTTAAGTGGGAAATCATAATGTCAATCATTAGTTTCGAAAATGCTTTGAAGTTCTTCTCATCTTTTGATAATCTTCTGATTTCATTTGGACTGATCTGTGAGATCTCTCTCCCTCTCTCTCTATAATACTAGTTTTTTTTCCCCTAAAATAATCTTTTTGACATTGACTATTCATATGTCCATGTGAGATATTGAAAGGAAGTTCTGGCTTTCCATCACTGTTTTATTATTACGTGTGAGGCTATTTGGATGTTGAAGTTTTTTTAATAATGAGTTTGCACTTTGCATTTTAGTTAGCCTTTTGCTTTTTAGTTAAATCTATTATTAAGTCGTGAAGATTGAGGAAAATCTTTATGTTTTAAAATTTTTATAGAAGCTGTACTCGTAATTTAACTCGAACCAATATTCTGACTTTATAAATGTTTATTTAACATAAATAAGAGAAATGGTATAGCGAAAATATAAACGAACTAAATATGGATAAGTAATCTACAAAGAAAATGAAAAGAAAACATAAAATATGAAAAAGGTGAGAAAAGATAGATAGATTGATGAGAGAATTGGTTAGAGTTGGACCTTTAAGATAGAATAGGACCATATAAAATGGCGCATGATAATACTTTTGTGCGTGGGTCTCTCACTCACTCTTATCTTTTCTTTTTCTTTATTTATCAAAGGGACCCTACTAACATGCGCCAGGGGTTTTCACTTTTCACTTTTCACTTTTAACTTGTGAAAAAGAACTCTCGTGCGCCATCAAACTTGCTTCATTCGTATGGAATTTTAATCATTGCATATGAGAAGGTTGGCGCAAAACTTTAAACAAGGAACAATGCACATGCTTTCTTTAGTTTCCTTTTAACAACACTTCAGTGTATATAAAACAAAACAGTTCACACGTTCGATGCATTAATAAATTTATCTTACAACAGTAATAGTTTATTCGGTTGTGAACCTTTAGCACGAGCAAGAACTAGCAATTTGTTTGGGAATTTATGGGCTAATGCACCTTTATCTGATTTGGACAAGACATCAATTATAACGTAAAAAGCCCAAATGCATTGGAGTCCCCAAAGTCCATAATGCGAGATTTTTTTATTATTTTATTTTAATTTGCGATGTTACCATGATTAGTAAGACTGTAATATAGTAAAACTCCTTTTATCCTATGGTCAGGGTACCAAAATTTGGGTCTGATGCAGAAAATGAAAAGTAATGTCAGCAATATTAACTTCTGAAATATCGTTAAATTTTTGTTATCTAACTCTAATATTAATGGAAGTAGGGGATTATATTTATACAGTTGAATATTACAAAATAAAATATGGTATGATTTTCATCGCCTAAAGCAAATATATTATATGGTAAAACATGTTGATTAACACTACCATATCAACAGAAGGTGTTGCTGTAAATTTAAAAAAAAAAACTGAAAAGAAGGAAGCCCAATAAGATCAGAAGTTTTAAGTTAGCCCATTAGTACACATGAAATTTAAATCGAACCAATCAATTAATCCAAACATTCAACCTACAGTATACAGTAAACCAGCAATATAACCCCTCGGTTACGTTACGTAAGGTGTCTCCATCTCGAAGGAGTCAAACTCTTAACCTTTTTAACTGTTTCTCTTGTAACGACAATCTTTTCCACTATATATAAATATGCTCCAAACCAAAGACTTGAGTTGAAAACAAGTCCTATCCATCTTTAAATTTATATGAGTCACTGATTCTAATCTTTAACCCGAAACAAACTCTTGCATCAGATTTGTTATTTGCTCTCCAAAAGTGTATTCGAGAAAGAAAAAAAAGGAAATATTGCTATTGGTAAAGTGGCTAAGGTGCAGAGAATGGCAAGTTGGTTAAGGTGGTGCGGGTTTTGTATTGTCCACACACAGGCTGACATGGACCGCAACTTCTAAGATGCTATCCACGCACTACGTAGGACCTCTTACTAAATCCAACGGCTCAGATTCGGTGGACCTTTTCTTCGGCGAGAATTATCAGAGAAGGCATGCGCATGGGGTAATGTAGGACCCAAACTTCACCGGCCACAACAAGTCCTTTAAACCGTTCATTATTCGACTCGGTCAACTCAAATTACGACACTTGTTAACATCTCAGACTCTGATATGTCACATATGATTACTACTTTATGAAATGAGGATTAATAAAGTTTACCAAAGAGATTAATCTTTATCTGGAGCATATATTGCATAAGGTCGAATAATTTGACGATTTCAAATCAAGTACTCTAATGAATGTATAAGATTTACTTGAAATCTTTTGTGCTGGATATTAGTTTTAAGAAATGTTATTATATATGTTTGGTAACTTCTTCATTGGTGATAAGAAGATGACTAATTAATAAGGGAGCGTGGCATGTGGAGTGAAAGAAATTAGGTGTTCATGAGCTGTTTTCTACACTAAGATAGCTCACGTGGCGATGACATATAGGTCATGTTATATATGAGGGCCAGACTAATCAAACACACCACAACGTTATGATGGAGTAGATCATGACCGTCTAAAATGAAATCAGCTTAAATTCGTGCAATACAGGTAATCATAGCTTAATTGGAATCTTAAGTCACACGTGAAATACGGGTAAATTGTATGAGATAACAGATGAACTTTTTAATCTGGTGCATGTGGACCTTTACGGGCATGTTTGGCTTCTCTCTTGTTAACATTTTCACATAAGTGTTTTTGTTTCTGTATATCTGACTTGTACGTGTAAATAAGTTCCAAGAAAACATGTTAAAAATAGATGAAATTTGTTCGTTTTGTTGTTATTTGATTTAAGAATATAATAGCTCCACCAAAAATAAGTGAGAATATAAGAGGTCAACTCGTCAATGGATGGTCAACTTATTAGGTCCTTAAATTTAATTCCTCCGTACTAATATGATACTGATAATATAGTACTCCTTATCGTGAAAAAATAAAGTTATACTTTATTTAGCTTTTCGACAAATGAACAAAAAAATATATTCTTTCATTCGATAATATTTCTAAAGATGATCTTCGAACAAGATAGTTTAATAAGGACACAACTATCAGTATGCAAAACGATTTTGTCTTTAAAAAGGTATAGTAATGATTTTTTCATGCAATTATGTGATAATGTACATATATGTAGCATATACCAGTTGTGTTGATGCGTTATACTTGTAAATTAGTATGTATCAATATAATCAAATAGCTAACTAACTGTACAGTATGATCAAATAGTTAACTAAATGTATAACATGATACATACATAATGTTAAATCATTTCTATCATATCAATATAATCAATAATAGGTAATGACTACTACATAACTAATGAATTATCTTCACTTTCAGTGTGACACATTCTAACATATTTATGTTAGCTAATTTGGTAATTACATAGACATTCTAACAACTTTACCACAATAATTAAGAAATTTTTCTCTAACAAAAAGAAAATATATATATACGGGTAAAAAACCAACTTTCCGTGTATGAAAAGAACAGTCCACTTTTGAAACAGAAGAAAAGACCAATCTACTTTTAAGTTCAGGTATTCAAATCAAATTAGGAAATTTTGATGTACAATTTAAAATTAAACACAATTGAAATTGTTGTGGACGTTAAGACTTAAATATCCAATACCTAACTAATGACCAAAATTTCAATCCAACTCAATTTGAAAATTTGAAAATTCCCTTGAACTGAAAAACAACAAGTGAAATATGTTAAACAATTAAGAAATTGATAGCTGATGTGGTATCAGATAACACACACACATAGTCAAAATATTTCCAAAAGCATAACCATAATTTGCTTGTCGAATAGGATTTACGAATGTAACTTCTTTTAGGAGTTAACGCGTTGCTGATACTGTTTATGTTTTGTCTAATACCCTTACGAAATTCTGATTATGTTATGCCAGATTTTAAATTATTTTTATTTTGAGCCAAAAGTAATAATTTAGAGATTGAAAATGCAAAATGAATTTAGTTCCTTTTGACTAACATCCAATCAGTATATAACGAATATTGAAAATATCAAACAGTATTTTTTCTAGAAAATCATGTTATCTTACAAGTTTAGCGACAAAAATTGTGATGATTTTGCGAAAGAATAACAATCGCATATATGTTGAAGAATATCAATAATTAGTCATTTTAATCAGTTATGAACTTCATTTTTGGTAACGCATTAATTTAAAATGTAGCATTGTCACTATTAATTAAAAATACATTCAGGCTATATATATATATATGTAATCGTATGAACTTCCACCTAATTAATCCTTCCATTTTCTAAATAATGTAAAGAGTTCCCTGGGGAAATATAGATGTGTATATTATATATATATATATATATTTTGGTCTGAGTGTGTATATCATATAAGCCCATACATACATGCTTATATTATTTATAAATATGGACGGGTATTAAAGTATTTGTTTATTTTTTAAGTACGACAAAGATTCCCACTCGGAATGTTTTATTAATCTTATATTATACAATTTGTTCTCTCTCTCTCTCTCTCTACCATAAAGCAAATGTGATCAGAGGCAAGCATACAAAGAAGTTCCTCATTCAAAAAAGATTTCTCAGCCATCAAAATTTCCTTTCTCTTCATCCAACAAAAAAAAAAACATAGCTTTGTTCTACCAAATACCGAAGTCAGTTAAGAAAAGGAATTATCAGGTTTTGTTTCGGCTGATCTGAGGAAGTTCATCCATGGATACGGCTCAATGGCCACAGGTATATATACAAAAAAATTACATGTTTTTATATGTATATATTCTTACAACTCAATATGTATGTGTTGATTTAGATTAGATCGTTTGATTCATCTTGGCTTCAGTACATGATCTTAACTTAGAATTCCCTTTAAATATTTTTTGGATCTTCGTCTTTTTGATGTTACTCTTCTCTTCAACAGTTTTTGGACCTTCTCCTTTAATTATATATATGTTTTCTTTTTCCTTTCACTTTACCCTTTATTAATTTGCTTTTTCTTTTATGTTTTTAGTTAAAGCCTTTCTCAAATATCCCAATCATTTTTATCTTGATGAAAACCCATTAGTTTGTTGATAGATAGTACATACATGTTAATTATGTCTTTACATATACTTGTATATTGGCAAATGTTTTTGTGCTAATGGTTGGAAGAGATGTTTTTTGTGATTTTGATGATCAGGAGATTGTAGTGAAGCCTTTGGAAGAAATAGTAACAAATACATGCCCAAAGCCGCAACCGCAACCGCTTCAGCCGCATCAGCCACCAACGGCTGGGGCAGCGGGTGGAGAGAGGAAGGCAAGGCCAGAAAAGGACCAAGCTGTAAACTGTCCGAGATGTAACTCAACCAACACGAAGTTTTGTTACTACAACAATTATAGTTTGACGCAGCCAAGATACTTCTGCAAAGGTTGTAGAAGGTATTGGACCGAAGGTGGTTCGCTTAGGAACATTCCTGTTGGCGGTGGCTCAAGAAAGAACAAGAGATCTCACTCATCTTCAATTTCTTCTTCTTCTGATATTAGTAACAATCACTCGGTTTCTACACAACCAGCTACAAAGAAGCATCTCTCTGATCATCATTACCACCTCATGAGCATGTCTCAACAAGGTTTGACCGGTCAAAACCCTAAATTCCTTGAGACGACCCAACAAGATCTCAATTTAGGTTTCCCACCACATGGGATGATCAGAACCAACTTCACTGACCTCATTCACAACATTGGGAATAGCAGCAACAAGAGCCATAACAATAACAATCCATTGCTTGTTTCTTCATGTTCTGCCATGGCAACATCTTCTCTGGATCTCATAAGAAACAATAGTAATAATGGGAACTCTTCAAGTTCTTCGTTTATGGGATTTCCAGTTCATAATCAAGATCCAACATCTGGAGGGTTTTCAATGCAAGATCATTACAAGCCTTGCAACACAAACACAACACTGCTAGGGTTTTCATTAGATCATCATGATCATAATAATGGATTCCATGGAGGGTTTCAAGGAGGAGAAGGAGGAGGAGAAGGTGGCGATGACGATGTGAATGGAAGGCACTTGTTTCCTTTTGAGGATTTGAAACTACCAGTTTCTTCTTCATCAGCATCAGTCAATGTTGATATTAATGATCATCAGAAGCGAGGAAGTGGTGGTGATGCAGCCGCTACATCTGGTGGATATTGGACTGGGATGTTGAGTGGAGGATCATGGTGCTAATTTCTCGGCTTGATTGATGAAGTTAATTAATTAGTACTATTAATGGTTAGTTATTGCTATTTATTTAATTAATCAATATGTTCTTAATTTCACTTTGAATTTTCTTATTGGTGGGTTTTTTCTTTCTCTTAACTTGGATTTAAGGATACTATTGGGGGTGCATGCATATTGAATGACTTTAATTTGTTTTGAATTTTGTTATCGCTAACACAGATTATAAATGATACATTGGTTGGTCTTTTGATGTTCCTTCTCTTGTTAATTCTATTTTTTCATGTCATCCATTAGCCAAAATTATTAAAAAATTACATTATGAAAAAATTTAATGCGAATCTATATATAGTGTGTAATTTATTATATGCAACAGTAAAGTATGTTTTTTCTCTTTTGGTCACGCAACACATGGATGTCATTTTGTTAAAGAACACACTACAGGTACATATTAAAAAAAATTAAGAGAAAATTTAAAATTTAAAAGAGACAGGTAAGCTCTGATGACTTTCACATGATCCTTACTAAATACACTTATCTATTATTTATTGTTAAAGATGGTTTAGCCCTACCATAGCAATTAATTAATAAAACCATATTCCAATTAAATTCTAACTAAAATTTAAATTATTGGATTCGTTTCTGACCAGAAAAAAAAACACAATTGATTGGGTTCGTTTTACAATAACAAGGAAAGGTACCTAATTAAGTTTGATGCATACTGATTGCATATATGAATATATGGCATGGGTGAGTGAGTTTGGAAAATGTTGATTTCATGGAGTATTTTGGTTCGGAAAACAATTTGAAATGAAACAATAACAAAGTGTGTTTTGGTTTAATTAAAAACAAAATTGAAAATAGAGAGAAAGGGAAGAATAATGTGAGAGACAAGTCACAATGTCTAAGGACAAAAGAGGGTGGGGCCCACAGAAACATTCTCCTTGAAATCTGTGTGTTTGAAATCATACATCCCACTATGCTTTCAGCTTCATCAATCTAGATCTTGACCCTTGCTCTTTGTTATTTTTTTTTTATTATTATTATATTTCTTTCATATCTACTTATACACTTTAAGCACGTACAAATATTATATGAAATGAGGCTGAATAGTTTAATATATCAGCTATTTTTGTTTCATAGGCTCTAGAAAAGTTTCAAATCTCAATCTCACTATAAGTTTTGTTAGAAACGTCCGATAAATTTGGAATTTCACAGTAAGGAAAAAAAGAGACCAGAGTCGAACTATCATGTTACAAAACCAAACCGGTCAAATGGCAGTTGAGAATATTTCAACTATCAAAACAGGAAAGATATTAGCTGATATAAAGTTCTGTATTACGAACTGTTAGTGACTTAGTTCTATGAATTCAGATATCTTATAATACACTTCACAATCCTGACATAACCCTCCCTAAACCTGGCTTAAGTTTATTCGACCACAAGATCACATGACATTATCTAATCAAATGCAATTATATAACAACAATTAGGATAATCTCAAAAACTCTTATTAGTTAACGAGGTTTTGTGGCATTGGTTTTAGCTGTAAAGTATTGCAAGTTTACACGAAAATAAAATTATTAATATCGTAATTATTTGTTCAGATTTCTCATTTGGATATTATTTTTGTTCATTCGTGAGTTTGGAAAAAGTATATACTTAATACAAAAATATCAAAAAAAAGACATGTCAACTCTGATCAGTTGAATTTATTCCGAATGCTGACCAAACCGCCCTTAATCGTCCATATTGTAGCATAAACACTCTAATGTTAACAAAAATGTTAATGAGATTATCATGGCGTTAAACAACATAGACATCGAGGTCAATGGATTTAGGTGATGTGTTATGGTGGCCACTATAAAAAGAAAGAGAAAAAGAATCCTCCCAACGTTAAATAATTTTGTCTGAAAGTGACAATGACTCGACCTTAAGAACATACTTCTACACTAAGTTTTAAATTCGGTGTGCTTGTGTTGAAGTATTCAAGTATGGATGTGATCTTACGGATAAGTTCTAGTGGAGATTGGAACATTTAAAATAAATAGATGTCAAATTAAGTTTTCTTTCAGATTGTAGCTCAACAACTTCGAATAATAAATCCACGTCCATAGTTGAATCTTTAACATAATCTTTCTCGAACACTTTTAGTTTCTTCTTTATTTCTTTCTAGTTTTCAGATGTTCTCTATAAAAGTCGTATAAAGCCACTGATTCAAAGCTAATATTTGGTAAAATTTAAATATGTTTTTGAGCATCACTTGAACGTTATTCAGATAGGTTTTAACTACGAGTCATACAATCTTTATGCAGAGTTTAAATTCCTGTCATATTTCTTTCTTTTTGAGAACTGTATTAATTATGTCAATTAATAATATTTTAACAATTGTAGGTCTACATATATTTCGAAAGTGGATTTCAAGTTGTTCGGCAAGTGGAGTATTAGAATAGATGATAGGATGGAACATGGCATGTAATGTACATACTACATAAGGCAAAAGAATATACTGTATGTTAGAATAGATTATATTTTCGAAAGAATAATAGATCTCAACAACATGAAATAATAATAGCTAGCTATGCCAAGGGAAATAATTTGGTAACTAAACGAATTGATACGATGGAAAAATATTGTGAATTTCTAAGTAGAAGACTTCCACCTAATTATTTAACTTTTCATTTTAATCTATAATGGTTTGGTAAGAAAAAAGTTACACTACAAACAAAAAAAAGCGAAAGTTACATCAATTAAATTGTATCAGAATACAAAGTATTACTATTTAAAGTTACTTATTACTAATAAGTTATTAGTAATTGATACAAAAATATAGTTTAGTATCAGTTTCAATAATTAATGGTAATATTAGATTGTTTAATATTAGTTCATCATAATTGATGTAAATCTATATCAATTTGTATCATTTAAAAGTATTGATACAAAACTATATATTTACATCAGTTACACAAATTATGTATATACTAAATGTTACTAAGACAAATTGATATAAAAGTTACATCACTTAAACAAATGATGTATCTTAAATTTCGTCATTTGTCTCACATCGGTGTTAACATATATTTTTGAACTTTAGTGCACTATAAATAAAACATACTTCCCAAATAAACATATTCATAGGCTTTCATTTTCTAAAGTCCATTTGACTTTATTATCAAAAGTCCAATAAAATTCAAAACTAAATGGATGTTTTGGATCTTAAGACGAATCCTGATATCTGGCGGGTTTTGAAATTCGATATTCGATTTTTGGGTATCCGAGATCTACCGGTTCTAATACGGATAGAGAAAACATATATCCAGCAGATCTGGATCCGAATATCGCAAAAATATCCGGATATTTGAATTTGTTACCGGGCTATTAGAAATGCTACAATGATTATGATCATTTATAAAATATGACATTTATATTAACATCGATTCAGCATAACGATATAAATGTTTAACATCGGTATATGTAAATGACACAATATTTAGTATCACCTAAGTAAAACTGACACTAATATTTACATCACTTATTTACAACTAATATAAATATTCAACATCACTTATTACAAGTGATATTGATGTTAATATCATTTGAATTAAGTGATGTATAATTAACATCATTTGTTACAACCAATGCATATTAACATCGGTTGTTATTATACAAATATTTTTGTCAAACGATACAAAATATTTGCATCACCACTTCCAAAGTTATTTATATAAATGATGTAAAACTCATTTGTATCACTTATGACTAATACAAATATTCAAAATAAATTACACAAAACACTTTGTAACGATAACTTGGGGAGGAAGATATTACTGGGCAGATCAAGTATCGTAAGTATTATCAAAAAATGAATATGAAGTGAAACCATAAAACTTAAGATGTTTAATTGTGGTATTATACACGGAAAATATTCTTTATATTAATTTCCGGTATTATTTATTTATTTTACAAACATATGTCTATTACTATTATGATTATATTTCATTCGTATTACCAATTATATATAGTAAGTGGGTATCAGTAGGTTTAGATTAATACTACCAATTTCATATCAGAATACAACTCAGTATTCGATAAGATTAATCACGTACACGATGAATTCGATAAAAAATTTTGAGGCTACCGTTGACTTAAAAAGAAAAGGACTTGATGCATCATACGCATAAATTTTGGAAGACGTTGGGAAAGGTGTGAACCTCGAACATTTTTTTTTTTAATGTGAGTGATACATATATGGTTGTGGTATATATTATTGTCAACGCACCAAACATTCAAATCTTGTTAAAAAACTATTACAAGCTTCAAAGGATAGTCACAAAACAAAATCAATAGAAACAGTATTAAGATGGTCAAATCAAGCAGAACCGATCATTTGACGTCAATTTTAACTAAACCTTAAGTTCTCCTTGGTCACACAAAAAAAAAAAATTATAGAAAGGCCGGCCCGAAAAAGAATACTATGGACCTTGGTCCAAAACTTTTCATTATTGAAAGAAATAGCTAGATTTTGTTACACCAAGTTTAAATATATAGAAAGTGTAAGGTGTGAAGAATGTGTAGGAGATCGTAGGCGTTGATGGGATGGATTGTGTGATGATAGGGCCAAGGAATCTGAGTGCGAGTTTGGGGCTACTTCACGATCCAGGAAACCCGAAGGTTAAGTCCTTCATGAGGATGGCCGAGACGGCAGTTTTGGCCTCCGATCTTGTGGTGCATGCTTGGCTGTGATGGCCACGGCTCAGGACAAAGCGGTCGATCTCAAGGCACGTGGGTATCACATGATACTCGGAGCTACTGACGTGCCTTTCTTGTGGTTGATGAGTTCAACGCTTTCAAGGCTTAGGGTTGGATTAGAGTAAAAAAATAAACGGGGATTAGAGTGCATTGTAGGTGATGTGATAGTTTACGTACCCTATCATTAACCTCAAAAGCTTATGGTTCATGTCTTGTATAACTTTAGCAGTTTGGTAGTTTTAATGATTCATGTCTTTTATAAATTTTGGAGCCTTGTACTTTGGAGTATTTATTTATTTATTTTTGACATCATTTAAGAGCCTTGTTAAGATTCACATGATCCGGAAAAAATCAAAATCCGGAAGTCGAATGCACAAGTTTGAATAATGAGAATGCATGTTGTTCGGGGATTTCAGGACCTAAAGGATTGTCGTTTCTCTTCAAAAAGCCTGCCGTTTTTCCGATATCGTTTTAGTGGCCACTTTTCACATCGGATCAAACCAGATAGAACTCGAAGTGTTATTTGTTTTCTTCTTCTCTTTATCAAAATGCAATATTTATCTCTACAATCGCTTCCATGGAAACCAAATCCAGTGATTTTATCAGAAATTCATCTTCTGAATCCCAAACAAGTGAACGACTTCAGTTCTCCGTATCGCAGAACTCGAAAATGGAGAATTAGAAGTTTCCCGGAAGAGAATGTAGCTAATTTGAGTGACGACCGAGATTTGAAGAAGTCGTTGTCTGGTATTGCGAGAAATCAAGTGGAGGAGCTCCTGAGCAGAGAAGAGAACAAGAGTTTGCTTGATGGTCTGGAAAAAGCTTCGTTGAGAGTGGAGATAGCGAAGAGAGAGCTCCAAGAGATAGAGAGACAAGAAATTGAGGCGAAATTGCTACAGGATTATGTTAATAAGCTTGAATCAAGAGCGTCAGAGGTGAGAGAGATTTTTCGTGTAGATATAAGATGATGAATACTTGAAACATTTGATTATCTTGCGCTTGGAATCTGAGATTTAGGGAGGTTCTTTAGAGTATGATGGATTAGGGTTACATTGAGCAATGACTGGTTTATCTTTTATTCACTTTCTGGGATATATTACAGGAGATATTGGTTATATTTCACTGGAATAGTGAATTTTGTGCATTGTATGCTAAGGATATGTTCAAGTTATTGATCAGTTTCAGAGCTTCAATCACTTTCAATGTTTGTTTGTGTGAAGATAATTCATTAGATAAGGTTACTAAATCATGTATTTGGTAGCATTTTGAGTTTCGTATTTGGTTTTTTACTTGTTGTCGAACAAAGTCTTAAGTTTGTCATTGTATACAATGGAAGTTGATGTCTTTTACCATCAAATTCCTTAGAAAGGAAACTATGACAAAACCATATTGGTCTTATTCAATTTCTGGTTTAAGATCGCAGAATGCCAGCAGGAGATTATCGCAGCAAGATCAATGGTTGAGGAAGCAGAACGCTCCTTGTCCTTAGCAGATACCGTGGCAATTGGAAGTTCAGAGAAAGGTTCTTCAATCGATAAAGACAAGGAGAGATTAGAATCAGCAAAAGCGGCAGTGATCGCAGCTGCGGTTGGAACCATTGCAGAAATCCCATTCGCTCTTTCTCAAGTCTCGAGCATGGAGCAGCTTGTTCTTCCCCTGGGAATAGCGTTAGCAAGCTGTGCGTTGTTTGGAGTCACATTCAGGTATGCCATCAGAGGAGACTTGGATGATAGTCATCTCAAATCTGGAGCCGTTGCAGCCTTTGGGTTTGTTAAAGGTAACACATTTGATTACTGTTTTAGTCTTAATCTCTTTGAATTGGTCAAAGAGTTTACGTTTGTGATTGACAAAAGCATTAGGGAAATGGTAAAAGAAAAAGACTTTCTTTGTCTTGTTATATTGTGTGGAAGTGTGAGCTGGAAAAATCCCATCGTTGTCTTGTCCCGCCCTTTGGTTGTTTTTAAATTATACTTTGCCAGTAATAGAATTACTAATCAACGAGTTAATTTATTCTAAATAATTGATGCGTTGATTATTAATCTCTGACCTGTATTATTTTTGGATCTGTCTTTTTTTTAAACAGATTTATTATATATTTTTGAATTTCTTGTGTTATAGGACTTGGTATGTTGAGCAGAGGACCGCCATTGGAGCTGAGCTGGGAAAGCTTGTTTTCACATGGCATAGACGGCGCCGTTTCAGTGTCTCAGAGTGTTTTGATATTTGCGTTTGCGTCTATAGCTTTGGACTTCTGTTTCAAAATGAAGCTCTTAAGACCATTTCCTAGCTCTGACTAGATGGTAGAACAAGCAATTTTAAAATGTATTATATGAGCAAATGTAAAAATCTTTCATCTTTTATCATACAGTAAAAAAAAATCTTGATATAAATCAAGTTAACATTTTACATCTGATCCATACATAATTCAAAATATCTTAACAAGAAAAAAGAATCATCTTGTTCTTCTTCCATTTTTGGGATAATTTCCAGTTTTTTTTTTATAACTTTGTTAAAAAAAAGTTCAAGAATATTAATCATTGTCAAGTCATTAGTCACTCGTGAACTTAACCAAAAGGTGGATGGGGTCAAGGCCATTCCTAACCATTCATTATTATACTTCCGCCACGTGTAATAATCTTAGAAGCTTACCGATATACCACGTCAGCACAACTGTTATTTTGTCTTTCTATAGCTCTCAAATCGCGTTTGTCGTGGAGGTCAACTGATCAGAAAAACATAGCAGCGAAAGTGAAAATTAGCTGAATTATTTTTTTTTTATTTTTTCATAGAGAATTTAAAAATTAGTTTCCAATTTCAATGGGGTTTCGACTTGTTCTCGAGTATACTACTAGTCTCTCTCTCTCTCTCTCTCTCTCGCTCCAGATTTTTGTTTCTTCCTTATTTAATTCATTTGATTCAAGTTGTATCTGAAGACGAATTACTAGTTTTGATTTGGTGGTATTCAGGGCGGTTTTAAAGCGACGGAAGAAGATGGTGGGAGGAGGTAGTAGTGGTGGTGGTCGTGGTGGTAGTGGTAGTGGTAAGCATAAGCAGCAGAGAGGTTTCTCTTTGAATCCTAAAGACTATAAGCTTATGGAAGAAGTAGGTCATGGAGCTAGCGCTGTTGTCTATCGAGCGATCTATCTCCCGACTAATGAAGTCGTCGCGATCAAGTGTTTGGATCTCGATCGATGCAATAGCAATCTGGTTCGTTTTCCTTGATTATTTATTGCTTTTGAATTAGATCAGTCTGGAGAGGCCTTACTTGAGCTCCTTCTTTGACATATTTGTCCATGATTCTCTGCCTTTAAGGTGTAGATTTGTGTTTGCTATCTGATTTCTAGAGTAAATGTTTCGAGGTCATGGGGCAAGTTGCTAAAATTATGCTGCTCCATTCAAAGTGGCAGCGGTAAAGCTTTTGTCGTCTTGGAGGGGACTAAGAAATAAGTTGTGTTTTGTAGAGTTTTAATCAACTTAATTTTCAACTATATTCACAAGCTAGTTAGTATTGAATTTCCCAGTTTGTATCTGTGATGAGAGCGTGATTAGATCTGTCCTTTAGCGTTTCAGTTTTGAACTGCTGTCGTATCTGTTTCTTCCACCTATCTGTGCTTCAATTTGTTTTCCCTTTTTCTTAGATCTCTTGATCTATGAATTAATGAATGTGGTTTTGGTTTTTTTCAGGATGATATAAGGAGGGAATCTCAGACTATGAGTTTGATAGACCATCCCAACGTTATAAAGTCGTTTTGTTCATTTTCTGTCGACCACAGTCTTTGGGTTGTTATGCCGTTCATGGCACAAGGTTCGTGTTTGCATCTTATGAAGACTGCATACTCAGACGGATTTGAAGAGTCAGCTATATGTTGTGTACTGAAAGAAACTCTTAAAGCTCTTGATTATCTTCATAAACAAGGCCACATCCATCGGGATGTTAAGGTTGGTAGTAAAAGTTAAATTTTATCAGCTCACTGGACTTTATATCTGGCCATCCATAAAATGTATTCAAATTTTGTTTTTTTCTTTCATCCTAGGCTGGAAACATACTTCTTGATGACAATGGGGAGATTAAGCTTGGGGATTTTGGCGTCTCTGCTTGCTTGTTTGATAATGGTGATAGGCAACGTGCAAGGAATACATTTGTTGGTACTCCTTGCTGGTCGGTTATTGTGCTTCTTTCTTTTTTCACTTTACCATCTCTATATTCAATGATTTACATTTTAACTCTTGTTTCTGTTTGTAGGATGGCACCAGAAGTCTTGCAGCCGGGAAATGGATACAATTCCAAGTGAGTTTTATACTTTTAACCCCAAATGATAGATAAAACACTTATAATTTTTACTTGTTGTATTGTCTAATATAGAAAGTAGCTCACTGTGGTATGCATGTTAAGACAACTTGTCAAACTAGTCTGCCTCTAATCCAAATATAAACATATTTGCTTGGTGATGCATATCAAATACTGTTTATACTTCGGAACAAAGATATGCAATAATAGCTTATTGGTTGGTTGTTCTTCTATCATTCCTTAACAGGGCTGATATCTGGTCATTTGGTATAACAGCGCTTGAATTGGCCCATGGTCATGCACCTTTCTCTAAATATCCCCCCATGAAGGTATTTAATATCTCTTTTTCGGCTTCTGTCTATATTTGCATCTATTAAAACGGTTCTGATTCTTATTTTTCCTTGTTACAGGTGCTCCTAATGACTATTCAAAACGCACCTCCTGGCCTTGATTATGATCGTGATAAGAAATTTTCTAAGGTACTCGTGTTCTTTCTAGGTGTATTCCTATGTTGTTCTAGTATTGTTGGATTTTTCCGACGTTTCTGTTTTAGATTTGCAATATATATTTTTACTAAACTAATTAGAGGACTTTCAGTTGTGCCCAGTCCTTTAAAGAAATGGTTGCAATGTGTTTGGTGAAAGATCAAATGAAAAGGCCAACTGCTGAAAAATTGTTGAAGCACTCCTGCTTCAAACACACGAAGCCTCCAGAGCTTTCTGTGAAAAAGTTATTTTCCGATTTACCACCTCTCTGGACACGTGTAAAATCTCTTCAGGTTAGCCATGTTCTTTTTTGTGTTTCAGCTTTTTTTTGTTGAAGTCTTCGTGTTCTTACGTTATTGAGCGGGTTGTTGCATGACAGGCTAAGGATGCTCAACAGCTTGCATTAAAAAGAATGGCCACTGCTGACGAGGAAGCTATATCACAGGTGACAAACCCCTTAGTTTGACATTATTACCTAAATATTTTATGAGTCGAATTGTCGAGTGGACATAAAACAATAATTGTAATGTCAGAGCGAATACCAAAGAGGAGTGAGCGCTTGGAATTTTGACGTCAGAGACTTGAAAACACAAGCATCTTTGGTAATTTAATTTTCGCAAGCGATCTGTGATTGCACTATTCTTTAATTTCTGTTCATTGGTTCCATCGCATAATCCTTGTTCTTATATTGTTTGTTTGTGTACTAGCTAATTGATGATGATGATGATCTAGCAGAGAGTAAGGAAGATGAAGAAGTATTCTGTGCACAGTTTAATAAGGCGAGTAATCTGTAGATAAAATTCAGAAAAGGCATCTATAAAATTTTCACTTCCTTAGTTATAAAGTCTGGTGGTCTGAATATATCTTAGAAAACCCCTGCAGGTGAATGACAGAGAGCAAGTATTTGATAGTCCGCTACTCTGTGAAAACATGAACGGAAAGGAAAAGGCTTCCAATACTGAGGTGGAAAAACCAATCTGCGAAGAGAAATTTACTTTTATTACAACTGCTTCTTCTTTAGAACGAATGTCACCAAATTCAGAGCATGACACTCCTGAGGCCAAGGTTAATCCAGTAAGACGCCAAAGCCAGAGCGGACCACTTACAAGCAGGACTGTATTAAGCCACTCGGCTTCAGAGAAAGGTCAAATCTTTGAAAGGTTTGACATTTGCTAATTGCTGTTTGAGACTGCACTTCAGATCTGATTGTCCTTTATATAGAAACTTTTAAACAAACCAACTTGTAATTTCTTTCTGCTAGATCCGAGAGTGAACAGCAAACTGCACCAACAGTCCGAAGAGCACCTAGCTTTAGTGGACCTTTGAATCTTCCAACCCGTGCTTCTGCAAACAGTTTGTCAGCTCCCATTAAATACTCAGGAGGTGAGCAAGTGACATTGGCAATCTTCGTGCAGCGTAGTGGTTTTATAACTTCTCTTGCAGTTGAGTTAAAGAGTGTTTTGTCCATCTCGAATAGGATTCCGTGATTCTCTGGATGATAAGTCAAAGGCTAATCTGGTTCAAAAAGGACGATTTTCAGTAACATCAGGAAATGTAGATCTTGCAAAGGTTGGTAACTTGGTCTTTAATTTACGGCTATTTGTTCTCCTATTCTTTGATGGTAACTAACCATTCAATCTACTCTAGGATGTTCCATTAAGTATAGTTCCTCGTCGATCTCCACAGGTTGGTTTCTAGTCTTTGTTTATTAGTGTAGACTGATAGTTTCTCCTAACCGGAGTCATTTACCTTACAAATTATACACTTATTTTCTAGGTGTCCCCACTGAGAAAATCTGCAAGTGTGGGTAACTGGATACTTGAGCCCAAAATGGTCAGTGTGCCACCAGAAAGGGTCCTTCAAGTCATTCATTAGTAGTTTTTAATTTTACTCGGCGGGAATATCTTAATCTTAGTCTTGTTTTCCATCCGGCAGCCAACAGTTCAGCCTCAGACCATCAAGGAGTTAAGTAGCCATCCGACGTCTTCCTCACAAATCATGCCTCAACTTCAACATCTATTCCAGCAAAACTCAATACAACAGGTGAGGAACATCCATCAAGACATGAGGCTTATCTCTTTCAATTAATAATCAGGATCTTAACTTCCGCAATTGCCAATTGAACTATTTGGCTGCAGGATCTTATTATGAATTTACTGAATAGTGTACAACCCGCGGAGGCAACAGAAGGTATGATAAACAATTATACTTCAGTCGACTGCGACGTTATAATTAATGATGAAGTCTATTCAGTAAACCAGTACCTTCATCTTTCTTATAGGTTCTCAATCTGGAAAGTTACCACCTTTGCCGCGCTCAGACAGTAATGGAAACGTAAGTTGATCTTTCATATATGTTCCTAAAAATTTAACAAAGATATTGCTCACAGCTGTTTAACTATGTGACTATGTTACTTCATCTACTCCACCTCTTCTTTGGATTATACAGGTTGAACCTGCGGCTTGTGAGAGGGAGAGGCTACTACTTAGCAATATTTCTGACCTCCGTGCTAGGTTAGTCCTCTTCTTCAAGCAAAGCTTTTGTTTCTAGAGAATGATCTAGTCTAGTTTTTCTAAGTGCATCTTGCTGCAAGCCTTAACTGCCAAAATTTTCAGGCTGGACGACTTGACGGAGGAACTCGATATAGAGAAATCAAAATACAACCAAGTAAGTTAACACAATTTCAACTACTTAAAACGCAATATCCACTTGATGTGTTTCTTGTCATCAAGCAATTATTTCGTTTATGTTTGTGTACAGCTGCAACAGAAACTGAAAGCATTCACGGGTCGCGAACAAGTGTAATGAGAAGGGAAAGCGACACTGGAAACACTAAACTGCACAGAACCTGTAGGAGAAAGAGTGAAGTCTCTTTTGGTATAACAGTAAGAACCAGACAAGGGCTTAGAGGCAGTGAAGCATATCAATTTCTCCAGTTGGGTTCCGTGTAGGTTTCAGACGATGATGACGAAAACAAGATGACCGATGTCTGCCTCTTGATGTAAACTAATAGCTGAAGACAACAGAAATACAGAATAAAAAGGAAGAAGAAAGTTCCTTTGGGGTCGCAACCCCACATGTTTGCTCATAGTTTACTTTGATTTATTATCACACGTTTTGATCAATTTTTGTTTTCTTTTGTTTGGTGTATAATTATTACAAGTAAGCAAAAGGAGAAAGCTCCTCTTTTCGATTCTTTTGTGTATTGTGTAATTTGTAAATGCATCTTGATTGACGTATTTGTGTTATTCATCAGATTCTTTACAAAATTCTTCTAATTTTGACTTAAATTTTCAAGTTGAGGGGATTCAGTTTAAACTAGAAGGTTCACTGCTCTATGTTCAAACTCAGACTGTTGTAATCAAAATCATGTTTTTACATTATTGTACAGTTAAACTGATTGATTACATTTATGGGAAAAAAAAAACTGATTGATTACATAAAAAAAAAAAACTAGAAGAAAGTTCTTGTTCTTCTTCTTCTTCTTCCACTAGTTAAGGATTTGGTGGAGGCTTTAGACACCAAATAGCCCACACCCAAACACATAACCCAAATACCCAAATCAACGGCCCATCCCATTCCCTCCGTCTCAGACTCCATCTCAGCCGTCCATTCAACCTCCTCCCAGTCACCCTCTCCGTCGTCAGATTCGCCGCCGCTACACGTGCAAAAACACACGCCGCCGTCAGATTCCCTCCCTTCCTCTCTCTCCTCCGGTATCTCCTCCAAACACTCAAAGCCAATCCTGTGCTTCCTTCTTCTATGTTTCCTAGCCATCGTCGCCGTCGCCACGTGTCCATCCGCCGCAACAACAACCTCCGCCGCTCCTTGCTCGTCCATCTCGCACTCACACTCTAGTTTCCAATTATCTCCTTGGTCTTTTCTAAAAATACCTTTAATCACCCTCTCCTCACTCATGTACACCTCGAAACGGATCCCTTCCCAGACACGAACACGTTCTCTAGAGCCGTAAATCACGTCTCCTGCCTTGACGACCCTGTGGAGCGTAACGAAAGCTGGAGAATCGGGTCGGATCTTAGAGCCGTCGAGCTCGAAAGCAGCTTCGTTGATACGGGGTGGGTAGAGAAGAGTGAGAGAATCGGGTAAAGAATCACGGGTGGGTAAACCAGTAAACCGGACGAAGAAAGCTTTGACCTTTAAGCTCTCTTTCTCAACATAACGCTCGAAATCGGTCGATCTACACATTTCTCTGTTTTGGGTTTCTTCCAAAGAAAAAAAAAAGTCTTCTCTTTTCGTTTACTTGGATCTAAACTTGTGAAAGGATCAATCTTTTTTAGAGGGAAACATAAGAGAGAAAGGTGGCGACTTGCGACTTGCGACTTGCGACTTGTGTTTTGTTTGAATTCTAGGGGTGGCACGCGGTTTGGCTGCTCACGTGGACGTCTCGCCGATATTTCGTAATTGTTTATTATAATTCTGGTCAAAATCAATACTTATACACTGTGGCTTCATCATCACGGTTGTATGATTTTGCATCCGTCGGTCTAAAAAATACAATCAGCCAGAACCCAGAAGTAAAAGCATGCAGTAACGTGGTTTCTCTTGAGTTGCACAATTTGTGTGCAGACTACGCTTTTTGTCTTCTACTCCCAACTTGTCTTCTTCCGATACTTCCTTGTCGTTAGAGAGATATTTGTTTTGGCTGTAATGATTAGACAGGATTTTTAAATTATAAAGGTCCCACATGATCTTCTTCAGCCGCTTGTTTTGGGTTCGCTTTTCAACTCACACACACTTCTTTCGCGACATACAATCGAAATTGCTTTTTTTTTTTTTTTTTTTTTTTGGGAAAATCCCATAAAAAAACTTTGCGAATGATTTCCGACTTAAACCTTTAACTTTTTTTGTTCCCAGTTAAAACTTTGAACTATTGAATTTTTCCAGAAAAAAACCTTTAACTTTTAATATTTGTGCTCGAGGTTAAGTTGACTAACGGTCAACGATAAACAGTAACGTTAACCGTTAGTTAACCTTTTTTTTTTTTTTTTAACAACTTATCTTTTGATTGATTAGTGTAAGTAGGGTACAAAATTTTAACTAGCCATGACAGTGGTAATACATAGGTCGTAAACAAATTTTGAGTGAAGCAGGTTATGCGGATGCGAGTTGTGGAGAAGGCATTGCGGGTGCGGGTCGCGATATCTGAAAAAGAACTAATTTTAAAAAAAATTCGGCCAAAGTCAACCGAAAATATTAAAATCCAGTCTAAATCTTTTTTTTTTATGTTTTTATTTAATATAATAAAATAGAAAAAAAACTTAATTTTTTTTGTAGTTTTTTTCTTCTATAAAGCAACAACTTTAACTTAATTTGGAGCATAAGTCTATTAGATAGAAAAAAAAATTTTATATTAATTTTTTTTTAATTATGTTTTGACTCCAATAGCGGATAACCCGCTTCATTGAAAATTTGTTTACGACCTAAATATTTGTAGCGGATAACCCGTCATGGCTAGCTAAATATTTATATAACCCTCTTTTAGATATCGCGATCCGCACCCGCAATGTTTTCTCCATAACCCGCACCCGCATAACCCGTTTCACTAAAAATTTGTTTACGACCTATGTTTTACCACCGTCATGACTAGCTAAATATTTTTACCCTACTTATACTAATCAATCAAAATGATAAGTTGTTAAAAAAAAAAAAAAAGGGTTAACTAACGGTCAACGTTACTGTTTATCGTTGACCGTTAGTCAACTTAACATCGAGTACAAATACTAAGAATTAAAGGTTTTCTCTGAGAAAATTCAATAATTCAAAGTTTTAATTGGAAAAAAAAAAGTCGAAAATTTAAGTTGAGAATGAGGTTTTTAATGGTATTTTTCCTTTTTTTTTTTAACATAAAATTATTAAAATAATCCTTAGTGGGCCGGGCTTATACGCTTTGAGATTTGGTTCATAAATTGTCTAGTAGAGTAGATGATTTAATTATTCTTAGTTTTCCATTCCGATTTGTCTATATAAATTTAAGAATACGTCTTTTTCGTTCGTAGTTTGTCTATAAGAAAAAACTATACTGTAGTAGGTTTCTGACACGAACTACAACTCGACACATAAACTTATAATTGTTACTAAGAAACTATACACTAGACGCATGTGACTGATATTTTATGCTCATTATATGGATTAATAGTGATAAATTAACTTAGGGTAACATGGGCATGTAATTAGTAAGAACATGGTCAAGTTTCAAAAAAAATAAATTGAAAATAAGAACATGGTCATTTCTCTATCCTTTTGTTCCCCCAACTAGTCACTAAAATAACTAAAGGCAACATTATATTCCAACCAAAACAAAAACTTAGGTGAAACCAAAAACTTAGGGTAACATGACAATGAAAGTAAAGATTAAATAATATGTACTACTCCTTGATAAAAATATAGTACTCGTTGATAAAACGCTGTCGGTATAAGCGGTTTGGACGCAAATGCAGAAGTAAGATTAAAAAAGAAATAGAGGTTTGGGAAAAGGTCAAAGAAGTCATTGTCGTAGTTTGGGGTCAATGTATAGTAGGGCTCTAGGAGGATAAGTTGTGACTTTAAGAGTGAATGAGATTCTTTCTCAAATGAATGGTGTCAAGGAGTAGTATTCATTTTTTCTTCTTTCGTCTCCATCCACCTATCAATATCCCCACTATTTATATTTTTGAAATGTTTTTTGTTTTTTTCATCAGTTTTAGATCTTAAGTGGGCGAATCTAATCCCTACTAGGCCTTATCCCTACGTAATACACGCATTTTATGTCAGATTAGAAAGCAACATGTTAGTTGAAAAGTTTAAAGTGTTTTGGTTTCAGCTTTGTACCCACCACTATTAGATTTCAATTAGTAAGTGTGTTACTTAGGCGGGTGTATTAAACTTAGCATTTTAGAAGATTTGAAGGTATTCTTAAAATCCTCTGTTATTCAACTTGTGATTTTTAAATCACTTCCCAAATCTAGTGTTATTGAATTAGAACTTTTTATAAAATCATTCAAAATAACTCACAATCTCTTGTTATTCAATTGTTATTCAATTAACAATTTCTAAAAATCATATCAAATCAACTGTTATTCAAAATATAAAAATTTTTGTTGGAGAAACTCAAAGCACTGATTTTGGGAGATTCTTGATACAATTTTACTTGTAAAATCAAAATAAAAAAGTCACACCTCCAGAGGTAGTATTTTGAAGGATTTGTAAAAAAAAAAAAATATGTCTTTTTCTTTCGTTATTCACTCTCTTGTTCTCATCATCTATTTTTTTGTTTTTCACTCATGAAAAACACAATCAATGGATTATCTCTATCTACTTTCCTCTCTTTGAAGGGATATGAAAGACAAATCGAAGACAAATCGAAGACAAATATAAGGGATTGAATCCAGATGCCTCTCTATTTCGGATTATGGGCTCATGATGCAGAGGTGGTAAGATCTTCGCCGGATTACAATCAGACGATGGAGCAGCAGCGTGAGATTACTATGAAACGGATCTGGTACTTGCTCGAGCATGGGGTCTTCAAGGGATGGATGACGGAGACAGGTCATGAGGCCGAGCTCAGGAAATTAGCTCTGCTCGAGGTTTGCGGCATTTATGATTAATCCGAGTATGTATGCTAGTCAATGGTTCATCACCGTCTTCTCTTATTCATTTCCTTTCCCTTTGGCTCTACGGATATGGGATGTGTTCCTATCCGAGGTAAAATTCGAACTCTCTCTCTTTCAATATTTGTTGTAATCAATGTCTCATTCTGTTATTTTCTCTTGTCATTGTGCGTTTAGGGTGTTAAAGTTGTGTTTAAAGTCGGCCTAGCGTTATTGAAGTATTGTCAAGATGAGTTGGTGAGTGAGCTTTCTTTACGAGCTGCAACATTTCAAGACTGAACATTGGGTAGGTGTTCATTGATGTAGAGATCATTGATGTAGGTGTTCCTGCAAGTCGCCAAAGAAGGCATGATCACTTGTTTCATCCTCTGGACAGAATCTCCCAACCAATAGCCATAGTTAACTCAGTGTTTTCCATCCTTATTATAACTCCACATGACTGATTGAATCATATGTCTCCCAGTTTAGTATAAAAATCTTTCGGATGATGCCTCTATCAGATGGTTGTATGAAACGCGTCAGATCTTCCTCGTTCCATTGTTTCATTGTCTGATCAATAAAGAGGAAAAGATAAACTGGTTTGAAAATTGACCACGGCAGGAAACTATACAGAGTCAGATCTGCTATCGGATAATAACACAACTGAGCAGATGAGAAGAAACATATATCAAGCTAATTTTCTCTGTAAAGCACTATTTGGTCCATTAGTAACGTCTAAAAAGTCACACTGATAATAAATGTCAAAGGTGTTGTTTGGAATCTGAAAGTATGAATCATGCTTTGTTCTCTTGTTCAGTATCACAAGATTGATGCTTTGAGTGATGTGATGAAAGTAATGGAAGATGTGGACGAATCCATTATATCAAGAACAGATGCAATAACCAACTCAACACGATTTGAAAACAGTTAAAAGGTAAGATGGTGTATTTAGGCCCTAATCTTTGTACTGCTTCAATTCTCCAGTACAAGCAAAAGGTTGATTCACGGTTACATTCTTATATGATGACATATTTCTTTGGTTGAATAAATTCCAGAACATCAGTGTTAAGGCCGTGAAGTGAAAAGTGCAAACGTAGCTGCAGATACATTGGCGCTAAAAAAAAGAGAGTTAGGTTGACTTTATGTTATTCACTGTTGTACCTTCATCGTCAAGTTACATAATAGATACGATAAAAACAAAGTCCAACTAGATTTTAATCTCAAAATATCTAACAGACACTAAGAAGACAAGTCATATCTACTCTCTATTGTTCTAATCTTGACCTCCTCAGCTTTTAAACGTAGTTGAAGCTTCAAAGCCGAGTTCTCTTTCTCTAAAGACTCAAGTTTCGGGTAAAGGTCATCATGGACCGAAGCAGTAGTAGTGACCTCTTCTTTTCCCGTTCGAAGTCTGGTGTGAAGCTCCTCAATTTGTGCTTCAAGTTCAGATTTTCTAGTTTCCAAAACAGTATAGGGTATAATGGAAAGTATACTATAATCATCTAAAATTAATAATAAAATCTCATTAAATCTCAAATCCCAAATTTCTTAAAAACTCTAATAAATAATCAAATCCCATAAAAACTCATTCAAATCTCTCAAAATTCTAAAATATTAAAATCTTACAAAACATCTTAAAATGTTAAGTTGAATACACCTCCCTTAATGTATCGTTTTTAGTAATGATATACGTTAGGAACTTCATATAAAAAATGTGATCAAGCCTCACATAATATATGAAAGAGAAATAATACTCATTACTATTTGACTTTACATAGAAAATTCATGAAACTTAACCCCCATGCTTAAAGCACAAGCTTTAGACCACAGTTATATGTTCGTGTCAATTGTCCTAATCAATTGTTGTTATTCGATTATTTTTCTTTTCTTTACCTATTTTTCTTCCTCTCCGATGTGTTTGTTTTTCACATTTCTTCGCTTTTAATTTGATTTCGTTTATATTGTTGTACCACATTTCTTCAGGTGAATTAGTTAGAGATGTAACATTTGTTCCATAATCGTTATTAGATCTTTCATGTCAACTACGTCATTACTCATTAGTAGTTAAAACAACAAACTAAAATTCCACACTATCAAAGCTGGATTTTTTCCTAAATACTGTGGAGTTATATATAATGGATTTAATTCGTAGAATAATTGAGTCGAAGGATATTGTAGAAAGAGAAACCAACAAAAAAGTACATTGTCTTTGTCCTGACATGTGGAAGTATCAGTCTTATGGTCCCTTGAGCCACACTCATTTAGAATCTCACTACTTTCACACTTTCACCATATTCACATCTATACACGATTATAGCATCTATATACATTTCCTTTTCAACTATTCTTTAATTTTGGGTTTTGGATATTCATGTCCTGATCATAAAATATTATAATTCTCTTAAACAAATATCAAATTTCGAATAAAATTTAAGGTTATTGTCTTATAGCATTTCTAATGGAGAGTTCTTAAGTTAGTATTTTATGATATAAGAAAATAAAAATAATAGAAAAGCATGAAAGAGAAAGTGTGAGTTTCTTACTAAAACCTCATAGTTTCTTGTTATTACACATGTCACATGATTATTGGTCAATTGTTTATAACAAATTTAAATTTAATTAAATATCCAATTTCTATTAAAAGTTAAGATAACATATGAGTATCTTAACCAATAAAGATGTGCTTATTAGCATATTTACGTTATTCATATTAAAAGTTCTAAAAAATGTAAGATATTCATTTTTAATAAAGAATTTCGACTTCTAAATAATCATTAATTTTCTTTTGATTGATGAAGATGTTTTGAGTTTTTGCCTTTCAAATTAATTCAAAGTCTGTTTTTATGGTTTATATTAAATTATTATTCCATATAAAGTTATCTTTTTAATTAGCAATATTTAAGGTACATATATACACTACTTAGTACCTATATAAGCTTGTTATCCAAACGTGGAGAGGTTTAAACAATTATAAGTTTGAGTATTAATAATGGAGAAAGAACTATTTAACATATTATTGTTCCCCGTCTGAGAAGATTATGTATGAGTCTTATGCCCCAGTTTGTTTGGCCTTTAAAAAGATAAATAACAACGTCAAGTCATTTTAACATTTTATTCTTATCATCCACAGTCTGAAGTTGGAAACCTAGTAACTAGGGTTTCTTTGTTGAAAACTAGCGATCGATTTTAAATCTTAATGAACTATATATATTCAGTGGCTTTTCAGTTTTCACATGGACATAAACCTAAGCCAGTTTCGAAAGTTTATACTCAAAAGTCAAAACTAACTATAATGATTATCTTTGAAAAAAAAAACAAATTTAAGGAGAGTGGAAATTTTACACGTAAAGCTGTACAAGACATTTAATTACGACGATGTGATTGCGGAAACAATTATTGTTTTCAAACCCTTGATCAAAAAAGACATTTAAATCATTGCACCCACACGCACCACACAATTTCATTTGGCTGTAATAAGAATTCAAAGATTCTTACAAAAAAATTAGTGAAATATCATTAAAT
This sequence comes from Crucihimalaya himalaica, assembly GCA_004349715.1. NCBI lineage: Eukaryota > Viridiplantae > Streptophyta > Magnoliopsida > Brassicales > Brassicaceae > Crucihimalaya > Crucihimalaya himalaica. Next base: position 743,588 of record SMJT01000017.1, on the reverse strand, counting down.
GTCCTTTTAGAATAAGATGCTAACGACAATCTACTTGGCCACTTGACTTGTGTACCAAATTTCTCCCACCCTTTTTGTTCACAGAATTTGCGTTTACTACTTCGGCGTTTGTGTTTGACGGATTCGTCTACGTGGGACAATGCGCGTGTCGGACATGCGCACTTAAGAGGGTAGAGACAATGAGTTCTTTAGCTTTCCTCATATTCTCTTCCACCAAAATAAAAATATTTTTTGTTCACTCAAGTTTAAAGCAAAGTTTCATATTCCTAAAAGTTCTGGTATTAGTATCATATCAAACTATTAATTTTCATTTGCAAATCTCAATTCTTTTTCTTTAGTTTCCATGGAAATAGAGCGGAGAAAGAACATGAAGAGAGAAGGAGGAGAAGAAGAAGAAGACAACAATGGACTGTCACTACAAGAAGAAGAACCAGAAACAGAGGAAGAGATGTCTGGGAGAACAACTGAACCGTGGACGAAACAGATAACGGTGAGAGGTGTGTTAGTGAGCATAGTGATCGGAGTTGTGTTCAGTGTGATAGCTCAGAAGCTAAATCTCACGACAGGGATTGTTCCAAATCTCAACAGCTCTGCAGCTTTACTGGCTTTTGTCTTTGTCCAGACATGGACTAAGATTCTCAAGAAATCAGGATTTGTTGCTAAGCCATTCACAAGACAAGAGAACACAATGATTCAGACGTCTGCTGTTGCTTGTTACGGGATTGCCGTTGGAGGTTAAGAACATAATTGTTTCTATTTCTTCCTTAATAGGTTATTTTTCTTGGGAAACAAGCAAAGTTTCAGTGGAAAGGATCTGCAAAACAGTTCCATACATATTAAAATATTTTAACTTTATGAAAACTTTTGGGTCAGTTGAGTCACAACAAAAGGGTTGATGTTGCTTTTGCTTTTGGGGATGTATATGATATAAAATCTAAGTTGTGAAATTTTGATTAAAGATATTTGAGTACTCTTTTTCCCTTTTCAGGTGGGTTTGCTTCATATCTTCTGGGGTTAAATCATAAGACATATGTGTTGTCTGGTGTGAACTTGGAAGGTAACTCTGAAAAGAGTGTGAAAGAACCAGGGCTTGGTTGGATGACTGCTTATCTATTTGTTGTCTGTTTCATCGGTCTTTTCGTCTTAATCCCTCTCCGAAAGGTTATGATTATTGACCTTAAGTTAACTTATCCGAGTGGTTTAGCTACTGCGGTTCTCATCAATGGTTTCCACACACAAGGAGATGAACAGTCCAAGTAAGTTAATTAACCTGCTTTACAAAAAGTGATATTGTTACTTAAGTTTCCTAATCTTTAATTGGAATCGATTTTCAGGAAACAAGTACGCGGTTTCATGAAATACTTCTCATTTAGTTTCTTGTGGGGATTCTTCCAGTGGTTTTTCTCTGGTATTGAAGGTTGTGGCTTTTCTCAATTCCCAACCTTTGGCTTGAAAGCTTGGAAACAAACGTAAGCATCAATTATACAACAGAAAGACATGATTTTTCAGTGAATCGAGTTCTTGAGTCATATGATAACTAAAGTCCTTTTCTTGCAGGTTCTTCTTTGATTTCAGTATGACATTTGTAGGAGCAGGAATGATCTGTTCACATTTGGTTAACCTTTCTTTGCTTTTAGGAGCTATCCTCTCTTATGGCTTAATGTGGCCTCTTCTTGATAAACTCAAAGGCTCTTGGTTCTTTGAGAATCTCGACTAACACAACATGAAGAGCATATACGGCTACAAAGTCTTCTTATCCGTAGCTCTAATCCTTGGCGATGGTCTATACACTTTCGTTAAGATCCTCTTTGTCACCATTGCCAATATCAACGCAAGATTGAAGAACAAACCTAATGATCTTGATGACTTATATCACAAGAAACAACGGAAAGTCCTCAAGGAAGATGATAATTTTCTCAGAGATAAAATCCCGATGTGGATCGGAGTTGCTGGATATCTTACCTTCGCTGCGGTCTCAACCGTCGTGGTTCCTCTGATATTTCCTCAGCTCAAATGGTATTACGTTATTGTAGCTTACATTTTCGCGCCTTCTCTAGCGTTCTGTAACGCTTATGGAGCTGGACTTACAGACATTAACATGGCTTATAACTATGGCAAAATCGGTCTTTTTGTTATTGCGGCTGTGACGGGAAGAGAGAACGGAGTTGTAGCCGGACTCGCCGGTTGTGGACTGATCAAATCGGTTGTTTCGGTTTCTTGTATTTTGATGCAAGATTTCAAGACGGCTCATTACACGATGACGTCACCTAAGGCTATGTTTGCTAGCCAAATGATCGGCACGGTGGTTGGATGCATTGTGACGCCGCTAAGTTTCTTTCTGTTCTACAAAGCGTTCGACGTTGGAAACCCTAACGGTGAATTCAAGGCTCCATACGCTTTAATCTACAGAAACATGGCGATTCTTGGGGTGCAAGGTTTCTCTGCTCTGCCTCTTCACTGTGTCCAAATGTGTTACGGGTTTTTCGGGTTTGCGCTTTTGGTCAACGTCGTCAGAGATCTTACGCCGGAAAAGATTGGGAGGTTCATGCCACTTCCGACGGCGATGGCGGTTCCGTTTCTTGTCGGAGCTTATTTCGCGATCGACATGTGTGTTGGGACTTTGGTTGTTTTTGTTTGGGAGAAGATGAATCGGAAGAAAGCAGAGGTAATGGTTCCGGCGGTGGCTTCAGGGCTAATCTGCGGTGAAGGGCTTTGGACTTTACCTGCGGCGGTGCTTGCACTCGCCGGAGTAAAGCCTCCGATATGTATGAAGTTCTTAGCTTCATAAGATCAGTCAAAGAGAGAAAAAAGAGTTATGAAGTTAGAGTAGTTAGAAGACGTAAGGGATTATTATAATCATCCTATTTTCTTAGAATAACAAGAAGACTTATGAGTTATAAATTCTTGGAATTAAGAGTAAAATCTACTTACATGGCATCGTTGTTTCATGGTACTTCCTGCTCTGTTTTTTTTGTTTGTTTTGGTATAACTTGTTAACACGTGATGATCTGTTCCATTTCCGGTTATCAGCACACTTTTATGGGCTTGGCCCATAACTTGGTGTAGCAAAATCTAACTATTTTATTTTTTTAATAATGAAGTTAATACCTATAATCTTATTTGGCCAGCCTTTCTATAATGAAGTTAATACCTTAGGAGCCTAGGAGGGGTCTAACACACCATTGGCCCAAGAGCTACTTGGTAAAATCTGCTATTTCAAAACCAAATAATTTCATCTGGTTACCAATTAAACCTATACAGTTGTCTCATATGTATTACTGTATTAAGCACTAATATTTCCTTAAATATGGATTGAATAACACTAGATTTAGTATTTTAAAATAAATAACTCTAGATTTTGATTTAAAATGATAAATAGGATAAGATTTTGCTAAGATATTGTATTCAATAGAATGCCTAATACAATAAGCATATTCTAGTAATAAATAAGAAAGTTAAGATGTACTTTGACCATTTTAAAAGAGAAATATTTATTAGCCTTGACTAATATAATAACATATATGGGAAATAATCAATATATATATAGGTAGGTAACCAAACATAAACCACACGAAAGTAACAAGAGAGATAATCAGGCAAACAAATAAATGAATCACACAACCCACCGCTCAACCACCAACCCCATCTTCTAATTGCTCGCCTTCTTCTTATTTTGTTAAATTTATATATTCCTCTTCATATTTGAAGAAATTATCATTATTATTATTACTCTTCACATCTCGTAACTGAAATGGCGAGCGAAGGAGTAGTCGTTGTCGGAGGAGAGCGAGAAGGGGCTGAGATCGCGTACGGAGCGGAGGAATGTTGCAAGCAATCATTGGAGCTTCTAGAGGAGCTAGGGTTTCCAAAAGGAGTGATGCCTTTGAAGAATCTTGTGGAGTGTGGAAGAGTTAGAGCCACTGGTTATGTGTGGATGAAGCAAAACACTCCTTACGAGCATTTCTTCGAAGCCACCAACACTCGCGTTTCCTACGGTCTCGAGGTCACCGCCTATGTCGAAAAGTGTTGTATGAAGAAGATGACAGGTACGATCTGTAATATATCTATATAGTATATACGTTTACATAGCTAGCTTTTTTGATGGTATATGTGTAAGAGTTTATATATGAATATGAATATATATAGCTTTGTTTATGTAAATGTATTTGTTTATGTAGGCGTGAAGAGCAAGCAGATGTTTATGTGGGTACCGATCGTGGAGATGAGCATGGAGGAGCCAAAGAGCAAGAAGATTTACTTCAAGACTCCTATGGGAATTGGAAGGTCCTTTCCCGTTACCGCATTCATGGACGAGGAAGAAAAACGCAACTTTTACTTGGAGAATCCCAAAAATTAATCAATTTAATAATTAATTGGTTCATCTTATGATTATTACATTTTGGGTTGCTTTTTTTTTTGTTTTATTTTTATACATCTTGTAAGGTTGCTCGATGCCATTACTATTAATATTATAATAAAAAACATTTCTGGGAGCATTGATTATGTACATGTGAAATTTTATTTTAATATTTATAATGTGGAGTAAATTTTGATCTGTGATGCAGTGGACTTATCTTATACTAATTGAAAACGATCGATAAAGTAAATAGTTTCAAATTTGATATATTTCATAATTTTTATTTATACGGTTAAGTATGTAATAACGAGCGCTTTCGGATATTTTCATTCACCATTAAATTGATATACAGTAAAACCTCTATAAATCAAGAATAAAATATTTTGTTAATCTATAAATGTATTAATTTATAGATAAATTAAAAATTATTAATTTATAAAGAGATTTTCCTACTTTTATAAAATTTTAGAAAATTTTATTTAAAAATAAGATTTGTTCCTTATAATCAATGTTTTTCTAGAATTAATTATAAATAGAAAATAATTATCATGTCTAGAATACAACACCAAAAGTTTATGTCGTAGTAACAATACTAGAAATGAATTGCTAACAAAAATGAATGCAAATTGAAAAACAAACAAACAATACTATATATATATATATATTAATAGTCACTAATATATTGATGAACATTTTTCAAAAAATATTATATTATTATTTTATTATATTATTCAATTGTATTAAATATTATATAAGTTAATCTAATTCAGAGAAAATTTATTAGTGATTATTAATCTATGGAATATTAATTTTTTAAGTTTTATGAATATTCATGTACGTAGAGCTTTAGAGTACACGGAAATGACGGAATAATATGGTTGGATGGGTCCAAGACATTCATTAATATTGGTGAATTTGTTCACCAATCTGACCCACTTCTAAGGAATCATCGGCTTTTTTTTTTCTTTTTCTTTTTGTCAATAATCATCGGCTAATTCATATGCATAAATAACTATACCATTACAAAAAAAACAAATTATATAGAACATTAATAGAAGTTTTGAGTCTAGAAATATGTAAATCGTTGAAAATGACATATAATCTAATTTTACGAATGATTGTTGTTATGTCATTGTCCATGCGGTATCTTACATAATTTTATGACGTTCAAAAAAAAAAATGAACATAAAAAAACTATCGAATAGTTTGATATGCGATTATTTATGTATTGGGTAATGGTAGTACTATAGGAAGGGTGTCATACCACCCATGAAATAAATCAAAACTAGTGTAATATTTTTGATTAAATGTTGTAAGTTGATCCTATCCAAAAACAAAAATTGACCCCTATCAAATTATAATCTGAGTGCAGTCCAATAAATTTTAAATACTAGAAACTGTTTTAACAATACAACTCATCACAAATAGACACAGAATTACATTAATTATACTCATATTTAAATAAATTTTCTAGTTTATATTTTAAAAGACGTGCGTGACAAACGAATTAGTTATAAAACGATTATAAGTAGGGTTAGATTTGTTTGTGATTTCTAAAAAATAGTGAGAGTAATTTAACAATTGTATTTTTCTTTTAAAACTAAGTTTTCAATTCCAGTCGTTAAAAAATCTAGCAATCGAAAATTTAAGTTGCTGGCAACAGTCGTTGTGAGTGGTCACTGGATCCAGCGACTGCCAAACAAACAATGTTTGGTCGTAGTCGCCAGTGACCGCCAACAACACCAATATATGAGTTAGCGCAAAATATTTTTTTTTAAGTGTATTACTTAATAAAGATTATGCAATTTTCTTAATAGCAAAATTATTTTGACCCTTATAAATAATTTTTCTTCCTCTGCCACACTGAGAGAATAAGCAGAAAAAATTATTATCTTAGGTTAGTATAAAGTGTCAAATGTTTTTTTTTTAAAAGGTGTCAAATGTTAATTAATATTGTTTTAAAAAAAATATGATGCCCTCTATTTAAATGGGTCAAAAGGGTCCATAAAGAGAAGGCATAGCAAAATTAGAAGTCATATACGTACCTAATTCTATTTATAAACCAAAAATAAAAAGAAATCATATATATATTACGAACGAATCAGCATAATAACATAGATTCGAAAATTATTATTTTATACTCCATTCCTGGATTTTCTCATGATACATAAGGATTTCCTTAATTTATAATGATAAAACTTTTAAGAATATTTTTGCCAACCCCATTACATACATAGACCAATTGATAATCTATCACAAATTTTCATCAAACATACTTTTAGCAAGAAGTCTTCCAAATCTCTTGGAGCTCTCTGGCAAACTCATCTTGTCTGCCAACGACCATGGTGATATGATCTTTGTGCTCAATAACCTTAACTCGAGCCCGAGGAATCCGCTGTTTAACGTTGTAGCTACACTCGACAGGGATGAGTTCGTCGTCACCTCCGTGGAAGATGGTCACGTTGCACTTTAGTTTATCTCGTACGATGTCTAGATACGTATCGAGTTTGCTTCCTGTCCCACATATAATGTTGTGTAGAGTGTGCCACGCTGCGTTGTGCGTGTGACACATGAAACCTTCTATTAAAAAGTTTACAGTCCTGCATAGAGAAAATTAACTGTTAGTACAATATATGATAAAACCTAATGTAGCTCTTAATTATCAATATATCATAGTTATTGATTTTGGATTTGCACAAAAAAATAGAAGGTTTTAATTGGACTATTATCAAAAGAGTCTATTGTCTCAAATGGTTGCTGCGCTAATTACCGATGACTAAGATATTTAATTAACTTGCACGAAATCCAATAATTTTTAGATTAAGAAAGTCATAGTTATTGGTTTTGGAGTCGAACTCATATTTGGTAGCACTAATCGGGTAAATTTTATTCTATTTTCTATATCAATTTAATTTCGAATGGTTGGTTGTATTGGTAGGATGAGAGCACATTTTTAACCATTTATTTCACTTTAGATTCCTATAACGTAGAAACTACAAAACAGAGTCGTAAAACCAATACATACTTGCCACTGAAATTTGCCGATCAACCAACCTAGACATTTCAAAATTAAAATCAATTTCAATTTCTCCAAGTATACATAGTCACAAGAGCTTAGGTTGAAACTTAAAAAATTTAGCATAGCACTATAGAGTCTAAGTAGGTAGCCTAAGACCATTTGTTTTTAGAGCTTTTCTCCAATGAACGGAGATATACTGATGACATGCCAACACACGTGGCTCTCTATATTTGGTTATTTGATGTAACTTGAGGAATAAGCTATCACCACATAGATTTGTACTATATCTAAATTTGTACATTTAGATCTGTAAGTTGAATTAAGAATCGTAAACTGAGTAGCCACTAACTAGCCAGCGACCAGATGCGGCTACGAATTAAATTTGTTACTAAATTTAGTCCATTGGAGGTGTGGTTTGGTATACTAACTAGCTACATCAACCCTCAGCTGTTTCCTATCAATTAAATATGATTCTACACTAATAAGAAAGTTGATGAACTTTACATAATAATAAAAAAAAAAAACTAAATTTAGACTAAACCTAACTTTTGAGATCACTAAATTTCAAAAATATTCCAAACAACCTGATTTTAAACAACCAACTTTTTGACCATCATGTACTATTAACGATTACCGCTGCGGTTTGTGTACTAGTTAAGTATGATCAGAAATGGTTTTATTTCAGTTGAATTTTAAGTTTATAAATCATTTACGACTTTTAAGAAAATGTGAATTCCTCTTTAGACACAGTTCAATTTGAAATTTGGTTGGGTGGATTAAGAAAGTTAATAAAATGAAGAAAATAGTTGATAAAAGAAAAAACCTGTTATTACGGGTGAGGAGATTAGCAAGGAATTGCCAAAGACGGTGGTTTTTGCAGATGAGGAGACAAATGGTACGACTAATGTGTTCGTACCAACAAGCCATCGATGCTCCTAAAGCTATTGGCGGCCAAACCTTCCTCGGCGCCACCTTCTTCATCACGTACTGCCTCGGCTTCGCCTCTCCCGCCGGTACTGGATAGTACGGCTGCCCACAAGTACACATGGACACGTGTTGTATTAGTCCTACCTCACATCACATATATTGTGTCAAACCAATAAAGTTGCATTTTTCCTTAACTTGTTCACTTGTTTCTAGCTAAAATGAGTGACCAACATAATATTCAAAATTTAATGACGATGAGGAACTTGTAGTTATTATAAGCTTTTTAAGTAATATATCATGTAAATTTTTGTTCTGCATGCATCGATACCAATAAAGACAGGTCAAAATATGCTAATCTAATTAACTCACTGGAGCAAGGAGGGTAAGTGACTTGACTAAGCCGCCGTGTCTAGCGGCGAGGCTAAGCGCCAAAATGCATCCCAAAGAGTGAGCCACGATGTGGAAAGACTTCACATTGTGTTTGTGTAAGACAGATTTCTCGATCATCTCTACGTGTTCTCTCAACGTGTATAGTGAATCAGCTGGCTTCGGACTCTTGCCGAATCCTAGAAGATCCACGGCGAAGAGTCTATGAGCCGAGGAGGAGGCTGACAGGCTCGGAAATACCGTCTCCGTCCAAAATGCTGATGAAGATATGAAACCATGTATGAACAGAACATCCTCTTTCGCTCTTACCCCTGTTGTAATGAATCCAATTGTTTTAAAACGCAAAAGAGTTGTGTAAAGCGTTTATTAATTAAGTTATTTAATTTAACATTTTCTTTATATCCAAAATTGTAACTCATAATACAGACGACCATTTTTAATGCCTGTTTGCATTTTGCGTTTTGCAATTATAATTTCTAACGAGTGCTTTTTTTTTTTTAATAAATAAACATAATCATTTCTCATGCAAATGTGTACTAAAAACTTAACATGTAAGTGTAAAAATAAGGCAAACACAAAAAATCCGATTGTATTGATATATTTCAGAATCAGGTATACTCAAATAGAGATGTGAACTTTTACCATTCGGGATTTGAGTTTTGACAAAGAGGGAATGATCTTTGTCAGAAGTAGAGGCCCATGATGTACAAAACCCACAATCACAATCTGACCATCGAGAGACATCGTGGCTCAAATTTTGCGGTCTGATTTTCCCCCGAAGCATCTCAACGACCGTGAAGTTCACCGTCAAGCTTGACTTCGTTAGTGATCTCCTCCTTTTGTTTTTAGTCTTCTCATGATTGCCGCTACACTCGGACTCGGACCGAGTAACCTTAACGAACCGTTTGTTGAGCTTGTTAACCGAAAGGTCGGATATAAGAGAAGGACGTGTGTAAAGGGTCTCGGAGATATCCTCCAGCTCAATCTTGGAACGTCCGCTACAAGAAAATCAAACGAAAGTAAATTTCAAATTTCAACTCCTAGCTAGGGAACATATTGGCTGAATCAGGTACCATTTTGAAATTAAAGAGAAACAAAAGACATAATATGAGTCGGTTATGAATTATTTTTGAGCATTTCTAGTTTTAAAATGCACGTTACATGCTAAAGTAAATGATATAAGGGTTTTCGTGAGGAAAAAAAAAACAAAACAGCACATGTAATGACGTAAAACAAATAATTACAAATTATAACTGTGAATTTTTAATTATTATAGATATATATTATATTAGAAAAAAGATTCATTCTTGTCTCTTGAATTGTTGATAAAATCTATTTAGGGATTTTTTTTTGTTTTTTTATTAATAAACACATTCTTAGACAATTCTGATATTAATACATTTTTGCATTAATTAACAAAACATTAAAAAATAATGAATACCCGAGTTCTTGAAGCGGATAAAGAGTGAGGATCTTGGATTCGCCATTATCGTGAGACAAAAGGATCTTCCCTCGAGTTGTCGTGATGGGTTCCTTGGCCGACAAGCAATAGCAAGACTTCCACTCAGCTTCGAAGAGATAGTCAGCTGCTTTGTAGAGGAAACAAAGCAATGAATCAACGATGTCAAAAACGCAGAAGACGACGAAACTAACGACTTCGTTTAGCCATGTCCCTGCTACGGTCGCTGCTTTTCTTATCTTCATCACAGCCATTGGAGATGTTTAATACACAAATCTTCTTTATATATTTGAGGTATAAGAAGAGAGATCCGTGATGAAGTCAAGTTGTATAATTGTGTAATGTATTTTATATAATATATATAGAACCTCTCTCTGTCTATCTCTTTCTCTCCCTCTATTTGAGAGTTGAGAATAGGAGAATATGGAGAGAAACAAGAATCTGAGGGTTGTATCAATGTATATAATCTATAGATGTTACGTGGTTGATATATAATATGATGTCATGAGGTGAGATATTGTTAAAGACACTCTAAAATTACTACATAAGGTCACGGATCCACCGGTTTGACCGGTCTAGTATTAAAAACATTGGCTAAATAACATGTGGCTGTGACTTAATTTTAGACACTCCTTATATGGATGTGTCGAAAAATCTATGTATGTTGATAGGAAGATGGCGAATTTATTGCAATTAACTTTATTTTTCTTATAGAGAGAAATGGAACGTAAAAATAAATAAGAAATAATTTTTTGCTGGAAACAAATTCAGAAGGTTCCAAAGTAAAGTGTGTAAGAGAAACTTATGTGTAGTTTGTTAACTTGTGAATGAAATTGGGAGTGACAAATTTTCGATTCTTGTTTATTCTATTTGTATAGATGAGGTACACATGCAATTATATGACATAAATATATATTATTCTCTATATATAAATGTTTAATTTGTATCATATATACACACAAAATTATTGTTTGTCTGCAGTGAAAACATCTAAAACTTTCTTCTAAATTAGTTGCCAAATTCTTCAGATGAACAAAATACTTTGTATGGAAAAAGACTTAGAAGTTGAGAAAACATTTGGAAGATAAAAGAGAAAAATAACACTTGATAACCAAATAAAAATAAATCAAAAAAGAATATAAAAAGATAAATGTGGGTTGTGTCATTAAACGCCTAAAGAAAAGAGGTGCGTGGTGGTTGAACCATCCTGTGAAACAGGAGAACCAGTCCATGACTTGGCTTTATCATATATGATCATGCACAAATAAGCTTTGTCGTTTATATTTTACTTTATTTTTCCATTTGAATAATCATTTCTTGTACCTCTAAAACTTGCTAAGCCACTTTTTTCTTATCTAACTATCTCGTTTTCTTTGTTTCATGACACGCAATTATATCTATTTTCAGACCAACATAGAGGTTGCAATAAACAATATCACCTTCTCTATTTTTTACATACCCGCTTCTGGACGTATAAGGTTTTCTATGGCGATGTGGTTACTTCTTCCTTATAATTTATATCCATTGATGACTTCAATTCATCCGTAGCACCAAGACCGCAAGTGCAACAACTAATATCTATTATACTAGTTTGTGACAAATATATGTCAAGATTCCTAACATTCCGGTGTTAAATTGATAATCGACACATCTAACTGTAAAACGGTACGGATCACGTAGGTTAAGAAAAGGACATGCATGATCTTTGGGGGTATGATGTCTTAATTTCTATCAAATTAATTTTGTCTCCTTCAATTCCGAATGTATTTCTATTTTGATGCAATACTTTATATCAATTTAGTTTTTTTGGTTATCGTACTGGGTGTTACTAGAGGTGTTACAACAAGTCCATGCATTTTCATATATATATTTCTTCTGCCTTGGCTATTTCTATCTTTCGTTTAGTCCATAGAATTTATGTTACATATTCGACAATACAAAAACGTGCAAGTTCAGTTTCCATTTGAAAGTAGTATAATTTTTCTCTCTTAAAATTATAATCATATGTTGGTGGGAAAGAAAAGTATTTTTACACGATAAACATACTAATAGATTAAATTAGAATTAGGTCATGGCAAACTAACCAAACCTGAAGCTCCAAGCCAAACCAAGATTCCATCAACTTGGTTTTGTTTCTGACTCTTGGAAAAAAACCTATTGGCAAGTATTGAAATTATATTTGGTCTCGGTCTCGGTTCGGTTCTGTACACCCATAAATGGCGATGATTCTACGAGCAAAACTAAGGTAAAAAACTATTAAGTGAAGGTAACATAAAAAATTAGAGATTGTAGGCGTATAGGCCTAAAGTGTATTTATTTTGGTCCACTTTTTTTACCCATAACTAAACTGTTTTCTATACATCCTGCCGAACCAAACTGAACTGAATTTAAATTCGATTTATTTGGCAAAATTTTCTCCAAACCAAAATCCGAAAAACTAAAATGTCAAATGACTCAAAATCATAGTTTAAAAATTAGTACGAGTATATATGGACTTTCTAGTAATGGGCCATTCTTGAGCTTAGATACTATAATAGCGGCCCAGTTGAGGCTGAAACACGTGTAAGATACACGTGTAAATGCATGGATTGGTAGAAGTTGAAAGATCGGACACTCCGTCATCGGAACGTCAAAACCCTAACCTAAGATGGCACGGACCTCAAACGTCCGTCAGGTCATAGACCATTCTCCGACCGTATCTCACTGGTCTTTTTGCAATTGAGGTCAGAGACGCCCGTGTTCGTGTTCTCCCCCTCGATCCAGTTTGTTTTGTTTCTTGCAGTTTGCCCTCAACTTGTTTGATGAAATGTTTCTGGGAGACCAAGTTCACATTGACACGACTTTGTAGGGTAATTTGATGCTGGTTTTTGAAGAGAGAAATTAAATAGTGTGTTCAACAAGAAATTCTCTGTATTTCAGCTTCGGTTCTGTCCTTTTGTCCATCAGCAACTAAGATTTGTTTGATTTCTGTAAATCAGTTTCTCAACTTTTTGCAGAATCAAGCTAGAGAACTGCAGAAAGGTGGATTTTCTTGTCATCCAAAAACGACGATGCTTCTTGGGATTCCTAACGTAGGAAAGTTGGCTCTTTCCAAATTCTGTTCTTGACAGGTGACTCTTATCTCTCAATCAATCATTGTTTAATTGTACGCACAAATTTTAGTCATGTTCCACTCTTTTTGTCACCGTACTAGTTGAAGCTGCGTCATTTTTTCGACAATAAATAGGAATCTAGATTTGGTTAATTCGAGTGATAGTATGTTGTCACACAAACTCCAAAAATCCAATTTTTATATGGTCTTATGGATCTTGAGACATTCATATATCAGTATTAGTGGTGTGCCACTGTACATTCCTTTCGATTGGTTTGCGTTCTATCATTGTTAACAAGTATTGTTGTTTCAGATTGGTAGTTTTCTCAACCTTCTACGTGTTGGACACATGTAGAACATCATTGTCTCTCTTAATCTGCTCGAAACTGGCATTACAGGTTAGACCGACGCTGAAAACAGAGGAATTTATTTATGTTTAACCTCTTAAGTAGGTTCTATTTTCAATTGTAGGTAACAGGAATACATATCTCAGTTCTGATTCCAGATTACGGAATCTGTATAAAACTGCTAGTCTCGGGCACTACATTTTGGAACATGTTTGTGATATGTAGCCAAATCCAAACATACATTATGAGTTGATAATATAAGTATAACTGTCTCTTGTTCCTAATTTTAAAACAGTTGGGGTTCACTTAGGATTCATTTAAAAATATGGTGCCCTTTTTGGTAAAAACACATGTTTGATTTTAAGACTATAACCACCGATTAAATGAGGCTACTTTAACACTTGCGGACAATGAATGACCTTAATAGTCCATAATATGTTTTGACATTTGAACTTAAGTGAGTGGTCCTATGATTAGGCGTATACGACAAACAAAGAAAACTAGAATTAGCCAATTGAAAAAGGATATGTATTTTTATCCTTTAGAATAAAATCATCCCTTCTTTCCCCAATCATGATCATCATGTGATCAATGAAAGAGGGAATTAAACTACTAAATGAGAAGAAATTAGAGGAGTAATAGAGAGATGAAAGTAGTGGGGTCGAAAAGAGAAAGAAGAAAAGAAAAGGGGTGAGAAATTAGTAAAATCTAAGAAAGTGACCCGAAGATGGAAGAAAGGGGTAAATTAGTTAGAGCATCACATCTCTCTGGTCCCCAATGAGAAGCTCTCACGGAAACCTCATATGGGTCCTATTTACCAACACACATCTCCAAGCACCCTTCTTTTTAAACGCTGTTACTTGACGGAGTCCTTATCCTCATCTAAAAGTCCATACCATACAACATACACATACTCTTGTAATGGTACGATGTAGTTTTTGAGTAGAAGACAAAAAGAGAAAACGTTACCTAAGGTCGAAGTAAAAAGATTTCAAAAGGCGGTGTGTAGAGAGAAAGTGCTAACGGCGTTAGTGTAGGAAACGACAACGTGGGATGCTACTGTCTGTGTCAGGGTGAAGAGAATAGTAGCTGACAGTTAATGAAGATTTTTGTCTGTATTCTGAAACAAGGTCGAATGTTGGAGACTAAGGAAACAAAAATAAAGCTTTATCATGGCTCATGAGGCTTTCAAATAGCTGCACCGCTCTTCTCTCTTAATAGTTTCAACCTAAATCCCCAATTTCTCTCCCCATCCTCTCATTTCTTTTAAGTGGCACTGAGATAGATAGAGAGAGTCAAATAAACAAAAAGAGTGACTCTTTGTGTTCTGGTGGGTGTTTTTAAGGTTTTTTTTTTTTTTTTATGTCGCAGAAGAGAAAAGGCGGGTGCTTTTTCTTCTCTGTTTTGTTCTTTCTTGTTTTTTGGGTGTTGCTTGTTTGAAGGATGAGGCTTTGAGTACCTCCTAGGTTTCCATTACTGAGACAAAAAAATATAACACAAAGGGGTATTTGAGAGTTGTTTTCTGTTTATGTATGTTGTTGTGCTTTTCAATCGGGTTTTAAGGTTTGTAGAGGTGGTCTTTCTGGTAAAACTTGAGACTTTTTGATTGGATATTACAGAGTCAGGAAATAGAAAGAGAGAAATTGTGTGTGTGTTTTAGTTTAATGGGAACAAGAGCAGAACGTAAGGAAGATTATGTTGGTGGGTTTGGATTTGGAGTTGTAGATCATTCGCAAAAAGACGTTATGGTGCCCCATCATCATTATCATCCATCATATTCCTCGCCTTCCTCTTCTTCCTTGTGCTATTGTTCTGCTGGTGTTGGCGATCCCATGTTCTCTGTTTTAGGCAATCAGGCATACACTTCTTCTCACAGTGATATGTTCTCCCTTGCCGGTTCTAGTTCTGCTACTGTGACTGTAGTAGATCCTTTTTTCACCTTGAGCTCTTCAGGTTTCAAGTTCTCACCTTTTGTTGACTTTTGAGCTATGACAAAATTGAAATTTTTGTATGTTGGTTTGATGCGAAATCGGTGGATAAAATCCAGGGGAGATGGGAAGAATTATGAGTGAAAACGCAGGTGCAGCTTTCAGTAACGCTCAATGGCAGGAGCTTGAGAGGCAGAGGAATATATATAAGTACATGATGGCTTCTGTTCCTGTTCCTTCCGAGCTTCTCTCACCCTTTCCCAAGAACCACCCATCAAACACTAACCCGGAGGGTAAGATCTCCCTAGCTTTCACTTAAACAACTTCTGCAGACTTCCCATTCTTTGTCAGTTTCTCTTGGTTACATGTATTCTTGATCACTTGTTATCATGTTTGATGCAACTAAAATCCATTATGATGGTATTTGAATGTTCAAGTTTCTTTGGAAGTTTTACCTCTTAGCTCTTAGTGGAGGCATAGAAGTGGAATGTTTATTACTTATTCTGAATACAAGAATCTGCTGTGGTCTTTGTGATGACAGTAACAGTGGCAGTGGCAAAAGGAAGTTCGTTGCAGCTCGGGATTGCTTCAAGCGCAAGCAATAACACAGCTGATCTGGAGCCGTGGAGGTGCAAGAGAACGGACGGAAAGAAATGGAGATGCTCTAGAAACGTGATTCCTGATCAGAAATACTGTGAGAGACACACACACAAGAGCCGTCCTCGTTCAAGAAAGCATGTGGAATCATCTCATCAATCATCTCACCGCAATGACATTCGTAGCGCTAAGAATGATACTAGCCAGTTTACTAGAGGCTATCCTCAGTTTTATGGACAACCCATAAACCAAGTCCCTCTGCTTTCTACTCTTCCGTCTGCAACCTCTTCATATGATCACCACAGGTGCTTTTACTTACATTATTGTCAAAGTTATAAAATCCATCCCCTTTGAAATCATTTGAGAGATTGAAACTTTTTGGTTGATATGTAAAGAGGATTTAGGTGGTTTAGGAAAGAAGATGATGCCATTGGAACTCTAAACCCAGAGATTCATGAAGCTGTCCAGCTGAAGGTTGGATCAAGCGGAGAGCTCAAACGCGGATTCGATTATGATCTGAATTTCAGGCAGAAGGAGCCAGTAATAGACCAGAGCTTTGGAGCGTTGCAGAGTCTATTGAGTCTAAACCAGACACCACATAACCAAGAGACAAGGCGGTTTGTTATAGAAGGGAAACAAGATGAAGCAATGGGAAGCTCTCTGACACTATCAATGGCTGGAGGATCCATCGAGGAAGCAGAGGGAACAAACCAGCACCAGTGGGTTTGCCATGAAGGTCCATCATGGCTCTATTCAACAACACCAGGTGGACCATTGGCTGAAGCATTGTGTCTTGGTGTCTCCAACAACCCAAGTTCAAGTACTACTACTAGCAGCTGCAGCAGAAGCTCAAGCTAAAATATGGCTTTAGTTGTGTGGTTTACAAAGTTAAAACCGGTTTAGTGAGATTAGAAATCATCGTTTTTACTGGATTTGTTTGAAAATCTGAGACCTTCTAGCTTTGGTTTGTGTTTTGCAGAAGACTAAACCGCTAATATCGAGTTTTCACTTTATGTTAATTCCTCAATGTAATAAAATTGACGAACCATATTTATTATAGTCAGAAAACGAATCAAATTGCAACTTTTTCACCTTAATCTAATAGGGTAATTTCTATTAACAATCTTAATCCAAAGTGTTGACTAATCAATCATTACAAGAGTTGACAAGAGCGACAGGTCCAATATTGCCAACGGGAAGCTTCGGTGCTTTTGCAGGAGACGTGACGTCGGCAATGACAAATGAAGAACAAATTAAAAGTATATATCCCTTAAGCGACTTCGTAGCAAAACCTCTCGTCTCATCTTTCTTTTTGATAAATTAGAAAATTTTAGTACCCTAAATTCTCGATTCCTTGATTCGTGGGGAAATTCTAGATTATTCTTTTGATTTTGTTCGGTGATTTGTATGAACTTGAGCCGTTTTGCGTCAAGACTAAGAATGGCCGAAGAAATCTCAAAGAAGGTGGGATCTTCTTCTACTGCTTCTGTGGCTGATTCATCTGCCGCTACGGCGGCTGCTACGAATGCGGCGAAATCAAGATGGAAAATTTTGTGGCCCAATTCGCTCCGTTGGATCCCTACGTCCACCGATTACATCATCGCCGCCGAGAAACGTCTTCTCTCAACCCTCAAGTACATCTCTCTCTCTCAAGCACATGTTTTTTGTTCTCAATTACACAGCTTAAGGGATATTTCTCACAAAATTCTGTAATTTGGTATTAACCCTGTTTCTGGGACATTGTTTCGTAGAGTTCGAAATGTAAAAGGAGAGTTTTTTTTATTGGGTTCTACATTACGGATGAGATGTTTTTAACTCTTTTGGGATGAACAATCTTCAGGACGCCTTATGTTCAAGAACAAGTCAATATTGGTTCAGGACCACCAGGTTCCAAAATCAGGTGGTTTAGGTCTTCCAGCAATGAGTCACGTTACATTAACACTGTTACCTTTGATGCCAAGGAGGGTTCTCCCACGCTCGTGATGGTTCATGGATATGGTGCTTCTCAAGGTTTTTTCTTCCGTAATTTCGATGCTCTTGCCAGTCGATTTAGGGTGATTGCTATTGATCAACTTGGGTAAGCAACGATTTCATGCTTTTGCCATTAGTTGGTTTTCATGTCTTAAACATCAAAGCGACGATGTTCCAGACCTTTTTTGTTCCCATTGTTTTGTATACGCTGTGACTGTATAATAAGGTAGTTCTCTCCTTTTCTTCCTAGGTGGGGTGGATCAAGTAGGCCTGATTTTACATGTAAAAGCACAGAAGGTATTCATTCCCTGTAATGTTAATGACTCAGTGGCTAAAATTTCAATGGAACCAAAATGGCTTGTATATATGGAAGTACTAGACCGGTAATCGAACTGCATTGGCCCTTCTTAAATTGTGCAGAAACTGAGGCATGGTTTATCGACTCCTTTGAGGCATGGCGTAAAGCTCAGAATCTCAGTAACTTTATTCTGTTAGGACATTCCTTTGGAGGTTATGTTGCTGCTAAATATGCGCTTAAGGTGATTTTTCATCCTTGGTATAACTCAATGTGTAAAAGCTGACCGTTTGGTTTTTTTATGATATCCGACTTTTCATTGGGCATATCTCTGGATCTTTCAGCATCCTGAGCATGTTCAACACTTGGTTCTGGTGGGATCTGCTGGGTTCTCTGCAGAAGCAGATGCCAAATCGGAATGGCTCACTAAATTTAGAGCAACATGGAAAGGAGCCCTACTAAATCATTTATGGGAGTCGAATTTCACTCCTCAGAAGCTGGTTAGGTATGCTCTTATAATATTTTCTTATTCACCAATAGGTCGATTAGATGTTCATCTCGTTGATACAAATTTATTGTACTCAGTTGAATTCATTTGATAAATGAGCATGGGAACACTTGTTCGGCATGAATTGAGCTGTGGCTGGACTACTAGATTCACTATTATTTTTTCTAAATGTGCTTCGGGTACAGAGGATTAGGTCCTTGGGGTCCAGGTCTAGTAAATCGGTATACAACTGCAAGATTTGGTGCACATTCGCAAGGGACTGTGCTAACAGAGGAGGAAGCCAAATTGCTAACCGGTGAGTAATTCTTTCTTTAAGTTCCCTAGAAGTTATGGAGGATGATGATGCAATAGCTGATAGTGATAAGTCGTTTTGCATTGTAGATTATGTGTACCATACTTTGGCTGCAAAGGCTAGTGGAGAATTATGCTTGAAATACATCTTCTCATTTGGAGCCTTTGCTCGGAAGCCCCTCCTACAAAGGTTTGTCCACCAAATCTGATGAATAAAACCAAGTTTGTGACTACATTGCAGATGGAGTTGTTACACAACTCAAATTTGATGACTGTTTTTTGTGCAGTGCATCAGAGTGGAAAGTGCCAACTACTTTTATCTATGGAATGGATGATTGGATGAACTATCAAGGTGCAGTGGAAGCGCGGAAATACATGAAGGTCCCTTGCGAAATCATTCGGGTTCCACAGGTCAATTTCTAAATACATGCATTTGTTTTCCACATTTAAGAGGAAAATATAGAGAAGAAGATGATGCTTATGTGAGATTTTGTTTGATTGAAATGTCGCAGGGTGGTCACTTTGTGTTCATAGACAATCCAAGTGGTTTTCATTCTGCAGTGCTTTATGCTTGCCGTAAGTTTATAGCTCAAGACTCCTCTCATGATCAACAACTCCCAGATGGTTTACGATTGGTTTAGTTGTAGTCTTACATATATATGTACACAAGTATATATAAAAAAGAACATCAAAAAAATATTCTTTTATATTTCACTTTATGGTTGTGTTTGGATTTCCAAGATCTTTCTATCTCTAAAACTGTTCTTGATTTCTCTATTAAACCTCTCAAGTGTTCCGAATGAGATCTCTATTGAGATATCCTAACTGTAATCTTTCATAATCGAAAATAATTCCTCAGATTCATGTGTTTCATCTAATTTCTTACATTTAGTTATGAAACCAAAAAATCAAATCAATTTGGACCAATGGGCCTGGTCAATTCTTATCATAAACACAAGGTCCTTTCCTTGTACAGCAAGGCAGTCGTGTAATTACCGTAACTGGAAGGGTAAAAGATGTTAAAATTGGCAGCATTCTTAATTTGATAGAGAAACCTGGTGGTGGAGACATTTCTAACGGCCATGCCGACATGTTCTCTCTCAGACAGCTCAATCAGAAAACAAGAAACTTGAGGAAGAAGAAACTACAGAGGGGTTTTTGACCCGATTATCATTTTGGCTGACTCATTCTTCTCATCTCCCAACAAATTTTCGTTGATTTGTCTATGTCTTCATTTTCCATATGAAATTTCTTCAAACTAAAACTTTTCTTTAGTTTTATTCCTCAAAATCGAAAAATGTCTTTCTCCTCTCAATTTGAAGCAATCCGGTGAGGATCAAAAGGTGAGCCAAGTCTTATACATGTCTATTAGGTTTAGTCAATGAAAGGTTTTGAATGTTTCATTCATTGGTTTCTGATACGATTAGAAACAGTTTGGTTTCAGCATCTTTTTTTCATTATGATACATAAAGTCTGATCATAAAATTATGATCAAATGATTTATGCATCCTTAAATGGGTTTGGATTTTGAAAAACAGAGATATATAGAACTCAAGAAAACAGATGGCGGCGGGAGGAGAAGAGAAGATATTGGTGTCGGTGAGGGTTAGGCCGCTAAACGAGAAAGAGAAGACGAGGAACGATAGATGTGATTGGGAATGCATCAACGACACCACAATCATCTGCAAATTTCATAATCTGCCTGATAAGTCTTCCTATACATTTGGTAAGAATTTGAGTTGCATCTCTTTCTCACCATTTTGATTTGAGGTATACTATTATATTAATCATCACTTGATGTTTACAGACAAGGTGTTTGGATTTGAGTGCCCGACAAAGCAAGTTTATGATGATGGAGCCAAAGAGGTTGCACTTTGTGTCCTCTCCGGAATTAACTGTAAGAAATGGTTTCTTACATTTTTTTGCATATCTCCTCAATGATCAATCATTTTGATTATGTCTCATAATGTGTTGCAGCGAGCATCTTCGCGTATGGACAGACAAGTAGTGGGAAAACGTACACAATGAGTGGAATCACTGAATTTGCAATGAATGATATATTTGCTTACATTGACAAGGTTACACCTCACTCTCTTCTTTTTTCTTTACATGATTTTAAGTCTCTGTCTCTCTGAGATCCTCTGTTGTTTTCTTTAGCATAAACTAGAAAGAAAATTCACACTAAAATTCTCGGCGATGGAGATCTACAATGAAGCTGTGAGGGATCTCCTTTGTGAAGATAATAATATTACTCCACTTAGGCTTCTTGATGATCCAGAGGTCACAAAATCTTATTTTCCCTGTCATTAAGTAATATTTTAGTCATAATTAGCAATTTCATTTTACTGACATTAACTTTGATAGAGAGGAACGGTTGTTGAGAAACTTAGAGAGGAGACTCTCACAGACATAAACCATCTAAAGGAACTCCTTTCTATATGCGAGAGTAATTAAGCAAACTCAATTCTTCTTTATGATTACTACCACCAAGAAAATAATATACTGAATCTGTGATTTGTTTTGTTTTTCAGCTCAGAGGAAGATTGGAGAGACGTCTTTAAATGAGACTAGCTCAAGATCTCATCAGATTCTCCGACTGGTAAACTCATTTTCATCCTTCTTTTAAGTGCATTCTTAATGAAAACACTAATATGGTTTTTTGCTTTTCTTGCAGACAATTGAAAGCTCGAGTCAAGAATTTTCTCCAGAGAGCTCAGCGACTCTTGCAGCATCAGTTTGCTTTGTTGATCTTGCAGGAAGTGAACGTGCTTCTCAGACATTATCTGCTGGTTCAAGACTCAAAGAAGGTTGTCACATTAATCGGAGTTTGCTTACTCTCGGAACTGTCATCCGAAAACTAAGGTCATTTTTGCAACAACTTAGTAGTTTCCCCCCAAGTCTGCTAAGTTTCATGAGTCTCTAACGCATTGCCAATTGGCAATATGTATATTGGTCTATTGAGCTAACATGAGTATTTTTTTTAAAGTACTACAGCAAAGGGAAAAATGGACACATACCATATCGAGACTCAAAGCTAACTCGTATACTTCAGAACTCATTGGGGGGGAACGCAAGAACGGCTATCATATGCACAATGAGCCCTGCTCATAGTCATCTTGAACAATCAAGAAACACGCTTCTCTTTGCAAGCTGTGCTAAAGAGGTAACTACAAATGCTCAAGTCAATTTAGTTGTGTCTGAGAAAGCATTGGTGAAGCAACTGCAGCGGGAACTAGCAAGAATGGAGAATGAATTGAAGAATCTTGGACCTGCTTCTTCTTCTTCAACCTCTGAGTTCTACACATTAATGCTCAAGCAGAAAGAAGAGTTGATTGCAAAGGTTTGTTGAATGCTTCTTCTTTTTTTTTTTTGAGTAAAGAATATAATACTCATTTCTTGTGCAATAACCTGCAGATGGAGGAACAGATCCAGGAACTTAAATGGCAACGAGATGTAGCTCAATCTAGGGTAGAGAATTTGCTTAAATCAACAGTGGAAGAGAGATCATATTCAAGTTCAATGGATAACAGCAGAAGAAGAAGCTACGATTCAACGGATTTTGATGAGCCTCGTATGCTAAATAACTTGGGGAAGAGTAACTTGTACTCTCCTGATGAGGATGGCTTCCTGCTAGATGATACTACCCCTCGATTTCCGGGGCATGACCTACACGATAAGTGGGAGCAGATGGCTCAAAGCACCACCCAAGAACCAGAAGATGCTTGCAAGGAAGTTAGATGCATTGAAGTGAACAATGGAGAAGCAGAAAGAGTTCAAATCCAAGACTCACTTGGCGACATTGTTGAAAAAAAAGAATATGAACACAACTACAAATCCTTTATACACAATGAGTCCGAAAAAGAAGATGCTGATTCATCTTTAAAAACGACAGATATGGAGTTGAGTTTATATGCTAAACTTGACACCGAAGATGAGCTAGTAATAAAGAAGCTACTAAAAGACGTCCAAGAGACTGAGCAGTCTCTAGAGAAACAAAAGCAATCTTCAAAGAAAGAAGACATGAAACAGTATTCGTCTAGGGATGATAAGTCCGAGCAAGTAACGAAATCACACCCTGAGGAAGAGCAATGTGTACAAGTCTATGAAGGCTCTGACAAACTTGAAGCCAAAGATGAGCTAACTATAAATAAGTTAGAAGAATCCCAAGAGACTGAGCAATCTGTGGAGAAGGAAGACCACAAAATTAGTTGGACTCCAAAGAAAGAAGACATAGAACAGAATTTATCTATGGATCAGCCAGAGAAGTTAAATAAATCACCCTCTGAGGAAGAGAAATGTGTAGAAGTGTATGGAGGCTCTGATAAAGATGAAAACACATATGAGGCTCTGAAGAAAAAGGTGAAGGAAATGCAGAAGACAATTGAATACTTTATGAGTATGCAAACTGAAGAGAAACAATCTCCTTCGTTTAATATGATAGATAACAATATGAGTCCAGGAGATTACTTCAAGATGCGAAGAAGTAGAAGCTGCAGAGAAACTCTCTTGTTTGCAAAGGCATCTGCTGCTAGTGGAGGCTTCATATTCAAGGCCTCTAACCCATCCTTTGATTCAGAGTACACTATCTCCATGGACGCACAGAGCACTAAAGATTCCGATACAGAGACTAGCAGTAGTAGCTTCCATGAATTTATGGCAGGACTTAAAGAAAGGACAATGCAGCACCAGTCCACACAAGAGCTGGATCATAGTGATACTGAAACAAAGACGATGAAACCAGAAAGCACAGATGATGGTGACAAGAAAGCAGAATTTGAGAGACAACAAAGCCAAATAATTGAGCTTTGGGAAGTATGTAATGTACCTTTGGTTCACCGAACCTACTTTTTCTTGCTCTTCAAAGGTGATCCATCCGACTTTGTTTACATGGAAGTCGAACTCAGAAGGCTATCTTTTCTAAAGGACTCGCCTGAGATATCGAGGAACCAAACTGCCAAAGCACTAACGCGCGAGAGAGAATGGTTGGCTAAGCAAATACCAAACAAGTTTGGAAAGAAGCAAAAAGAAGAAGTTTACAAGAAATGGGGTGTTGAATTGAGCTCAAAGCGTCGAAGCCTGCAAGTAACTCACAAACTATGGATCAACACCAAAGACATAGATCATTGCAAAGAGAGTGCTTCTCTTATAGCCACTTTGGTTGGATTTGTTGACTCAACTCTAACACCAAAGGAAATGTTTGGCCTTAGCTTCTCACCTACAACATTCAACATAAAACCCTCCTCTGGGTGGAGATTTTCAAACTCTTTCTCTCGTATTAGCTTCACCGGATGATAACAAAACCAGATTTAGCAACAAAAATCCACTCTTTGTGTGTATAACAACTGTTTAAGTGAAGTTGTGAAAGATTTGTATGTATGGATTGGAATCTAACTCTAGTTCAATATTTGAAATTGAGATTTATCTGAACAGACAAAAAAAGAAAACTCATATATAAAAGAAAAAAAACTGACTCTGATAAAAGAGAAAGCTTTATAGGATAGATAAAGCTCCGACCTTTGCAGAAGCTGCAATGGCGCAACTAATACGACCAATAAGGCAATCGTCACCGCAGTGTAATCACTATTTTCGAAATCTCCGCCATTTATTTTCGAATAAGCTTCCGAACCCACCTTCTTGTATCCCCACTCTTCTTCTCTGCCCGTCTTTCTCCACGGCCAGGTCTCCACCTCGTCGGCGAATTCGTCCCCCGCCACCGGAAGCTCTCACTCCAACTGTTATTGCTGAAGACGCTGGTGATAGCGATGGTTCCGAGTCTGACTCGTCGAGGAGCCGTAACCAGCGGAAGCGTGACGCTCGCCGCGCCGTCAAATGGGGTATGGAACTCACTTCCTTTTCTAGTGATCAGGTTAAGCGGATTCTAAGGTAAGCTTCTCAACTTTGGAAACAGCAACTCTTCAAAATCTTCACTTTTGTATTGTGTTGGTGTTTCTTCTGGTTTTTAAATTAATTGGCTTTGTCATGGTAGAGCTGCGTCGCTTGGTGAAGAGGTTTATGATGCATTGATGCTTGCAAAGGTAAATCACTATGAGTACATCTAGACGTTGTAGTTATTTTTTATCGTAATTCTGGGACAAATGCACATAAGGTGTTTGTTGTTTTGCCGCAGAGACTAGGCTCGGATGTTCGAGAAGGAAAGCGTAGACATTTCAATTATATCGGTGTGGAAAAAAACTCATTTTTATCTAGATGAACTGTTAGGGGGTTTTATCTTTAGCTAACATGGTATATGCTCTCAGGGAAATTGTTGCGTGAAGTTGAACCTGATTTGATGGACACTCTGATTAGTGCCACGAAGCAGGGTGATCACACAATGCTGCAGGCGCTGATTAGTTCAGCAAAGGATGACGCAGGTGATGCAGGAGACAGCAATGATGGTGATATAGAAACAGAGTCAGAAGATGAAGAGGAGGTAAGTGTAAATCAGTTTACCAATATAAGTATAACATCGATATTTAGTGATTAGACAAGAATATTGTCTAACTTCAGTAAGTGAATGGGAGACAGGATTGTATAGTGATTTGCAGATGATTTTATAAGTATGACGACTAATAGAGTAGAGAAGACATTCTGGGTTGTTAGGGGGAAGTAAGGAGCTTCCATTAGTAAACTCCTTAAGGGAAAGAGAAAAACATTCCTTTTTCAGTCTTTGAAACAAAACAGAACTGTGTTTAAATGGATCATTTCCATCCCATTTCTGTGCACATTCATGAATAGCCTTTCAACCAGCTGCTGATTAGTTGTCTAAAGAGATGAAGAGAACTGTGTTTGTTGTTTTCATAAAATATTGTTCGGTTGTTTGCTGTCCAAACGCATCTAATTTGTAAAAGAATATCTTCAGGGGTCAGACGAATATATGGCTATGGCTGCGAGATGGTTTGATGGCCTAATCACTCAAAATGTGGAACTCACAAATGAAGTTTATTCTCTTCAGGGTGTTGATTTCGATCGACAGGTTAGTCAAATATGAGTTGAAAGGAGATGTGTATGACTTGTTTATCACGTGGATGGGTCGTTCAACCTAGAGGTGTGATCCAAAAAGCATCAAATGGTTTAATGATGTAATATTTAAATTCGACTTTCTATCCCATTGTTTGTTTACAGGAATTGCGTAAACTTGTTCGGAGAGTACAGTTGGTTCATGAGCAAAGAAAAGGCACAACAGAGGAGAAGCAGAAGGAAGTTGATACTGCATTAGTGACTGCCGAAAAGTCTCTAAATCAATTTCTCCGTTCCATGGTGAAACAAATGCAGAGTGAGCAGACCGACGATTTATACTTATGAATAATAATGTGTTCTTGACTCTACATTCTCCTCAATAATCTATTCTTTACCCAGTGACATTCATAGGACCATAGTCTTTTTTGGCGAATGCTGTTCCTACTACTAATTGAATGATGCTGTACCATAATATGTCATAAGCTTGGCAAAACGAAACATTATTCTGTAAGCTCTACATTGATAGGACTATCAGTTTGGAAATAGGTTTGGTGACCTGTTTAGACCTCGAGACTATATCGAGTTTAAAGATATCAAAGGAGATGATGAGATTTTTGGAAAATACAATTTTCTCAGTAATTTTTGTATCTCATCATCTTACTATATGCTTAAATCCAAACAAGTAATGTGATCTAAATGTCTAAAAACAAACTATTTCATATAAATCCCATACAAACATATTTATAAAAATGACCAAAACTATTAGGTTGGTGGTTTGTGTTAGTGTCATCGTTATGCCAAGAAACACACATATTTTGAGTAAAGACTTTGACAGTCTCCTAAAGTTACCTTACTTAAGAAGATATTTTACGTGGAAGGTCATGTACCAATACCATTGAGGATAATTTCACGTAAATTATCCTCGAGATCTCGTCAAAAATAGTTTTTTTGTATATTTCAAAACAAAATTTGTGTGAAATTTCCTGTTTTATGTCCAATGATGATTTTAAATTTGATTTATTGTAATAAATTTTGCTTTCAAGGTTTGTTTTATAGTTGAATTTTTTAGCTTTCAAGTTAATTGAAATTGTAAATAATTATAAAACTACTAATAATTATTCGTAAGGCAAACGATCTTAAAATGAAAACCTCTTTTTCTACCCGATATTTATAAAACTCGTTTCAATAATGAAAGATCACGTGATAATTGAGTTTAAACATTGATAAATTGATAATTCAGTGACGGTAAGTTAGTAATCATTCTTTCCAATATAAACGTTAATTTTACGTAAGTTGAGGTGAAACACAATTGGATTTAACCTACGTACTTTCCTTAAAATATCAAAGTCTCTTTCATCTGATATTTCTCATAAGACCGGACCCATTAAAGATAACTGTCTAGGACTAAGTATGTAGGACTAAGGGCAAACATCAGTATAAAGACACAAGATCATCGAGAAGATGAATCTAATAGATCCTTAGCTGATCTCATATCACAACTCTGTCTACTTTCCTTAGTCTTACTTCATACTTTAGGAAAGTCTCCATAGATGTTTTTTTTTTGCCTTATCATGATATTTTTTTGCTTCCTTATCTTTTTATCCTCCTTTCTCTCCCTTTTGTTACATTTCAAGTTTTTGCATTTCTAGTCATCTCTCCATCAAATGTAATTCTTATCGGACACATCATCCATCATCAAAGCAAAACAAAAACTAATACTAAATAACTATAAACACACGAGTCTTTTTCACTTGGTAGTATTTTATTATGTTGGTTGCTAATTTTCAACTAAAACACTTATCATACTTCTACCCTAAAGTGTCATCTCATATGCTTAGCATTTGGTTACGGTTTTGCATGGAATTTAGGCTGTTTTCCGCCAAAATTTAAATTTACCCAAATAAATTTGGTTAAATTAAATTTTATAATTATAAAACATATAACTGTAATCGGATACATAATATACACCCGGAAATAAAAATAAAAAATCAAATTTGCCGAAGAAGAAGAAGAAAAATAGTAAAGATGAGTAGAAATTGGGAAGACTGATCAACATTTGAGGAATGAGAGGTGAAAACATCGGACAAGAACGTCGATAATGGCGACGGTGAGCTTTCTGCCAATCCACCGCCCTCTCTCCACCCATTAGCTGCAGACTTTTGGCTGTAACACATTCCAACTTTAATCAGAATAATAGTTTCTTTGTTTTTTGATAAAATTAAATATAGGACATATTAAAATTTATATGTGCATCCGCGTTTCATAATGGTAGGCCTGTTGTAATAAACTTTTTGTTTTCCTTTTCTTCGATGGAATGACTATTATATATACTTTATTACGTGTAAAAAAAGAAAGAATCAGCCTCTTTTTTTTAGCCTGGCTCAAGCCAATCACATTACTTTGCTAGCTAAGCTCGTCGTGTGCATGACCAAAAAGCAAGTGTGGGAAAAAATAAATTAATGAAAACAAAATATAAAATAAGTAAACCTACCTAGGCAAGGAAGGGCAGAGAGTGATGGTATAATCAGCATCAGTACATGTGAACGTACTTGTAGCGTCGTCAAACGCGTAACTGTAAGATCTTGGACACGCGGATTTGAATATCTCTGAGTACATCGTTGGTTTACACTCGGTCGGTGTTGCGTACGCGCCACTACAACAATATTCTGGACTACTAAAAGCTTCGCACGCGCTCTTGCATGCTGAACCGGATCCGAACCGGAGCTCTGTTGGACATTTCTGGTTTAGATCCGTTACGCATCCGGTGGTTAAGCAAGTACCTTCTGACCCGCCATTTGCTTCCACCAACATGGGAACGTTGTAACCGTCCACAAGACTTACGTCGTAGAAGTCTTGTTTACGGGACGGGTCGCTTGGACCTGACCCGATTGTGAACTCGGCGAGTGTAGCGGGAGGTTTGGCTCCTGCGCCGTTACACTCGACCTGGTTAGAGCCGCAGTCTCCGGTTAAGCACGTGCCTTGGCCTGTATCTGAGTCGAAGTTGCAACCGGTTCGTGCCCAAAACCGACCTGACCAGGCAGCTGGTGCTTGGAATGAACGTGAACCACCAGAGGCTAGCTCGAAGCCGGTGGTGCCTATGTCGCCACTTCCAGCGTTGGACAAAATTCCCGGCCAGACGGTGAAGCTGCATCGATTTACGATGGTGATAGTAGCACCATCACTTCCTACCAAATGCAATGCTTTAATTGTACGTTAACATTTACATTTCTATAGAAATATTCAAACATATATGAAATTATGATAGATATGAATAATACGTACCATGGAAGAAGAGGAAGCTAAGGATGATGTAATAGAATGAGACAGGAGAATGAAGAACTGTTATGATCATCACTATATTTTCCTCTCTCTTTTCAAAAGAAAAAGTATTTTTGGTGGAGAAATCAAGTTTAAAAAATATTCGTAAAACGAAAGACGAAGAGAGAAAAAAAGACTTAAGAGTTAGAGTTTAAAGAGCATTTACGATGTCATCAGCACCTCTATATATACGTTCTCTCAAGGGTCAAGCTCAAGATCCGTGATCTCACAAGTCGCAAAAGTATTGACCATTTTCTATTTATTTTTTATTTATTTAAAGTGATACAAGATAAAACTAGGTTGAAAAGCAAATTTATCACGAATATATTGATTAAAGTCTTTTTCCATATAAATTTCTTTAGCTTTACAGATTATCTGTTTAAATTATTATCAAAAGTCAGAAGTTTTCTAAAATAAATTGTGTGGAAAATAACACCGAGTGAATTGGTTAAGAGAGCAGAGTGCATATATTTATATGGAGAAAAAACTCATGTTTGAAATTCAGGAATACTCGTATTCAAAATTTGTACCAAATCTAGATAAACTCGGACTGTAGGACCATTTATCTTGAATGATAGAACTTATCGTTGATCTCCAGAATCCAGGTTGTGAGTTTACATAATCCATCAAAAACTGCTTAATTAAAACTAATCTTGTGATTCGAGTAAAACGATGTTCTGCTTTAAACTAAGAGAGCAGAGTAAACACAAAAGAGAAACATCAGAAGTGAAATCTACAGCTCGTCCTTGGTGTTCTCTTCTTGTTGCTCAACAGGTTCGGCTTCAATGTTTAGACCACCAGCCAAGTCATCTGATTTCGTCTCAGTAGCCTCACTGGTCTCTGGTTCCTCTGCTGCCTCGACTTCCTCGTCGGCTACGGCATCAGGGCTGATGTTCAGACCGCTCTTGACTGAGTTGTAAATACGGGCTGCAAAGTCTTTTGGGTCGTTGAGTAAGAATCCACTCTCGATCAACGCTGTCTGGTACATGAGCTGTGCTGTTTCTTTCACACTCTCATCCTAAGACAATATACATCGTTGGATTTTTTTTTTATCAATCTCTCATCTGATTATAAAATAGAAACGAGGTAAAATAAGAATTGATGGGTCTTCTCTTGTTTGTTTACCTCTGGGTCGCTTGCAATTCTATCCTTGAGTTCTTTGATGATAGGGTGTCGTGGGTTGATCTCGAGGACTCGCTTGCCGCGCATGTAAGCTTGCTTATTAGCATCGGAGAGAGTTTGGGACTGCATAATCCTCTCCATGTTTGCACTCCATCCAAACTTGGATGTTACAACTACACAGGGAGTGTCAGCCAAACGGTTGCTAATTTTGACATCGTCCACGTTCTCGCTAGCGAGATTTCCTTTCCACCACTTGGTTAGCTCCTTGAATGCTTCTTTGAGCTCCTTGTCTTTTGAATCTTTCCCAACCTTCAATCCTTCTTTTGACACATTCTGGAATTTTTTGTCTTCGTAATCCATCAGGTATTGCATCAAGTATTCATCAACTGGGTCCGTGAAGAAGATGACCTGAGAACACACGTATAAGAACGTGTCACACGGAGTTGGCGATCAAGTAAAGAAGATTTTAATCGTTCGATGCAAACCTCATAGCCCTTCTTGATGAGCCTCTCTAGGAATGGAGATTTCTCGAGTTGTTCCTTGCTGCTTCCGGTAATGTAGAATACGTCCTTTTGCCCCTTTTTCATTCTCTTAATGTACTGATCCAGGGAAGTCAATTTTCCATCGGATTTTGTTCTGGAATAGCAAGCTAAAAATCGTTAGCCTGCTGGTGCAATTAATTAGACAGATGTGTATAAAAAAATAACAGAACATACGTCTCAAAACGAAGAAGTCTTGCCAAGCGGTTCCTGTTAGCAGCATCCTCAATAATGCCAAGTTTAATTGACTTGCCAAACTCATTCCAGAATTTTGTGTATTGACCCTTCTTCTCATCGTTCTCACCAGAATTCTCCACATCTGCGTGCCAACAATTCAATAAGTTTAGACCATGTTTCAGAAATATGAAACTATCAC
Organism: Crucihimalaya himalaica; assembly: GCA_004349715.1. NCBI lineage: Eukaryota > Viridiplantae > Streptophyta > Magnoliopsida > Brassicales > Brassicaceae > Crucihimalaya > Crucihimalaya himalaica. Next base: position 712,099 of record SMJT01000017.1, on the reverse strand, counting down.
GTAATAAAAAAGACGTTGAAGTGTGGAACAGTCAAGTGATTAATACCAAGAAATTTGTTTTATAAAATACCTTTTTTGTCATCATCATGGACCTCATCAGGGTCTTCTTCAGCAAGCTTACGGATCATATCAAGTGCCTTTCGGATAAGCTTCTTCTTAATTGTCTTTAAGCTGCTGTGTTGTTGAAGCATTTCTCGTGATACATTTAGAGGCAATGTATCAGAGTCAACAAGACCCTGCAGAAATATCTCACATTAGGAATTTAGCCCTTGAATTTGTATTGAAGAAACCACTTGATTTGTCTTCCAATTACCTTCAAGAAACTCAAATATTTAGGCAAAAGCTCATCAAATTCATCCGAGATGAAGACCCTCCTGACATAGAGCTTCAAGTTTGCCTTGTTGCTGTTGTAGTAGCTCTCGTACAGATCATGGGGAGCTTTCGGAGGAACATACAACACAGCCTTGAATTCAACATCACCTTCAGCATTAAAGTGACTCCAAGCCATTGGCTTCTCGTCAGTAAAATCCTGTATAGCAACTGGGGTCAGGAAAATCCACACAAGAATTTTACACCTAGTGTATAAAAAGTATAATTTTTTTGAGGCATGATCTTCACCTTTGCGAGAGAGTGGTAGAATTTAGTGTACTCTTCCTCCGTCACCTCCTTTGGACTTCTCAGCCATATAGCCTTAACATCATTTAGAAGCTCCCATTCATAAACTGTTTCTTTAACCTTCTTTGTTTTCTGCTTTTTCTCACTGTCTTCATCCTCAGCATCTTCTTCCTTTTCTTCCTCGGTAGAGGTGGTTTCTGAAGTGAAGTACCATTAACAAAAAATCAGGGCCGCCTGAATTGTAGGAAAAAAGGACACTGCAGCAGAAATTTATAATGTGGTGTTTCATTAATACTCACCAGTTTCCTCATCATTTGATTCATCTTCCTCAACTGGGACCTCGGTTTCAACCTCTTTGCTAGCCCAGAGGAAGATAGGGAAGTTGATGAATTCAGAATATCTCTTCACCAAATCCTGTAGTAGACAACGATGATCATAAGCAACCACAATGAGACGGTAAACAGTGATAAGCAGTGCACCATATGCATAATTATGTTGAACCACTTGACCTAAGGAGAGTTTGGGGTTCTCTACAACAAACCCTGGGTTACTCTGGTTCTTTGCATAAGGTAACTTTGGTTTGTAAATTGTAACAAAAGAGGAATTACTTTCTAATCAAAATATTGCTCACCTTAAGTTTACTTTCTTCTAGGTACTCGCCAGCTTCATCCCTAAGATGTAATCTAATTTCGGTTCCACGTCCAAGAGGCTCATTCCATGTATCCTCAGAAACAGCAAATTTACCGTCAGCCTTTGATTCCCATACATACCTGAAAATGGAAAAGAAGTTATCAGAAAAGCTTTTCAAATGATTTTACACGCATACAAGTATATTTCCAAACAGAACCCTCTCCAAAGTCAACTTACTGGTTGTCATCATTGTGCTTGCTAATGACTTCAATGTAGTCAGCAACAAGATAGGCAGAGTAGAATCCAACTCCAAATTGTCCAATAAGGTTAAGATCCCCGCTTGATTGCATTTTCTCAACAAAAGCTGTCAAAGGCAAGATCATGAATACATAGAATATGATTGATCCGAATTATGCAGGAAAACGTATCATCACATAAGTAACATACCCGACGTTCCAGATTTTGCTATGGTACCAAGGTTCTTGATTAAGTCTTCCTTGGTCATACCAATTCCCCGGTCCCGAATTGAAAGAATCTTCTTCGCTTTGTCTAGCTTAATCTGCATATCATTGCGTACTTATAGAGCTTAAAAGAGAACAAGAGCTTGCACTAAACACAATTTAACCAAAAAATGATCGATGAAATTCTATTTTCAACGTTTGCAAGTTCAATGCACCAAATCGAATGCTTAGTTACTATAAGAAGACGACTACTAAAAAAGTTATGACTAACCTGGATCTCAAGCTTAGCAGTGTCCCCTTCACCCAAAACGTCTTTGTCAGTGAGTGCAAGGAACCTAATTTTGTCCAGAGCCTGAAATAATAACCATAACAGAGACTTATTAGTTCCCGTATAGAACGACCTATCCAAAAAGCAGTAACCATGTAGACGCAAGCTTACATCAGAAGCATTGGAGATCAACTCTCTCAAGAAAATGTCCTTGTTACTGTAGAGAGAATTGATAATAATGTCCATAAGCCTAGAAACCTCAGCCTGGAACTCAAACTTCTCCGCGTTACTGCGAAGCGTCTTCTTTGACATCGACTCAGACTCTCTACCAATCAAAAGAATTCGAATTAGGCGAGATTTAAACAATTGAAACGAAACTTCTTACCGTAAAACTAACAGAACACTAACCTATGAACTACATCGGAATCCGTCGATAAACCGCCGTGACCACCAATTTTTTCTTCCACCTTCGGTGGATCTGTGACCTCATCTGAACTATCTTCTGCATTCGCGTGTAACTTTCTTCCTATAATAAAATACCACAGAAACATCGCCATCATCGGCATATAAATCCCAACCAAAACTTTATCTACTCAAATCAAACAATATACATCGAAGCGTTACCGAGAACAAATGCGTAAGATCGTTACCTTGATCTGGAAGAAGAAACAGAAGCGAGAAAAGGAACAAAACGGACACGAGCGTCCTCTTCCTCATTGTTAGATCGTAGCTTCCTTCGTTCTCTCAGTCTTGCTTTCGGGGTTACTCAGTGATGATGTTTCAGCTCGAAAGATCCGTATATAATAGGAAATGATCCAGTGATGTGAGAACTGTTTAATTGCGTACACTTTGGTTTCTCGTGATTGGTGAGATTCGTCATGATTTGACAACGTGGCAGATCTAACGGTTCTTATTGTTAGAAAGCCACGTGGTAGTTTTGTATTGGACCAAGGGTTTTTACTTGACGTGGAACGACGTGGATTTCGGGTTGTAGCGTGGATGGACAACTTGAATAATCAAAGTAGTCTTCTTATTTTGAATTAATTATTATATGAATGGAACAATGTAAAGAAGTTTTTGGTTAAACAATTGCTAGAGTTATAACTAGAAAATAGCAAAAAGATATGTGGAAATATAATGCCTTAAAAACCCTTTTAAATAAGTATATAAATCTCAAGATAACATGTTGCAACACTTAAATGATATGAGTTTTTTTTCTTTGTCATAAATGATGAGTTGATGTAATAAAAAATGATATGAGTAAACATGTATAACAATTGTATTTCATAAATTAGATGGCTATAAGAAGAAAAAAAACCACCAGTCAATTTTTTTCAAAGTATATTTTTAGACCAAAAACTCACATAATTTTTTATCACGGTTCCACTCATCTTTTGGAAGTCGATGTCTTATAAATTGTAATCACTTCGTGATAACAAATGTTTTTTAAAACTTGAAAACTCTTGCAAACATTACATATGTAGAATTCCGTCGAGTAAGAACATCAAGTGATTAATTAGCTCAACTTCTAGTCCTCATACTCTCTACATATGATTAAATGTTTATTTACATTTTGTAGATACTTTAACATATTTGACACTTTCTTTAATGTTATGCAAAACATCCAACACAAAACAAAGTATTTGGTATTAGCAAAGAAGACGAACAAGCTATTACTAATACCAACTACCTTTTTTGTATATATTGATCCACATCCACAAATCTCGGTTATATCATGGCTCAACCGGTTCATCAGATAGCTCTTTTTTAGAATGCGCAAAAGCTATCCACTATTGAAAATTAATGGACCATGCCTTGGGAGAGAAATGTCTCAAATGAGGAGTCTTAGTCCAATTTATGCAAAAATACTTTCAAAATGGATGGTGAAGGTTATAATCCAACAATTTAGATTGATTATTACTAGAACATTTTAATAACACTTATGTGATTCATTCCACGAAAATGAGATAAGAGACATACGTATACAATCGATTTAAAGAAATCAACCTCCATTTGTGTATGAATGTAAATAATATCAGTTTTAGTTCTTTTTTTCCCTGCTTGTTTTGGAGGTTCGCTCTTTTTAGTTCATTTACTTTTCTTCCTAATGGTTTCTTCTTTGTTTTTAGGTTCCTTGATCTTATGTGTCCTTGGTTCTCACAAACCATTTTGTCGAGCCCTGTTTATAGGAAGCACCATTCCTTGGTTGGCTTTAGGGGTTTACAGATGAATCCTGGTGGTTTTTGTGTGGGAGGCGGGCTTTCCAAGAATGCGAGAATAACATTACAACGAAAGGAACAAAAACACTTGATAAAAGAGAAACCAAAAATCAAACCACTAGGAGCTTTGCTGTATCTTTTATAAACTATATATTTATTTATGGAGAAAAACCCAACAAGGTTAAAAAGAAGCTTGACATATACCAATGTTTGAACTAATCCTCCTATAAGTTATGAAATAAAATAAAATAGAAAACCTGAAAAAAGGGAAAACTGAAGGGGAACAAAAAAGAAGACAAAACGTTCAGCAAGACAATTTATAAGTTACCTCAACACTTGTCATCCTTTGACCAATCAATCAATCCATCAATCTATCTCCATCATTTGTAGATTACTCACCTCCACGGAGGGAACTCCCAACGTGTCTCCGGCTCTTTTCGCTTTCCACCAATGCTAATAGACGAACTCGACGAGGGCTCTACATTTGCTCCCGAATGCTCTCCCGTAGCCCCAATTTGTGACGGTGATAGAAACTGCCTCAAGCTTATCGACTCTCTGTTACCTATCTCAAGTCCAAACCCAGAGTTCTGATCAAAGTTTGGCCGCACTGACCCATTCATACTAGGTGATCCACCTCCCAAGCTCATGAACATGTGTTGTTGAGGGAATGGTGGCTGCACATATGGGGTCGTTCCGACTATTTGCGGCATCATGACTGGAGCACCTCTTGAGTCCACCATGTATGGAATAGCAGTTCCAGGAACATACATGGGCGATGACATTGACAATCCAGGATGACCAGTCAATCCGTTGTAGCCATAGATAGGGGCTGGAGAAAAGGAGACTCCAGGGGCTAAACCCAAAGAGTTTCCCGTTCTTCCCATGTATAATCCTCCTGCGGGCTCGATGGACTTACCATTGGACAAGAACGAAGCCATCTGGGATACAGAGTCTTTTCTGTTAACGTCCACTTTTGTACCCAAGATAGAAATACCCGGTTCTTCCAATTTGTGTCCTCCATAGGGGGCTGTACTCCATGGGTGACGCCCATGGTATGGACCCTGATCACGTGAATCAATGAAAAACTGTGGCCTGTCATTCAAATCAAAGTTAACTTCCTTGCCTGATTGCTGACCAACTGAAGATGAGGAGACAGGTGATGCGCTTTGCTGACCATTGTGACTTAGAAACAATCTCGTTTCCATCTTTGACTCAGAAGGTGGAGGCATGTCATCGTCCTCGTTCATACAATTCAAATCCAGGTTGAACCTGCCTGATCCCCGGAGATTAGCTTCATGTGAAGACTCTCCACCCCTAGAGTTTAATGAGGAGAAAGGAAACTGTTTCCAGGAAGTTAGATCTTCAACTTGATCATCACCTACCTCAGCCACATTCAGATCGATACCACGGCAAATCAGCTGCTTTTCTCTTAAATCCCCACTAGGAACTTTATGAGGTAATGCTGGGTGAAATACACTAGTAGCAGCTGATCCTTTCTCGCTAAGAGATCTTTCCAATTGCAATGGTGCTGCTGCAGGCATTCCAGAAGATGAGACAGAATGTGAAACAGACATAGGAGTAGTGGTGGTAGATATGGAGGACATAATGACATCTGTTTCATCAGGACAAATATCTTGATTAAGATCAAAGCCACATGGGCTTTTTTTCTCTCTGCCTAACTCAGATTTAGCAGCTGCTGCTAGGTGGCTGTCTTCAACATCATCACTGTTCATCATCCCGCTTTCAGGTTTATCATTCTTCTCATCCATTATATCGTCATCTTCAACATGAGGTTCCTCAAAGGAATGGTTTTCACCCACTGATAATCCCTTAGATGGAGAACCTGTATGTACATCATCATCCCGGGATTCTTGCGAACCAGACTGCCCGCTTTCATCAGATAGTTCTTCTGAAGAACTGTGAGAAGGTTCTCCAGAGTCCACTTCTCTTGCAACTTCCTGTGCGACTTTGGTAGCGACCTCCAAGGCATCCAAAATACCAAGATCAATATCAGTAGTCGTTTTGTCAATTGCTCCAAGGCGCTGTGATATGGTCATTGATCTAGAAGAGCTGTGTTTTTTTCTCCGTTTTACTCTCATCTTTCTGTCAGAATGGCCCTTATCTTTTCTTCCTTCATCGTCAGCATGATTGGTTATATTGTCACTCTCAACTTTTCTATTTCTACCATGGCCACCTGATAATCTTGATGAATTGTCAGAATCCTGATTGTCCGATATATGAGTCAATGAAGGCACCTGTTTGCTATTATGGGCTATGCTCACTTCGTGCAACCCACATATCGTCTCAGTCGCATTCCTGCTCACCTCATTTGAGTCAAGACTACTCTGCAAAAGACTATTTTTCCCCAACTCCGTACTGGCAATAATAGAATCAGAGGATACAGCTACATGTCCTGCTGAATTAGATGTTCCTGCTACTGCTTCACCCAAATTTTCAAGCAAATGTACATAGTTTGCCATCTGCTTTTCCTTGGATATCTCAGCACCCAGTGGAGCATTTGATGGGCCTTCAACACTATGGCGCTCTGAATAAGGAAGGCTACTAGAACCAGTAGGAATAGTACCAAAAATTGTGGGACCACTTATCTCCCTCATAGAGCTGTTTTCCTTCACAGAAAGTTTTTCTTGAACTTCTTTCATTATATCATCAGTAGAAGCACCGTTGAAAGTTTCAGTCATCGAATTAGAGCAGTGAGAATTCACATTCGAGTCAAACCTTTCCTTGTCGTTCTGCAGTTCCAAACCCATACCGCGATCTGGGTTGTTTTCTTCTGAGTTTCCTGACAGCAAGGCTTCATCTGCTATATCAGGACAATGTTTTTCATCATTACTTTGCGTCGAACAAAGAGTAACAGCAGATTTTTGCCCACTGCTCTCCGTGCTTGCTGCTACGACTCTCATCTCATCTTCATGAATTTTGTTACAGCTTTCAGTGTCACGTTCAGAGTGGTCATTCAAATCCTTATCCTTCCAGCTACCAAAGAGCTTTCTTGCCTTATCCCGAACCTGAGAACTACCATGGTCAACAAGCTTCTTGACAGTAACCCATATCCCAGAAGAAACTAACTTCAGACTGTCTACACCTAGATTTTCAATAGCTTCTAACAAAGCAAGAACTGACTCCTCTATAGATCTATCGACTGAATCGTTAGCCAACATCTGAGCTTCAGCTAGCCAGCTACTTAAGTAAAGGAGTCCATCTAAATTTATAAAAACATCAAGACATTCTCGGTTCTTTGTAACCGCAATTGTGCTTGCAACAGCTGCCCATTGTCTAGAAGCATCGCCATCATTCTTCAAAACTGAATCTTTATTACACTGCATGACAGACACGAGCTCTTCAACACGAGAAGTGACCGTGAGTCCATCTTTTATTTCTGTTAGGGTAAAGAAATCCTCAAGCGTCATACTGTTTTACTTATGACAACTCCAAATATATAGAACACCTTTAGGAGGCAAAAAGGTTCTTTCTCCCATTTGACAAGGTCCTGAGAGAAGAAAAACATTACAAGACAAACTTAATGACCTTAGCCTACTGAGGCAAGTACAGAAGACACAACTAAGATATTCTCAAAATTTTAAATATTAAACTGAGTTCATCATGCTTTGCTAATACATACATTCGTTTTGTATTTTAATTGAAAAGGATAGTCACTAGAAAGTCCCCAAATCATATGCAAGGAATCCGACAAAACTAAGATAACTCCATTCCATTCTCCAGAAATAGAAGGAACATAAACTCTGGCATTTAACAAAAGGAAGAAATATATATTTACAACTGGTATAGTACCAAAACAAATAACTACAATTTGCAGGACAAATACGGGATACCTCCTTGTGACCGTGACTAATACTCACGGCGATACAGCAAAATACAAATTGAATAGTACAGGAAAAGGACAGCAAAAATTGTAAATCGCCCAATCTCAGAAACTATTAGGATCAAAACCCTAAAATTCAGAATAACAAGCAAAATTCAACACATGTGGAATAAATATATGAGATTAGGCCAATTCATTGAACAATATTCCTAAGATCAATTCAAACAATCAAAAATTTACAAAAAGAAAAGAAAATAAAAACGAAGACAGATGACCAAATGAACACCACTAATAAACCCTAGGCGAATTTCACATCTATTCATCATTCTAAAAGAGAGAGAAACAAAGAACTCACCACGAAGCACGAGGAAGACGAAACCCTAGGTCAAGCGAGTTAGCCGTTCCGACACAATCGATGCGCACTCGCATCTCCCAATCTCTTCCTTGTCCCTCTATATAAGTATATGTATATATCTTTACACTCTGTTAAAATCTTCACAGCTCTAAATCTCCGGCAACGATGGTTGGCAGCTCTGAGAAGGAAACCTCGTCGTCTTCTTCTTCTTCTTCTTCTTCTTCGAGGAAAAGGTTGTCGCAAAAACGAGAGAGAAGAAAAGGCTTTTCTTTCGTTTATTCTTTTTTATTTTGTAAAAGATATTTAATAAGTAACTTAAAATTTTGATATTCATTCATACCTCTTTTCTTTTTTTTTATTCTTATTAAATTTTCGCGTTCTGCACGTGCGAAGAGTGTGGGGTGAACCGGTAGGGACTCACGGCCCGGCTCATTGTGTACCAACTTGTCGAGTCAACAAGAACCCATTTGGTTCCATCACAATTAGAGACTCCGATTGGTGACCATTACAAAACAGTAAAAATAAAAAAAATTGCGAATAAAAAGAAACAAAAAGGAAAAATAATTAAAAATGAAAAATAATGAAGAATATATTGCAGATGAAGAATTGAACAAACTTCAAAGTAAACAGTAACCAAAAATTGAATTTTTTTTTTTTAAAAGAGATATACTCTAAAGTCTAAACTACCACACCTTTAAGTTTTTGTTCCAACAATATCATGATGAATAGTTAATTTTTCAACTTTTGTGTAAAATTACTTGTTTTATACTAAATAAATTACAAATAATTTTAGAATATAATGTTTAGGTTTCCTATTTCTAATTTAAGGTTTATAATTTCACCATTTAAAAGTAATTTTGAGACATTTCTAATATTGAATTTGTGGTAATATTGAAAAAATAAACTAATGATAGTATTATTGGAACAAAAACTTTAAAATGTGATATATTTGAGAATTACCCTTAAAATTAATTTAATAAATATAATTTTAAAAAATAAAATCATTTAATGAATTTAGTTTACAAAATTATTCTTATTAATTTAAATATAATTAATATATATATATATATGTTTGAATATTTATTTTAAAAATATTAATATAAATTTCAGTTGAAAATGTATTTTCAATTTATTTTAATTAATATTAACATAAAACAAAGTCACAAGGCTCATTATATTAATTTAAAATTTGTAATAAAAACGAATTTTAATTTTTGTTCCTCTGTATTCTTCTACCATTTTGGAGACGAACATTTTTGTTCATTCATTCCTTTTTCATGAAGATTGAAGAACAATAGTGTAGGTCTAACTTGTCTGAAAATTGAAAAATAATTTTTTGTAAATGGTAGAATAAAATGAGGAACAAAACATTCATTCTCATTATTTTCCTCAAAATTGGTCACCAATTAAAGGTTTAATTGTAATTTTGAGGTGATCCATGGAAAAAAAAGTCAAACAAACTGCATGAAATGAATATCGTAATATATAGAATATATTTTCACATGGTTAAAATCCATGTTCAATTAATCGCTAGGCCCTAGTCGGGTGCTCAGGGTGGGCCTAGCGCCTATCAAGAAAATCGGAGATTAAACGGGGATTAATCGGGGACTAGTTTTAGGGCTAATTTATGTTTTACAAACATGTTAATCCATTATATTTAATATTTTATATAATATTATTTTTAAAACTATAATAAACACATAAAATGTATTTTAACCTCAAAAATTAGTGATTTTCATTGAAATTATGAACATGAGTTATTGTTTAACATTACGAACTCCCTATCTAGACATTCAAATAATAATAAAATATTTGTTTTATATTTGCAATCCAAAAATAATAAAAACATGTAAAATTAGACAAAAATTAATCGAGTTAGGCGAGGATTAATCGGGTTAGGCGAAAATTAATCGGGTTAGGCGAGGATTAATCGGGTTAGTGGGAAAATAATCGGATGAGAGATTTTTTAAAGAGATTAGTCATTAATCGAAGCGGCTAGGGTGGACCTAGCAATTAAACGGGGAATAATCGGGTCTAGGCGGGATTTTTTGAACAGGGGTTAAAATACGTTTCAAACGATTTTAACTTGGCTATTTAACTAATTCAGAAATTGTTAATTTTTCTTTAACATGTTAATGTTTTAACCGTTTGGTCCGTATCATTGTATTTTTAACGTAGCCATTAAATTTATTGAAGTAGTTTTAATTTTAGAATTTAATTATTTAATGTTTATATTATTATTTAGCATGTTAAATGTTGAAATATTCGATTACAAGAATATCAATAAATATAAGACAAAATTTAAATAACTCTATACCTCAAAAACAATGTTTTCTGTTTTCCAATTACGATCTCGCATAAACTACAAGAAACACAAACAATGGACATGATAAATACAAATCCGTTAACTGGAAAAAAAAAATAACGCAAATCCAAATGCTAGTGTGTACATTGGCATATAATTATTTTTATCTTTGTTATCGGTTGTTATAGAATAGCATTGTTAAGGTGCACATAATCGTATGGGATAATGGGAATAAACTATATTCTTGTGGTGACACCAAAGACTCAAATCGTTCTTTCATTTGTGTCGCTGAAAACTGAAAATAACACATAATAAAACGCAAAGCAAAGGGCGTTTCTTGGAACCATGAGATCGTAAAATGGAGACTGGGGAGTTCAAACTTTCTTCAACAATAATCTCTTAGATTTGCGTATAACCCTCCGGCAAATCGGACACACCTTACTTTCTTCCGACAGAATCTTCTGAGCACAACCGCGACAAGTGGCAGAGTGACCGCATGGTACAAAGAAACAATTTCTCCGTTCCTCAAAACATATGACACACAATGTCGAGTAGTCCACATCATCCGACGAGCTAAACGATGCCGTTTCTACATCTCTTTTCCCCGTTACCTCCGACGAGTCGTTGATCAACAGAGTCGAAACGGGGACTTCTTCTTCTTCCTCTCTTGCCACCAGTGGTACCCTCTCCATGTCATCCTCTATGTCCAATTCGCTCAGGAACTTCAATATCAAAAATATAATCGTCATTATAGTCCCTGAGAAACAATAGCAAAAAGCAAAAAAAGTAAATTAGCTCTACATTGAATAATAGTATATATATGTTATACAAATATGGGAGATATTATTGTACCCAAAACTGTAATATAAATAATCACTCTAGCTGTGAAGGAGAGCTCCAAGTACCATCGAACGAACTCATTCTGCAAAAAATACAAGTTACTTGTATATATTAATCCATGGTTTCGGCAGTGTTGATAGAAATTTTGAGTAAAGTAGCTAGAGGGTACTCACGTTATCGGATGGTTTACCGAAGAACATATGTAGAAGCTGAAGACATTTTGCGACCGTTGCATTAAACATACTCGAGAAATAAAAATGATCCAATGAAGATGGAAATAATTTGTTTTCATCTGAAGTTATGGTGGATTTCTTCTTGTTTGATTGAGAGCATTAAACAAATGAATTCTTGATTTATTCCAAGTATTGTCATAATTGTGACAGTATATATAGTAGATTGTGTCAAAAGACTCGTCGTGCAATCCATATTTCTTAATTTGGTCAGATAAAAAGGCAGAATACAAGTTGCTGACACAAAAAAAAAAAAAGAGACAAAAGAAGATAATTTCCAAACTCTGATTTAATACCTTTATTTGAAATATAAAAAAAGAACAATTCAAGTGGAAAATGAAAAGGTTCCCTAAGACTATATACATTGGTTTTGTTTTTCAATACCCTCCACATCATATTTCTCTCTTCCACATCATCTTCTCTCTCTTCCACCTAATAATTCAACACTTACTAAAATTTTATATCCTACAATGGTTTGTTTAATAAAATTCAACACCTTACCCCACCATTTTTTATTTCATTATTTTTAATTTATTTTATGTTTTAGTTAATCTAATTAGTTATGATTATTAACGACTATCGTTTGAAATTCAATTAACGTAATTACGAATGAAAAATATTTTTTTTATTTTTTTGTTTTATTTATTTTTTATGTTCTTAATTAAAAAATGCAATTAGTAAAAACGAGAATAGAGAGAATCATTATTAAAACAAATAAAATTACGAAAAACTTAAAATGCAATACAGTAAAATAAGAAGCACACAATACAACCAATAAAACATACATAACTTAAATAGTACAATAGACTAAACTCACAAACTTGGAAATCTTTTTAATCACGAGACATTCCGAATCTTGCCCATATGTGTTTGACTAGATCTGCTTGCAATTCGTGATGCACATTTGAATCACGCAACTCAGATCTAGCACGGACGTGATTTGCAAAAGCAGGTAGCACCTCGGTCGAGAATGGTTGCGGTGTACTAGACCCACTTGCCTCAGATTGATCATAATCGTTCCATCGTTGAGTATATGTATCACGCTCATCCTCAACAATCATATTATGCAATATGATACATGACCTCATAATGATAGCCAGATCGGCTATGTCCCACATGCGAGCTGGTTCACGAATGATTTTAAATCGAGCCTGCAACACTCCAAATGCACGTTCGATGTCCTTCCGACATCCCTCCTGAACTTCTGCAAATAACTTGTCCGGTTCACTTTGAGGAAGCCTAATCGATTTGACGAAAGTAGGATAAGAAGGATAGATACCGTCAGCAAGATAGTACGCCATATTATACGGACGTTGGTTCACGAAGAAGTTCACTCTTGGAGTATTTCCCTTTTCAACATCATCAAACACTGGTGAACGATCTAGAACGTTTATATCGTTCAATGTGCCTGGACATCCAAAAAAAGCATGCCAGATCCATAGATCATGGGATGCGACTGCTTCAAGAATAACAGTGGTGGTTCCCTTATCTCCCCTAGTAAATTGTCCTTCCCACGCTGTAGGACAATTTTTCCATTCCCAGTGCATGCAATCAATACTCCCAATCATCCCCGGGAATCCTCGTAGTTCACTAACATGCAAAATTCTCTGCAGGTCCTCTTGTGTTGGGGCTCTGAGATACTCTTGCTCGTACAATTGTATGATTCCCTTACAAAATCTTCGCAAGCACTCCAGAGCTGTAGTACCTCCAATTTTGATGTATTCATCCACCGCATCGGCCGCTACACCATAAGCTAGCATTCGCATGGCCGTGGTACATTTTGATAATGGAGATATACCTTCTTTATTGGATGCGTCAAATATTTGGGTGAAGTAGTCGTCACTGCTTGATAGGTCCCCAACTATCCGGAGGAAAACATGTTTTCGCATCCGGAATCGCCGACGAAACATTGCATCGTCGTATGTAGGATGATTGGCAAAGTAATCGTCAATCAGTCTTTGATTTGCCGCTGCATGATCTCTGTTGAAGTGTCTTCTCTTCCTACGAGGTGGATAGGCTTCCTCTATTTTCTTTCGGCGCTCGCTAAAATGGTTGAGGATATACGTATCTTCAATTTCAGACTGCCTTTTGTAAGCTTCGATATCAAAAGGAAATTTTGATGGATCCATTGAGATTTTTTAGTGAGATGAGATTTGTGGTATTGGTACATAAACTGAAGAATGAGTCCCCATTTATAAGAAAATGGAACCAAAGAAGTCATGGGCGCTCGACAACATTATTAAATTAAGTTGAGTGGTTGGAGGATAAGATTCTGCCATTAAACGCCGAAATTCGCGGATTACATTGACGAAAAAGTCACGGGCACTCACAGCATTATTAAATCAAGTTGAGTGGTAGGAGGATAAGATTATGCCATTAAAAGCCGAAATTCACGGATTACATTATTAAAGGAGAAAGCGACAAACAAACATTATTAAAGGGGGAAACAACAAACAAACATTATTAAAGGAGAAAGCGACAAACAAACATTATTAAAGGAGAAAGCGACAAACAAACATTATTAAAGGAGAAAGGAGACAAGCATGGAGTGACATGATACAGATAGCCACTTGTTACTACAATTATTTTCCAAATAATTCATCGCTCAACTTCTGCAACAGCTCTCTCTCCTGGTCACTGAGACGGTTCTTTTCACTTAGCTTCATCCACATCTTTGTATTCTTAGCCCTAGTCTTTTCTTTCATCAATTGGTTTGCCTCCTCTTGCTGTCGAATTGCCCCCTCTTGCAACATGGCTATTTTTTCCAAGCGTTCCAACTCTTGCGCCTTCAGTTTTTTGTATTCACTAAAATCTTCGTTGACCACTTCCAAGACTGCGCCTTTACCTTTCTTTTTAGCTTTCTTAGCTGCATCCCTCCCCATTGGACGAGCACTAGATCCTACAGAGTTGGAGTCACTAGCATCACTGTCATGGGCTCTCTTAGATCCACTACTTCCAGAGCCAGTATTTCCTCCTACCTGACTACAATAACGTGGTTGATCACGCACAGCGTTCCATTCTTTCATTAAATTGAAAGTACCATTACCACCATCTGTATATATTTCATGCGCTTTCGCCAATACATCTTGCTCCGACCACCCGCTTCGTTGCATACGTTGAGCGTTATCGTAAGCGCCAATCCATTTTCCCAATTTTTGGTTCACATAGTTGAAATGATTTCTGCACGAAACTCCACTACGCGGAGGATCAAATGAGCAATGCTCATTACAATACTTAGCAATGTTTCCCCAAAATGCTTCGCTCTTTTGGTTTCTGCCAACAACGCTGTCTGTTCCATATTTGATCCACCCACTAAGTAGCACCAAATTTTGCTCGGTGGTCCATTTGGGGCTTTTCCGGGGAGCAGAGGTTGAATGGTCTGCACTTGGAGTGACTTCATTAACATCACTTATACCACCAAGAGCCATTTGGGTAGAAAATCCAGGAAATTCAATTGCTCCGGAGTCTGGAACAATTTCATTACCCGCCGAAGCAGAAAAATAAGGGGGTGGTTGAGATGAATATGACATCGCCGAACCGTAGTACGGATGATAGTTTGGAACAGCTGACGGCATGAAAAAACTTGGTGAAAAACCATAATTTGGCATATTTCGGGGTTGGTTGGAAGATGGATTTTGAAATGGATAATTGTTGGGATTTGGGTAGTTAAAAGGGTAATTAGACGAATTTTGGGTGTTAGAAGGGTTATTGTTTGGATCCATTTTCTGAGAGAAGACTGAAAAAGATAAAAACGAGAGTTTATGAAAGGTAAATAGAAAATATTGTCCAGAAGATGGTTTTTTTTATGTGTCCAAATCTAATGAACCAAGTCTCTATTTGTAGAGTACGAAAAATGATGAATTTTGGTATAATTTTTTTTATAATAAATTCATATACAATAATTGTAGATAGAAAACAAATATGTAGATAGAAAACAAAACTCAAACCCCATCCTTTCCAATTTAAATCCAAACCGGTTTGTGAAACAAAAAAAATAAAAGTCCAAGTTGATCCATGTCCACCGAAAATTTAGTCCATCCAATTGAGTTATGCCACCTGTCCCACTTTTAATATTTCAACTAGTTGAAAAAAATCAACACAAATTAATCCACGTTTGATTTATTAAAAAATTCAACACCTCATTATAGCTTTTCAGCTGTTGAATTAAAAAAAGGTCCATTGTAGGCTGATTCACTCTATTTAGTCATTTAATTTGAAAGTACGTGATGCTAAATTGGCGATAGTTGAAAAAACAATATTAGAAAATGGATCATCCATTAATTTACACAGTTTGGATTATCCGATAAAATTTAAACAAATCCCTATAGGTCTCTTCTGGCACATTCATTAGATAAATTATATTTTTAAAATAGTTGAAAATATAAAGAGTGAAGAAAAACAAAAAGCATTTACGGAAACACCAAAAGAATCCAAAACAGCTGCGAGGGGTAAACTCGTCATTTTGATTAAAAAGCAAATTTTTAATCTTCTTTGTCGTCTTCGAAAATACTCAAAGAGAAGGCATCTGAAAAACCCAATCTCTCATCTCTCATCTCCTTCAATTCAATACTTTTTTTTGTTCATCTCTCCTCTCAACTCAATCAAACAAGTTTTGATCTTTGTAACCAACTCCACATGAAGCGCAGTGCTACAGACTCTTCTCTTGATGGTGATGCGAGTAACGAGAAGAGGAAGAAGAAGATGAAGAGTACAGAGGAAGAAGAACAAGTATCAGAAATCGGATTCTCGAATTTAGACGAGAATCTTGTGTACGAGGTCTTGAAGCACGTAGACGCAAGAACCTTGGCTATGTCTTCTTGTGTGAGCAAGATCTGGCACAAGACGGCACAAGACGAACGGCTTTGGGAGCTGATCTGTACGCGTCACTGGGCTAACATCGGCTGCGGCCAGAACCAGCTTAGATTTGTGGTCTTGGCGCTTGGTGGTTTCCGACGACTCCACTCTCGTTACCTCTGGCCACTCTCTAGTCCTAATCCCCGTGCTAGAGTCGGTAAGGATGAGCTCAAACTCTCCCTTTCTCTCCTCTCCATTCAATACTATGAGAAGATGAGTTTTACTAAGAGAGCTCTCCCCAAAATCTAATTAATTACTTCATCTTCTTAGGGTTTGGTTTGATCTGGAGTTTGTTAGATTAATAAGTGTGTGATGTGTTGCTCAAAACTGGCAAAAAAGATTGTTGTATCCATAGCCAGACTGTTAGCAGCAGTTATGTTCTGTAATAATAGAGGATGATGTTGATGAGTATGTTAGTTTTATACTTTAATCGGATCTGAACAAGTAGACTAATATCAGATAGGACTCGAATTTGTTTAAATTGTTCTGTCGTGAGGATAAGTTGGTCCATGGTCGGACAATGGTTGTAAGTAAATCGATTAAGGACAGATTATGTTCGTGAGATCCAGTCTGGAGACGATTTTGTTTTACTACTAATTGAAATATCAAAATGTACATGCCAACATATGCCAAACCAATTTTGTAATACAAACCTAACATTCAAAACCGGAATGCCAAGCTATGTAATGTTGTTTATTTTCTGTAACATTTTCCCGGCGGACACAACTCCGTCGGATCCAGTTTTGCTCTCTTTTTTCGGCGGACACATATCTCCATTGTGTTTCAATTTAGCTATTGCTTGCGATAAGCCTTAATTTCGTCCGTTTATGTGTATTTGAGTGATAGCTAGACAACAACATCATCATCATCTCCTTATTAGAAGCAAAATCATTACCGCTGCAACCACTTTTGTCATTTTCTTTTTTGATCTTCCGGTTAAAATAATAGGTATAAGAGTCAACATTTATAAAATAACTTAAAAAGCTTATTTATATATTTTTTTTAAAAAGAACTTTTTCTCGGTGTTATATGAAATTTGTAAACAAACTCGAGTAATTACGAAGAACAATAAACCATTAATGTGGCATACTATAAATAACAAAAGTAATGTACTAAAGTGGTTTTGTGCAAAAAAAAGGTAGATTTATGTTCGTGATTTGGAAAGATGACGACGTTTTAGCTACAAGTTATTTTCCCTTTATAAAATGACAATAAAACACTCAAAAGAGACAACCCCACACGGCTCTCTTTAGCCAAATTACTTAGCCACGACTATAACACAAACACCTCTTCGCCACTTCTAAATCAGAAATCGAGAAATGAGTTGGTGGTGGGCTGGTGCCATCGGAGCTGCCAAGGTAAATTCAAGTCAATCCCTGAATCCGTCGTACTCCGATCTTCAACTTCTCTTCCATAATCACTGATTAAAAATCTTGTCTTTTTCTTTCGGGTATTTCGCAGAAGAAGCTCGACGAAGATGAGCCAACGCAAAGCTACGAAAGCGTCGCCCTTATCATCGGCGTTACAGGAATCGTCGGAAACAGCCTGGCAGAGATTCTCCCTCTTTCCGACACACCCGGCGGTCCATGGAAAGTTTACGGCGTCGCTCGCCGTCCTCGCCCCAACTGGAACGCCGATCATCCGATCGATTATGTCCAGTGCGATGTCTCCAACGCCGACGACGCAAGATCCAAGCTTTCCCCTTTAACCGACGTGACACACGTCTTCTACGTCACCTGGACCAACCGCGAATCGGAGAGCGAGAACTGCGAAGCTAACGGCTCAATGCTCCGGAACGTCCTCCGA
This sequence comes from Crucihimalaya himalaica, assembly GCA_004349715.1. Lineage (NCBI taxonomy): Eukaryota > Viridiplantae > Streptophyta > Magnoliopsida > Brassicales > Brassicaceae > Crucihimalaya > Crucihimalaya himalaica. Next base: position 693,675 of record SMJT01000017.1, on the reverse strand, counting down.
GCGATTGTCCCACACGCGCCGAATCTCCGTCACGTTTGTCTCCAGACAGGGACAAAGCATTACATCGGCCCTTTCAACAACCTCGGTGGATCTTTTCACGATCCGCCTTTTAAAGAGGATATGCCGAGATTGCAGATCCAGAATTTCTATTACACTCTTGAGGATGTTCTGTTTGAAGAGATCAAGAAGAAAGAAAGTGTTACTTGGTCCATACATAGACCAAACACGATTTTCGGTTTCTCTCCTTACAGTTTGATGAACATAGTTGGGACTTTGTGTGTCTATGCAGCGATCTGTAAGCACGAAGGGTCTCCGTTGATGTTTCCCGGGAGCAAGAGAGCGTGGGAAGGGTTCACAACGGCTTCAGACGCGGATTTGATTGCGGAGCAGCAGATTTGGGCTGCGGTTGATCCGTATGCGAAGAACGAGGCGTTTAACTGCAACAATGCGGATATCTTCAAATGGAAGCATCTGTGGAAGATTCTTGCTGAACAGTTTGGGATTGAGGAGTATGGATTTGAGGAAGGCAAGAATTTGGGGTTGGTGGAGATGATGAAAGGGAAAGAAAGAGTGTGGGAGGAGATGGTTAGGGAGAATCAGTTACAGGAGAAGAAGCTTGACGAAGTTGGTGTGTGGTGGTTTGCTGATGTTATACTTGGAGTTGAAGGAATGATTGATAGTATGAACAAGAGTAAGGAACATGGCTTCCTTGGTTTTAGGAACTCCAACAACTCTTTTATCTCTTGGATTGATAAGTACAAGGCTTTTAAGATCGTGCCTTGATTCCAAACATACTTTGGATAGTTCTCTATGGTTTCCTGTTTTATGTTTCTCCCAAAATATCAGTTCGTTGTTGTCTGCTACAAAATGAAATAAAGGCGGAGTCGTCCTTTTCTGTTTTTGAATATTCCATCTCTAGTCTTGTAAACCCTTTGGTTGCCTTTTGGAAAATTCTACTCTTTCGGGATAGACTTTTCAAAATTATAAGTTGTAATGGAAAGATATTGGACAATGGTGCGGTTGTCATAAGGGGACAGAGCTTTAAGTCTAATTACTCTACTATGGCTCCATAATTGGTGTGTTTTTTGGTCGTTTTGTGGAGATGTTTATTGGTCCAACCGCACATAACAAGGTACCATGGTTAGAGACGCTAGCTGTTAGAAGGCTTCACATGGACTTATCTCAACTCTCTCTCTTGCAAGTAAGAAAGTATAATGAAAGGAGTATTGATGGCAAATCTATAATCAGCTTATAGCCTTTCGGTTGTCTGGTACGTAAAATTAAACCAAAGGCAACTACTGTAGGAGGATAGAACAACCCTTGCTTGTTTCATAAATCATAGGTCTTAGCATTATCAATGCACCAGAAATCAACCAATCCTCGGGCACATATACGTATATATTAATACTTGAGTGCTTTTGTCTTTTTCAACTCCTTCAACCGAAAGGATCAAATGAAAAGCCTAAACCATTTGGGTGAGGATAATGTATTATGCATACACTCTCGACAACCCAAGTTGCACCAAATGCACCTAAAAATACTTATATGCAAAAGAATAGATTTGCCTTTGTTTTCCCAAAGACCCTCCTTCAAGCCTTGCCTGCTTGCACTGTTTCACCTTTCCCCTGAAACTATTTGTAAGACGAGTTAGTTTGGAGTTAGAGAAAGGAATAGATGTTTGGGTGTTGGAAGGAAAGATATGAGAAATTGCTGACACTAAGACATAATTACTCTTTAGGGAATACCATTTTTGCAGGATTCATCAACACTAGTTGTGTCTAAGTTGGTCGGATCATCTAATGATCCTGAATTAGGAGGTAAGCTTACAGAGGTTTCCATTTCTGACATCTTCCCTACCTGTTGACAGAGATAAAGTAGACTTTATCAAACCACAAAAGCTATTAAAGATATCCAGATATTATTCAAACACTCAAAGAGAAACAACTCACAGTATGACCATCATTCATCAAACCAGGGACCTCCTTTGAGACAAGTGCAAGATACTGCTCCATCGCCTCTTCTTGACTCATGTTTCCAAGTTTTTGCCATGCATTCCTGGCACAAGGTAAGCACTAATTGTCACTCCCACATGGAAGTTGTTTAAAACTGCCATAAAGCAACCAAGCTATACACCAATGCTTATTTTAGACAATTGCTGATTCTATCTTAAGTAGATGATCAGGTACCTTTCAAAGCATAATCCTTTCTAGTTTATAGTGTGTGGAATCTATGATAATATGACCTACAACACTCTTCGATACAGAATTTTATCACCTAACCACCTAACCATTTTTAATCTTAGACTCACAAAAGTTCTCTCCTTTAGGACGTTCGCATCAGGAGGAGTATCAATTACCAAGCTACGTTGCAGAGAAAAAATTCAGAAACATGGAAAAGTATGTACCATTTGGCACGAGCAGAGACCATGACGGCCATAGGTTGTGCCTCTCGGCATGGTCCTTCAGTGGCGATCTTGTGAAGACCGTACAACTCCATCTTAGCTTCAACACCAATTTCTTCCGCCTTCCCGGATTCTTCCAAAAGATTTGCAGCAGCCGCAAAGGCTTTCTCCAATTCACTCCTCTCAATTCCTTCCCAATCATCATCGTCCACAATACTCAATTCCTCTTTCTCTTCATCATCTCCTTGAGTATCACTCTCTGCCACCGTATTAGTCTCTTCAACCCTAACCTCCTCCTGAAATTCAGCGACAACAACATCTCGTCCAGTTTCTTCGTTTTCTACGCAACCACTTCTTCCTAATTCTGTTGATTCGCTTCGATCCTCTTGTCCTTGAAGCACAATCTCCTCCGCTACCACGTTTTCCGGCGAGATAGAACCACTGGACGCAGCAGCTTCCGCGGTTCGAACAAACAACTCTTTACATTCAGCACCGATTTCTTCCGCCGAGTCGCTTTTTTCTTCCTCTCCACGGACGATCACATTATTTACCGGCGAAACAACCGCCGTGGACTGAGCTTCAGCGGTAAAAACCACCAATTCTTCGCGCTCACGACGGGTTTCAGCGTTTCCTGTAGCAGCCTCCTTGACTTGAAGAACTCGATCAGCTTCACTTCCAAACCGATCAACAAGTTCCACATTCTCATCAACAACTGAAAAAGTCATCTGGCTCTCCATCACTCCAGTATCCATCTTTTTACAAGAAAGAACCTCCGCCGTCTCAAACTCATCACCGAAACCGATGATCTCAGGCTTCTGGGCCGGATCGTTAACTCCTTCGCCACTGGTGTTATCGGCCGTAGCAACGGAAACGAGCCTTGCCACAAGGAAAGAAAACAAGAGAGCAAGAAGAGCAGTGAGAAGCATCTCAAGAAAAAACACCATGATCGTTGGATCTGAGAAGGAAGGGAGAAGAATGTAAATAAAAGTAGTGAGTGGAAAAAGGAAAGAAGAAGAGATGAAAAAGGAATAAATGAGAGAGAAGAAGAAGAAGAGAAAGCATATTCTTGAAGAAGAGGCCCTTTTATTTATACCCCAACCCCTTACCGCTCTCACTGCTGACTTGGCTCTTTCTTTTTATGCTTATCTTCTCTCCACCTCAGCGGCTCCCTTATGCAGCCGCGCCGCTTTTTTTTTTTCTTTTTTTCTTTCTTTTCTCATATCTTTTTCTTGAGACTCTATTGGAGAATTTTCGTTTTTAGTTTCTAATTAAAACCAAAGTTTATTTGGTTTTTAAGTTTTCTACTAAAATAACAAAGGTATGCGGAATTTTTTTTTTTGAAGCTTTTATGAACATTAATTTTCTAAATATTGATTGGATGGTGTAGTGAATTTTGCCCAAAAAAAAAAAAAAAAAAGAAACGTTCATTCAACAAACTACAACCTTTCTTCAAGGCGTTAACGATGCCTAGATTTGAAATTATGTTATTATATGTTTGAATGCTATACATACAAAACAAAACGAATAAAAATAGATTAGGTGTATTTTTTTTTTTATTTTTTTTTTTGCAATTATTCAAGGGCGGGTTCGTAGTTTCTTTGTGCCATGTATAAAACCAAATAATGGGCCTAATAATATGAGACTAAGGCGATGCGAACATTCATCTTTTTAGCAAAACATATTTTTCACGGTCTTCTTCTACCCCATTCACCTCCATGACCAAACCCAGTCGATAAGTTCTATTGCAGTGACCAAACCACAATTATATTGAATTATTCATGACACTCATCATTACTGGCTCAAGTTCAACTACAGTAAAAAAAAATAACCCTTGATATATGTGGTGAAGTTTTATGACATTTGTAAATATATCAAACTAAAAACCATTAAAAAGAAAACTTAACCCATAAGGTAGAAATTATACACGTGATATACATACATATATTAAACTAACACAGAAACAACATACCTAACTTCATAATACATGTGATGCATGTACTATATTATACATGATACATCTACGTATTACTGAATACTAAACCATGATCAAGTCTCTGTACGTTTAAATTTTTTTAGCGTGACAAAATTTTTTTTTGTTAAAGGTAGTTCTTTTTCTCTAATGACTTTACCAAACAAAAAAAAACAAACCTATTGCCAAACTCGATAATTAAAAGTAAAACCCCTCCCCAAAAAAACATGATTTGGTCAAAGTTTACTTTATATTCAAAGGGTTCATCTCGTAAATTTAAATTACGAGGGCACAACAAAAGTCTCCTCCTTGTTATTGTTTTCTCAAAATACTCCTTATAAAGATCAGAGTTAATATCTGAGCATAAGTTATTATATAAAGTACATAAGTTATTATATAAAGTATAATTTTCAAAAATTAGTAACTCATAAGATCGTGACACATGTTGTGTTAATCGATTCAAGATTTTGACACGTATCAAAGTTGTAAGAATATAAAAAATTAATATAAAAAAACTATTAAACTTTTTTTTTATAAAAAAAATTATAAAAATTACTAATTTTTACAAAGAATAAACTTCGTTAATTAATAAAAAAACTATACAAAAAAATAATTGACTACCATTATTTTGAATATATATATATTTTATAAGAAAATAATTTTCAAAAGTTAGTAACTCATAAGATTGTGACACGTGTCGTGTTAATCGATTCAAGATTTCGACACGTGTCAAAGTTGTAAAAATGTCAAAAATTAATATAAAAAAATTATACAAAAAATAATTGACAACCATTATTTTTAAAATAGAATTTTCAAAAGATAATTATAAAAATTACTAATTTTTACAAAGAATAAACTTCCATAACTAATAAGAAAACTATATAAAAAGATAATTAACTACAATTATTTTGAAAATAGATATTTTATAAGAAAATTATAAAAATTACTAATTTTTACAAAGAATAAACTTTCATAATTAATAAAATATCTAATTCTATATGAAAAAAATTGTAAATATTGAACTCTATATAAACAAAAAGAAAATTTCTATTTATAAAAAAAAATTGTAAATATTAAACTTTACATAAACAAATAAGTAGTCTCATATTTTCTCAACAAACAATTTTTCTTCGTAAACACCATTATACCTTCAACTTAATTCTATTGGTAAAACATTTATTTCTTTTAATGTGACACATGTCATGTTAATCGATTCAAGATTTCAACACGTGTCAAAGTTGTAAAAATGTCAAAAATTAATATAAAGAAACTATATAAAAAATCATTGATTACTATTATTTTGAAAATAAAATTTTTATAAGAAAATTATAAAAATTACTAATTTTTACAAAGAATAAAGTTCCATAATTAATAAGGAAACTATAGAAAAGGATAATTCATGGCCATTATTTTGAAAATAGAAATTGTGGTAGAGTATAACACTTAATTTCAAAATAAATATATAGTTGTAATATTATTTAATTTTTTATTGGTAAATGATTTTGGATAAACTTTTTTAATAATTTATTATATATTTATTTTTATGGGTGATTTATTTATTTTTTTCAAATTTTTGTATTTTTTTAAATAAATTTTAAAATATAAAATTATAATTCCGCGCTTATAGAGGACCTAATCTAGTTTCCTATAAATATATTGAAGTACTATATAATTAGCCTCAAAATGAATAAAATATCTAGATTTTTCGAGCAATTTAAAATGAATAAAATATTAGGAGTTCCACTGCTTCCAATTTAAAATCATTGACGTTGAGAGTGTCAAAATGCTTGACAAATGATCACACGTGTAGGCCTATGAGTGGTGGTGTATTTGACTGATGCACTATCTAGACATCCCTATAGATAGAGAGAGAAGCGCATATGGTTGACTCTCTCCTTTTTAATTTCTCCTTTTAATAATTTTCACTCGGCTTCATCATCACCATCCTTCTTTAAACCAACACAACTTACAAGGAAACTGTTGAATCTGTGTATTTTCACATCTCCTTTGACCTTTCAGGAGTAGTTTATTATAGTGGTTTCTGTCTGATTTAATATGGCGGTGGAGCTGATGATGAGCAGCAGCTACGGCGGCGGTAAAGGAGACGGTTTTCCTGTAATCTCCGCCACGGCGGCTAAAATGGAAGACACAGCTTTGAGAGAAGCTGCTTCTGCTGGGATTCACGGCGTTGAGGAGTTTCTAAAACTGATCGGTCAAAGTCAACCGACGGAGAAGAATCAGACGGAGATTACGGCGGTGACTGACGTCGCTGTTAACAGTTTCAAGAAGGTGATTTCTCTTCTCGGTAGATCTAGAACCGGACACGCTAGATTCAGACGAGCCCCCACCACCACGACGCAAACGCCTTTCAAGCAAACGGTGGTGGAGGATGAAGCGGAGGAGAAGAAGCCAGAAACAACCACCGTATTTACAACAAAACAGAAAACAGAGCAATATCACGGTGGTGGATCTGCGTTTAGGGTTTATTGTCCTACTCCGATTCATCGCCGTCCTCCTTTATCACACAACAACAACAATCAGAATCAGACAAAGAACGGCTGGTCTTCTTCATCACCTCCGATACTCACTAACGGAACACCGCCACCAACGATAAACTTTGCGCCGTCACCACCTGTCTCAGCAACGAACTCATTCATGTCTTCTCATAGATGTGACACCGACAGTACTCATATGTCATCAGGATTCGAGTTCACTAACCCATCTCAGGTCTCTGGTTCGAGAGCTAAACCTCCTTTATCATCAGCTTCGTTGAAGAGAAGATGTAATTCATCTCCCTCCAGCCGTTGCCATTGCTCCAAGAAAAGGTTTGGTTCGATCCCAAATCTAAAGATTGAAACTTTATTAATCTTAATTTAGATCTAAATCTAAAGATTGAAGCTTTATCTTAAATCAGGAAATCTAGAGTGAAAAGAGTGATTAGAGTTCCTGCGGTAAGCAGCAAAATGGCTGATATACCATCAGATGAGTTCTCATGGAGAAAATATGGTCAAAAACCAATCAAAGGCTCTCCTCATCCTCGGTTAGTACTAGTCCTTATTATTTTTTTACATGATCGATCTACTTCACATATACATCACTTGATTGAACATACAAAATCCATAGAATTAGAAAATAACGCAACTAGTGTATTGTCAATATTGGAAGATAACAAATTAATGTATTTTCTTTCTATATCGGTTGTACCAAACGTGTCGTCTAGTAGTAGTAGTAGTGGGTTCAGTTTCACGCTCTTTTTGACTTGTTGTTTCCTAGAAAAAAGAATTAAATACAAAGCCGAGTTGAGTTGACTCGTGATAATTAATAAAACTGGACTCGGTGGTGATAAATGTCACAGGGGATATTACAAGTGCAGCAGTGTAAGAGGGTGTCCGGCGCGTAAGCATGTGGAGCGTGCACTGGACGATGCGATGATGCTTATCGTGACGTACGAAGGAGACCACAACCATGCTTTGGTGCTCGAGACGACGCATCATGACAAAACTCTTTAATTTCGGTCTTTGCCGTTCCAGTTTGAAGGCAAGTGTGTGTGACCACTATCCAGTTTAGTCAACGACAGAGTGGGCCTGCACTGCACCTTTTTTATATATATATTTTTTTTAAATGGAGTATATTTTAAAGACATTTTGAAAAAGCTTTTTGCTTCATCTTTCCTTTTATTGGAGAAAAAAAAAATACAGGGGGAAGATAAAGACGAGAGAGGAACGTTGTGGATCTTGATGGAAGTTGAATCATGTGAATGTCCTTTTCTGTTTATTTACTTTCTAGGATAATATTAGCACTATTTTTAGTCAATTCCGATTATTCTTTTATCTAAAGAACTATAACTATGTTTTAGTTTTTAAAATCAACAATAGTTTTATCAGTCATTTGACCCATATGGTTTCTGATGATTTGAAAAACTTGCTATTAAAATTTATTTTAAAAGTTAAAAAGATAATTGTATTTTAAAATACATTTAGAAAATTTGACCCATATGGTTTCTGATGATTTGAAAAACTTGTAATTTTACTAAAAAAATAAGAAAATATATTTGTATATTGTATCATCAAATCAACTTAACATATGTTAGTAGAACTAGAAAAGTTGTTGATGAAGTGAAAAACGCTCCATAAAAATATTTATTTTTAATTTTAGTAAAAGACACATTCAAATGCAATATCATTATTCTTTTCTGTTTTTTTTTTATTAACAAACTTGACGCTTTTCTAAAAACAAATTTAACGGCTATAAATTCTAAGTATATTTCATAAAACCGCTAAAAGTTTGAATACTTTTTGGTTAAAATATTAAATTTGTGCTCATCAACAAAAATATTTACTTAAACACAAAAAAATATAATCATGTCTTTCAAAGTAAAAAAACATTTAAAATTGTTACAAAAGACAACATAGTTCAAAAAAAATTCAAAATCAGAAAGTTTTACGACCAAATTTTATTCATTATTACGATATATTTGTTTTTATAAAACAACTGCTTTACTAGATCAATAATGAAAAAGTAATCACAATGTAAAGCATCATAACACCAAGAACATAAAACTTGCGGTATATTATTACAACATGTTAACATAAGTAATAAAGTTGTTTATTAAGTCAAAAAAGGCTCCACAAAAAATTATTTTAATTATTAGTCAAAATGAACGTTTAAATGGAATATATAGTGATTTTGATTTTGATTTTTTTTTTAACAAAGTTAACAATGTTTTCAATTTTATTTATTAAGTCAAATGTATTAAATATAAACGCGCCATTGGTTTCGAGTAATTTGTTTTTGTTAAGATGTTAAATTTATCTTATTGACAAAAAATTACTAAAAGAGTGGAAATGTAATCCTAATCTTTTTTTATTAAAAAAGAAGCTTTAGAACTGTTTAATTTTAGTCAAAACTGAAAAGCCTTACCACAAAATTCTTCATGCATTCAATTAAACCAAAAAAGAAAACTGTCTTCCTGCAAATCAAAGGCGTATTATTATTTGTTGGATGAAGGAGGAACGAACGATGGTATTTTCGGATCAAACTGAGTTAAATCCTTTGTTTGTGAATTATACTAAAAATATAGTAGCCTCACAATTTTTCTGATGAGAGCTCTAAGTTTAGCACAACGTATTAAAATAATATTGATGAGTGAAGTGACAGCATAGGGGATCTTGTTGGATTGAGACACAAACTGAAACTTAATTATGGGGTTTCACTTTGCACGACTTGGACATTATAAGATTCAGGAGTCGTAGGTTGCATCTCTATCCTGTGAGCCTCGCTCGTGGATTCACCTTTGTTCCTCATATCTTCTATCCATCCTTCCAGTGTGGACTGTACTACATTGTCGAATATCCCTTTCTTGAATTTGCTACCCATCTTTTTAATCAAACAAAACAAAACAAAAAAAAAAGACAATAACAATTGATTCAAATTCTCTTAATTGGTGTATGTATATATATAGCTAGGCATGTACCTGTGTAACAAGGGCATATAGTGGTAATGTGCTGTAACTGCAAAGCACTTGTACTAACACTCTGTATGAACAAACCAAATATTAAACCTTTGAAGGTTTGTTAATTAGACTTAAAGAGTACAAATTATTTATACCCCATGACGAGTCGTGGGATAAGGAAGCCTAGTTTCTCCATGATACATGAATGTATTCCGTATGTGAACTGATGATACGATGGAGAGATCGTTAATACGAATGAAATTTATGGAAGAAACAGTGAAGCTGAGGGTTAAAAGGGAAGTACCAGAATCCAGAAGAAGAATGCTATCTCAAAGGAATTTTGAAAGAGAATGAAGTGGATGAGTTGGAGAATAATGCCTGGCCTATGGAACCAAAAGAGTTCATCAGAAGGTGTGATCACTGCTTCCTCCGTGCGGTTTCGCTTCTCCGAAACATCAAGAGCTAAGCTACTTATTATATATTCCAATTTGGCACCCACCATTAGTAACAGCTGCATTTTTGAAACACTTTTAGTCATTCAAAAAGATAAAATGAGTTCAAAAGTGACAAGAAGGCCAATTATAAGAACTTACAATTAAAGGCAAGAAAGACAACCAGAAGTAGGTGTTCCATCCTCCTACATTCAGCAGCAGAAAGACGACGACGAAGAGCCAGAGATACCAACTTTATATTTATATGATCACATCAACAAAATACATATCAGACAAAACTGATTAAGCCATTAATTGGTGTGTCTGTCTAAAGAGCTGATTGATTATTTTACCTTATGCTCACAACTTTCTTGAAATCTATTTCCAGTGTTCTTAGCATGTACTTATGAAAATCAAATGATGGGTTTGTGCGGCAATGCCTCTGGCAAGGTAAGAAATGTTACTTATTGTTACATAAGAGATTTGGTAAACCTATATAAGATGTTAGAAAAAGACATTTAAGTAAGACCATGATGAATGCTTGTCGCAGAGCTATATATTCTGATTTGGTGACAGAACCATAAAACTGCTTGAAGAATGATCTCTGCAAGAACAGTACACATTGGCTTATCTCATCAAAACTCAAGTAAGATATTTATTAGTAGATAATCTGATTCATGTGTAACACATTTGCCAGTAGTATATATCCATAGCTCACCAGCCAGCTGATGACAACAGATCTTCTCCAAAATCCTCCAGCATGCATTTCAAAGAACTCGTGATTTGCACTGAATAACTCGTGATGAGCTTGAGCGTTAGCATGACCATGACCACGCCTTGTAGTGTCTGCGACATTATGTTATGTACTTCGTGTATTTTTAAGGTGCAAAGCAATTATTAATTCCCCTGAACAAGAATCTATTATTGTGGAATCTCACCCTTTTGAGAGGGATGTTTCTTGAACCAATCCTCCCAATGCTTCCATTGTTGTATCTACATATTATTTCAAATCAATGAACTAATCTAAGCCAGATTTTGAAAAAAGGTCCAATGCTGTTATGTAAATTGTAAAGAAAGCTATGAAAACAACTTACCCGGGCTCCTCCAAGAACCATGGTTGAGGCGCAGAAGATGACGTGAAAAACCGCTAGCACGAAGATGAAGATATGGAGTTGATGCAACGCTTCCAAGGATACTAACGGAACCTGCCCCTGCAACCAAAGCAAGAGATCAATGGTTAGTAGAAAGGGATCAAGTAAGAGAAGGGAAATGAGCAGAAAAGAAAAGATAAATTGCCTTGGCAGCACAATTGTTCGGACTTTCTCCTGTTGAAAGGAGATGTCGTGCATTGATGATGACCGAATGAGATGATTGAGGAGCATGATGCTCCTCCAATGGCTTCTTACAGGGGAACAAGTTGCTTACAAGTGCTCGTGGGACACAGATATGCTGAATTGCGGCCTGAGATACAGTTAACATTAAGGAGATAAATCCCAGGAGCATCAGTTCTGTTTCAAGACATCAATATGGTCAGTGTTCAGGTGTAATCAAATCAACCAATTCATGTTTAAAATTTCAGAGGAAACTGAAGGAAGAAGAATACCTTCTTTGAGTTTCTGTAAGGCTTCGTACAAGGCATCTTGTTGCCTACGCTTCAGACACTAAGACAAAGAGAATGGAGAGTTGGAAAAAGAAGAAAGCTTAAAACTCAAAAGATTTTTACAGACAGAGACAGTGATACCATACCTTTCCGAGATGATGAAGACCACGTTCGGCGAGAAGAGATAAGAGAACGATGATGAAACAGATAAACGCAACGACCCATGTGGGTGTATATTCAAGAGAACCAGACTCCGATTTTGCTTCTGCCATTTCTGAACCTCAAGATGGAGACAACTCTTAATTATTATTATTATTATTTAAAGCAGAGAATAAAAAATGGAAGAAGTCTAGGGAAAAGAATAGAGAGAAGGAGCCATGTGTGGGTTATCTCATCAATAAAGCACAAAACCTTTCTTTTGTATCACGCAACTACTTACAAGTTTGATAACAAAGAATATACCTCACAAAGCCCAGAGAAACAATTAATGTTTGGTTTCTCAGACTAAATTTATGTAATAAGCTACAGAAAACTATTTTTTAGGACTTGAAACTACTTCTATTCAGGAAAAATATGACTTATTACATTCAATAATTTTGATTTCTTTAGGGTGTCCAAGTTGCTGGAGGCGGCGGTGTGACCGGGTACAATGGAGGTACGGCAGAGAACATAATGTTTTTGTCAATACCCCCGACAGCTATTCCTCCGGATAAAGCCACCAGAGCAGCGACTAGACCCGCATTGCCAGCTAGTGTCGGCTCTGTGTAGTTGTAGTTTGAACGAACGTCGTGGAACCCATCATGCTTGTCTGGTCCAGCAACCATTGCTCCTCTAATAAGGTTTGGGTTATCTTTTTTGCTCTTTTCCCATTTCCAGCTTTCTTTGCAGCTTTCTTTCTTTATGTTCCTTGGAATTGAAGCTCCTCTGTGATGCACATGTTTCGGGTAACGTCGCCCAAAACCTACAACATAACTCATCTTCCGAGGGTTTTTACCAAGTATGTAATCAATCTACTCAAAAAAAAAGACACAAAATTCCATCAGATGAGGTACTTAGAAAACTTGTTTGTTTTCCTTCATTTAGTGACGCATACCTGCGATCTTGAAAAGTCGCGTAGGTATTCAGTAGTATAGAATTTTGGGCCACAGTACCATCCAGGAGTATCAGCAGCCTCTAGATAATCACTGTATAGCGCTGCTAAGAAACCCGCATTAGCAGCATATTGGAGAGGCTGTGGATCTCCATGATTCAACTGGATCAAACCTCCTGTAGAGATGATATGGTAAGGTTATTCTTTTCTTCACACTTCCTCTTAAAGTTTAAGGTAAAAAGCAGACAACTCACCCTTTGTTCTGTTAAATTTGTTGTAATAAGGTAAGTAAGAGCACATAACCCTGCCTGTTTGGTTATGAAATGCACTTAACATGTCTTCGTAGGGATATCCAGGGCTCAGAAACAGCCTCATCCGGGTTAACAGCAACTTTAAAAAACACATAAATCCAGAAACTAAGCATTGGCAATAATTCCAAAAAACAGAACTAAGAATGTCTCATAGAGTAACTAACCTGAGCCCCTGGAAGCTTGTTGTCCCAACTAAATACTCCATAATAAGAGCTATTCCCGAAGGCACCAGCATGCTCGGAAATAGTGCGAGTGGTGACCTCATTAAGATAGGTTACATTTCCAGTAGCATAATACAACCAAGCGCCACCCCATATAAGCTCATCCCAATACAGGGTAGAGTTATAAAATCGGCTAGACTCTTTATCAGGTTTACTGTAATAACCTTTCATCGAAGTTGCAAACTTATAGAGCGTCTTAGCACCGTGAACAAGCTTTTTTGAATATAATCTGTTGTCCTTGAATACAATGGATGCAGAAGCCAGAGCAGCTGTCATCTCTGCAGCAAGATCCGAGCAGCCACTGTAGCATTGAGATACAGTCCTTTTATAATGAATGTCCTCAGGACGCTTCCAGCAGTGATGGTCATTATGCGATTCATTTCCTCCACCGGTAATCCCAGATCCAACCTGTGAAAAGTACAAACGTTTAGACGCACAAGTATGATTTCCCAGTGGCCTAAAAATATGTTTTTTCACCTGTTCCACCATAGCATAGATTGTATCAGCACTACTATTGAAAGTCTTGAGAAAGTAGTCAGTTCCCCATTTGATGAGTTCTTTAACATGGTTGAGCTCGCCAGCAGCTTCGTACTTTGCACTGTATTCAATTACACTCCAGCTCAACATGGTCATTGCGTAAGACATGGGAAAGTTGAATTTGATAGCATCTCCAGCATCATAGTAGCCTCCTACCAAATCTGTGTAGCATTGTCCTGGATCTCCCTTCCCATCTTGCAGACAAGAATCACCCCTCCATGATACACTAGAGTTCTTTGGAAGTTTCCCAGCTGCAACATCATCACATAAGAAATCAAACTGAGACATGATCATGATCATTACCGAACTGAATGTATGTCAGAGACATATAAAATTTCTTGGGTTTATCAGCTAATAAAAAATGTTCTTCCATGATTCGATGTTGCAGACAGATTTAGTAAAAAAATCCAAAATTTTTGAGCTTACATTTTTGAGCATCGAAGAACATGAGAGCTTGGCGGAGAGCGAGTGTATAATTGTCTGGTTGTGGTGGCTTGTGTTTGTGGTGTGGCACATGTTTAACGATCAAGGTTATGAATCCAGAGAGAAACGTTGTTACAACAATGGTTCCAAGAGTCCAAAGAAAGATCTTGCGGCTGACTAAGATACATCCGAGATCGACGTACTTCTTCTTTTTCAGCTCCTTGGGTCCGAGTAGCCAGCTTTGTTGTGTCTCGTCCAGAGGCCGCGAAAGAGACGCATGGTCGAGGTCTTGTAGGTTTCTACTACGAATGACGGAGTCTGCAGCATTGATCTCCAGAGGACCACCCCAAGGATCACGTCCGTACATAGTGATCACTGATCAGTCTCAAGCCGATGAGATTTGTCTAAATTGTGAGAGAGGTGAGGGGGGGGGGGGGGGGGGGGGGGGGGGGGGGGAAGGTGTTCCGCCTAGCNGGGGGGGGGGGGGGGGGGGGGAAGAGGAAGAGCTTTGGAGTGTGGTTTTAGGGTAATAAGTGGGAAGTGGAAAGTGGAAGTGACACAAGTGTAATAAGTTAACTCATTCATTATTTTGCCACGTGGGACTCATTATTTTGCCATCTCCACACATTAGACTCTACTCCATTACATGGAATATCTGTAAAACCTTTGTTTACAGGTTCCTGAAACATCATTGTGTATGTAATTTGGTTCCTGAAACACAAAAATAAAAATTGTTTGATTTTATGGTAGTCAAGTATATATTTGGGTGAGTAGTTGAATTTAAACTCAATCAAAATAAATTAAACCAAAATTTTCAATCAATTTAACAGGTCATATAACGTGAAATACAATAAATCAAATAAAAGTTAGATGTCGTTTAAAATCTACTCAACTTGTTAGACTCCATAAAAAAGTGTAATATTAAATGCGGAAATAATTTTTTGGATTGAACCAAAAATTTTGAAAAGGTTTTATATCATCGAATTTTTCATTAACAAAACAAACAAATGTTCATCCCTATTTCTTGTACATGAAAATATTTAGAGAAATGTATAAAACTTAAGGTATTTATTACCTGCTCTAAATAGCACCAAGTATCAGCATGGATAAATCATAATCTTATACTTATAATTATATAACTATCGAATGGTAACGTGCGAGACAACTGTGGAAAAAGTGTGGTGCGGTTCTAATAGTAACGAAAACATATACATATATATGTATATACAAACATTTTTGTTACTATTGGAACAGCACCGCACCGTGCGGTTCCGTCACCAACACAAAAAAGTGATATTATAAAAAATTATCTTAATCTATTATATATTTAATATTAGATCTTTGATTTGTGTTGTATGTAGAGTTTCAAACTATGCCTTTTGACACAAAAGAAGATTATAATATAAAAACTTAAACAAATTCAGATATTTCAAGTTAATGTAAGGGATCATATACTTTTTTTGAAAATACTTTTTGATTTATGTAAAGATACAAAATCAAACAACAACTGAAAACAAATTAAGTATCAAAGATAAAATTGTTTGGCATTACCAATATAAAAAGGCCTCATAATTGGCGTTATACGATAGAAAGAAGTTTTTTCACTGCTGCATAAAATATAAAGTTATTAAGGTTGTTTTCCATTTACTTTTAATTTTAAATTAAAATATAAAAATTTATAATATAACTACGGATGCAAATACAAAGTTTGATTTTACATTTCTAAAAAACTATGACCTTAACTAGATGATTATTTAATGGGAAGATGCAAAGATACATGTAACATGCCAAAGATGTTTAATTATCACTATCTTGCAGAGGTCTCAGTGACATGTGACATCGCTTTTCTATATGTACTAAGTTGTGTCAATACAAGAATTGATATCACGTTTCCTTATGTTTTATTCCCAAAAGGGGTTTATTATTACTATTCTATATATATATTATTAATATATATATATATATATATTAATGTTTTGCTTGTGTTTTTTATCTAGTATGAGATTTTATTTTGTCTTCTTTTGGTATTTGATTAAACAGTTTTTACCTTAAAACATCTCATAAAAATATATCAATTGATTAATAGTATTTTACAAAATTGTGTTAGATATGTATGCATAAAAGTTGGATTAATGAGAGAGTTTCGTAATTAATCTGATAATGTTGACAAATGTTGAATTAATAAGTTGTAAAAGTTGGAGATCTAATAACGAACAAACCACAACTTCAATAAATCGAATCAGTGTTCAAGACTAACACAGATTCAATCACTTGTCAGCTCTCAAGATGAGAGAAACCAAGTTCAAGTAGAGGAGAGAGTTGTTACAGATTTCATAATAATCGCATAATGAAAACGAAGACATGAACTTTTTTTTTAATGTGACTAACCGCATGAATTCGAAATGACCAACATCCTTCTCTACATTATGTATCAAAATCTTAATCAGTAGTACTAGGAAGGCGTGTTTCTAGCAATGAAGGCGATGGAGTTATAGGATAAAAAATTGATATGTACGATTCATTAGATGAACTGATTTATTTTCTTTAATTTCAACTTCTTAACATAAACTTCACTTTTAGCCAAAATGTACAAGACATGCATTTTCAATCACTCCGTTAACATTACAAATGACAAAGGCTGAAGAATGTACACACACAGACACAAACAAACCATCGATCCTATGATCTGTCATCCTCTTTCATCCCTTTTGAGCACACAACCACCATTTCTCTCAACCTTCATAGGATTCCTCAATCACTTCGTCTTCCAATATCGCTGTCAACAGGGAATACTTCACCTTCAATGAGATTTTGCCTTTCTCCACCAGTAATCTTGCACCAGATACAACCCAATACCCTGGTGATTCTTGTGGTCCTCTTGTCATCTCACTTGTATCCACAAATTTCAACAGTTTGGGTGCTTGCGTGGGTACAGGTGGTCCGCCAGGATAGATAGCCGAGTTTATATTCACATCTGCTGGTCGTGGTGGTGGTTTCTGGGCTGCAGTAAAGTGATGGCTTATTAGCGTTGAGATGAGTCCTGATTTTGGAGCAAACCCTACCGCTTCATCCCATTCAGAATTCTTTACAAGTGTTGCTCCCACAACTCTTGAGAAACAAAGGCGCAAGAACAGCACGTTCTTGAATCCGTGGCTCTCTACATGGAGCTGCGCACCTGTTACTACCGAAAGATCATCTTCTGATTCCACTGGTGCTGTGCAGACGTGAGAGTAGTTCTTCCAGTTTACTTTCTCATAGTATCGACGATCATGAGACTCTTGTCGCATACTTCTATTTGGATCGTCTTCGAGCTGATATATCTTGGGAAGAGAGGAAAGGTGCTGCAAATGAATTGCCAAACGGTTGCTTCTTCTACCTTCTAGGTAAAGCCGCATGCCAGTGATTGGCCTCTTACCAACATCAACCTGAAACCAGATAAACGAGAAAAAGCATCTCAAGACTTGAGCACTTCAAACAAAATCTAACAGCAGTGCCAGCAGAATCGTCCATGCAGGGTTAAAGAGATCAGACTTGACTGACCAATAAACCCGCACCCCGCATTAGCAAGCTATATATTTAGGGATGAAACAAACTCATACCGGAGTGGTATTCACATATAGCTTAGGTCCGAAGAAACTGAATTGCAGAGACGCACAACTTTGTTGCTTCCGTTGCGGACCAAGAGGAAGTTCACTAAACACTGGTGCCCACTGCCTTGGTAGCTGAAACTCTAAAAACTGATGTAGCTCTTCAATCGGTGGCTTATCTACAAATACAAATCTCAAATAGTATTGGATTGTGAACCCAAGGCTTTTGTCAACCTATATAACCAGCTGGACTTAGAATTTATGAAACTGTTAACTGTATATCCAGAACGACTAATGCAATTTCTGCGTTCAAACATTTCAGTTCTACATAAAATATTTTTGCAAAGTGCAAAGTATCTATTTGGGTCTGGCATTTGGGTTAAAAAATTAACAAAGGATTTTAGAGTATATATCACATTTGGGTTTCTTTTGTTCATACCTATATCAAACTGACAGTGCAAAGGTAAAAGATACCACTATGACGAAGAATAACTCCATAAAGAAATGCACACAGCGCAAATGATTTGTAGACTTACATCTTAGATACAGATTTATGGCATGGCTTAAGAATCCACTTCCTGGAACTCCATTAAGCAAAGACGTAATTGGAATAAAGGACATTGAGATAACATCAGGCTCCATCTGAACTGTTTGCAGCCATTCATTATGCAATAGATTTCTATTATCATTTCCACCTCGCCTTTTGCACATGAAGACAATGTCCTACAAATACATGTAATTCATGAGAAAAGAAGCTAACGCACACGATAACATGTCTCTTATGATTGGCTATGGTATCAATGGAAATTACCTCCTTATTTGTATAAGAACCCAAGGAACTGGTATCTGCAAATCTCAGGCGTTGCTCCTTTGTTTCCACCTGAAACAAGCGATAAAAGACAGGAACTACAGACTTGAGAGTTGCAACATTAGATTGGTAGTAGTAATTCTTCTACATGTAAAAAAGCCACAGCATATCTAACATGCACATGCAAGAATGATTTTGATGATTGGAACAAAAAAAAGAATAACTGTCTCACAGACCTTACTAGTTGCATTTATTTTGTCTGAAGCCATATTATGCACTCCACTAGCTTCCACGAACCTCTTATCTGCCACCTCTTTTAGCCTTTTCTGCAGTTCCTCAGGTTGAAGTTTTGAGGAGTGTTGTTGTTTTGCATAAATCACATCTTTTCCTCCCATCTTAACACCAACAATTATATGCGTCCCATAAATATCTATAAACCTGGTAAAGAAACATTTGACTATGTGTTAGTCATAAATCCTCGCCCTCCAATTAATAAAGAATGTTACAAATGAAACAATGCCAGCAACAAGTAAGAAGTATATGTCATACAAAAACAATTTCACCCAATACAAAGAAATTGGCCAAGGAAATGACTTGCTGAAAGCCTGAAAGAATCTAGACTTATATATATAACTGTTGCAAGAAAGTCCTATCAAGATAAAGATTCTTCTCATGTTATTGCGAAACCATCGAACAATTTCAAAGAGGAATTGCAGCTGTACGTAACTTTCCATAGACTTTGCATACATACATCCATGAGATTACAATTCCTATTATGAAGACAGCACATCACCTTGCCAATGCAGCAGGGTCCCATGTAGATGGGACAGCCTGCTTAACATGCTCACGGAGTAACATCTGAGATTTGTCCAAAGCAACCGTGTATAGTGAGATGAATATCCCATCAAAAGCAAGGTTTTTGGTATAGGCTGCATCTTTTTGCCAACAGCTCGAGAATTCAAACATGGCATTGAAGAGACCCGAGGGGATTTTACCAGCCAAAGATAGTTCCTGGTTAAACTGCTCTGCCATCTAGAAAACCATAAGATAAAAATATAAATAACTAAGCATCAAGAACGCTATGTAGGAAATTATCTCTCTGGAATTAACTCTGAGAGAAGTGACATTCTAAATTCACGAGAAATGCACAAAGAAACTAGCTAAGGGTTTCAACAACAACAGCACAAACCAATACTTGATGGACCAACGGAAACTAGAGTTTCTAATGTTGTAAGACATTCCACAAATTCAAACAAGGGTAAAAAGATAAAAACTTTACCTGCTGGAATGGAAGAATATCAGACCTAAACCGCATGCGCTCGCCTTTATCGCATTTGATAGACTTAGAAACATTAGGGATGGAGATACCACCAGGTAAAACAATCTCACAATTGTCATCACCTTCTTTAATGTCAAGTAATCTTGAATCTTTGGAACCTCCTTTGCAATACTTCAACCGTACATCAATAGCTAGATCATAACCGCAGCCAATTGATCCAATCGCAACTTCAGCTGCTTTGGAAGCTGGTAACCGAAGTGCCATGCTTCACTGCAATGCTTCTTTTGGGCCAAACCAAAATCAAAGAAATAGTATTTAGCCTCTAGAATGAAGTGAACACACAACACAACAAAGCTACTTTGGTTTTTCTGAAGAAACGAAATGAATACAAATCAGAGTCAATAAGATATAATCGAAATCATAATTTCAAAATATAGAACAAAACTGTAGCTTTTATGACCTAGAATCTTGAACATACGACCGAGTCCAAATGTTTCGTAAAATCATATCAATAGAAGCGTAAAAGTCAAACCAATATTAAGACAGCAAAACATAGAAGACTTTGAAACAACAAATAAAGGAATATTATTGTAAAAAAGAAGAAGCTGGAGTTCAAGTACGTTTTAAAGCATATGTCTTCAAGAGAATCGCCAACAGAGCTCAAAAACCACGATCTAAACAATTGCTGAGAAGAATCCTAGTATCGAGACGACTAAGATTCTAAAGATTTTGCAGCAAAGGAGGAAGAAGAAGAAGAGAACCCTCAATCGAGGAGCAGTAAATTAGGTTTTTTTGTTTAATTTTTTGTGTAAAAAAAAACAAAGTTTTCATAAACAAAAGTGATTAAGAATAACATAAGAAGTTGAGAGAGGTAGATAGATGGTAACAGGTGAGAGTTAAAAAAAACAAAGCCTCAAGGAAGAAAAGTCAACTATTGGTCAAAGAATTGGGGATTGTGTGTGGCAGCCATTGATCTTCCCACTTTACTCGTCATCACTTGTTAATTCTTTTTATACTATATAAATTTGACAGCCTGTGTTGTTGTTACATTATTACATGCTGCTTCGTTGGGAACTTTTAGTTTTTTTCGTTTGTAGAAGATTTTTTAGTATAAACTATAAAGTATCCATAACAACGACAAAATATTTTCTTGCTCGGAACTACTTAACTTTCTCATATCTCAAAGAGAGATCTACTAACAAGAGACTGAGATGTGACAATTTTAAAGACGTTTCCTGGGAACAGGGGAAAACGGCACATTTATTTGTTATTGATTTCTGTTTGTATGCCTTCTAATAAGATTTTTTTTATAACTATGTGCATGTGGACTGATTTTATTTTATTTATTAAGTTACATGAATCTAACTTACCATCATTGATTTAAGATTTGCCTTTATATAGAATTTAAAATGAATTACAAGTACAACATATTTTAGTTCGAGTTTACAAAGATTAAAAAAAAAAAAAAATCAACGCATTTTGAGAAAGATTCCTAAACCAATGGTGAATAGTTTAAGATTTAAAATGAGAATAATAAGCAAGCGTACGTTGTGATGCATTGAATACTAAAATTGCGGTGGGTTGAGTCGCTATTACTGGACACTACGAAGGTTCAACAGAAAAACAATTTTTAAGGTTTGAGTCGCTATAATTGGATGCTGTGGATTGCCTCAAAAGCCCCACTTGGACTTGGTACTTGGTAAGTAGATTTTGTCTCTTCACTGAAAGTACCGTGTAAGAGAAGGTTTGCATATTATTATGTGTATCAAACATCATCCTCTGTAATCACACTGCTTCCTTCTTACGACAAATAAATGTTGTTCACAAGCATATTGCTTAATTTATGTCTGTTCTCAAATCCAACCTACAAAATCATGTGTCCCCACTGCATCGGATGTATGAATATCAAAGCCGTCCTAGTTTGCTTTCTCATTTGCTGTCTGTGAAGTCAGCATCGATCACATCATCACCATCTCCACCTTTACTTGAAGATGAATCTCCTGACGAAGGACCTTCACCACCAGGGGAAGGACCAGCACCCGGAGCTCCAGCCCCAGGCTGGTTGTATAGAGACTGACCAATCTGCATCACTTCTTGGTTAAGAGCAGCCATGGCGTCTTTGATTTCTTGGGTTGATCCGCTTCCTATCTTGTCTTTCAGCTCTTGTAGCTTCGCCTCCACTTTCTCTTTCACGTCACCTGGAATTTTCTCTCCAAGTTCTTTAAGTTGCTTCTCTGTCTGGTACACAACTGAATCTGCCTGGTTCTTTGTGTCGATTGCGTCTCTCTTCTCCTTGTCATCCTTTGCAAATCTTTCTGCTTCCTGGACCATTTGGTCTACCTGTAACATCCATCCACACCAACTTTTGTTACAATGACAATGAATATTAGAAAAAGGAACCATCCCTATGATCATATGATCATTGAGATAGCTACAGCCATTAGGTGATAGCAATTAGCAATAATGAGAATGCATTCATTTAACGGCAAGGTACGGTAATAAGTAGAAAATCACAACACCTCAAGGATGGAATTGACAGAAAATAAACAAGTTATAAATTTGATTCTTAAGTAAACAGTACGCACCTCATCCTTGGGCAATGTACTCGCGCCAGTAATGGTGATGTCTTGTTTCTTTCCGGTGCCTTTGTCAACAGCACTGACAGATAGAATTCCATTGGCATCAATGTCAAATTTGACTTCGATTTGTGGAACTCCACGTGGTGCCGGTGGAATACCATCTAGACGGAAGCTGCCAAGAGACTTGTTGTCCCTAACAAACTCCCTCTCACCCTGCAGCACATTAATCTCAACACTTGTCTGCCCATCAGCAGCAGTCGAAAAGACTTCTGATTTCGAAGTAGGTAGTGTAGTGTTCCTTGGAATGATCTTGGTCATAACACCTCCAAGGGTCTCCAAACCAATCGAAAGTGGTGTCACATCAAGAAGCACAATGTCACTCACATCTCCAGCAAGAACACCAGCCTAGAGTCAGAAGAGAATAGCACTTAATAAGAACTCACTGCAGTAAACCACAACTTATTTGCCACAAGGTTATCAAGTGCATGATTAAGGCCTCGACTGTTAAAATCAAGAGCTAAATAGGGTTAAAGTTACCTGGACTGCAGCACCTAAAGCTACAACCTCATCAGGATTTACTGTGACATTAGGTTCTTTCCCAGTCACCTTCCTTACGAGTTCCTGCACAGCAGGAATACGTGTGGATCCACCGACAAGGATCACTTCATCAATATCTTTGAAGCTTAGCTTTGCATCCCTCAGGGAATTCTCGACAGGAGTCTTGACCCTATAAGATAGAAACACGGCAAGAATTATAAGCCTCCATAATTAGTCAAAATAATAGAATGAACACAAACAATCTGTTTACTTTCCGGGCTATGAATATCAGCCATAAGAACTGTAACTAAAATTACCTGTCAAGTAAATCCGAACATAATTCTTCAAACTTGGCACGTGTGAGGGTAGTTTCTATGTGTTTGGGTCCATCAGCTGTGGCTGTGATAAATGGCAAGCTGCGCACAGAATTCATATCAATCAGAAGCCGGATGCTTGTAGAAGTACTAAGCCTTAAATTTGGCGGAGAAAAATTAAGTGTACCTCATATTTGTCTGGGTCAGCGTGGAAAGCTCAATTTTAGCTTTCTCTGCTGCCTCTGTTAACCTCTGAAGAGCTTGCTTGTCTTTTAGAAGATCTATCCCTTCATCTTTCTTGAATTCTGCAGCAAGCCAATCAACAACTCTCTGCATTGCAAAAGTAGATCTATCAAGTAAAGTACAGAAGAAAGAGTAAACAGATTGAAAGCTCTTTCACTAAGGACTTTGGATCTAATGTGTGCATTTAACGCACCTTGTCAAAGTCATCACCACCCAAATGTGTGTCGCCAGAAGTGGAAAGCACTTCAAACACACCATCACCAACCTCAAGCACTGTATAATAAGGAAACATGACATAAAACATATTACGTGGTGCTATTACATGTAAAGAATATTCTCAAGAAGATACATAGAGAACTTAAGCAAAAATCCAATGCCAAGTACCTGAAACATCAAAGGTACCACCACCAAGATCAAAGACTAGGATTGTTTCGTTGCTTTTTCTGTCAAACCCATAAGCCAATGAAGCAGCTGTGGGCTCATTGATAATACGAAGAACTTCCAACCCAGCAATTCGACCAGCATCTTTTGTAGCTGTCCTCTGTGAGTCGTTGAAGTAAGCAGGCACAGTGATGACAGCCTTGGTTACTTTGTCGTTCAAGAATCTTGAGGCATCATCCACAAGTTTCCTCAAAACCTAGAACAGACACAAACCCCATGAGAAAGAAAACATGCAAGAAGATGAGACTCATATTACAGGACCATGGACAGTAGTGAAGTATCCACCATCTAAAAGTGTACCAGATATAGCTACACACACATTGATCACCCAAAATTGCGCATGAACGAAACTCTAACCAGCTAAACAAACTATCAACATCGATAAAAATACAAGAGAAATGAGTAAATGGATAAACTTGAATACCTGAGCTGAAATCTCCTCGGCAGCAAATTGTTTGTTAATAGCAGGACACTCGAGCTTAACATTCCCGTTCTCATCTCTAACAACTCTATAAGAAACCTGCTTAGACTCCTCATCAACCTCATTCATCTTCCTACCAATAAACCTCTTGACGGAGAAGAAAGTATTCTCCGGATTAACAACAGCTTGCCTCTTCGCAATCTGCCCAACAAGCCTATCACCGCTCTTCGTGTAAGCCACAACCGACGGCGTCGTCCTCTGACCTTCAGCGTTAGTCACAATGGTAGGCTTACCTCCTTCCATAGCAGCAACGGCAGAGTTAGTCGTACCCAAATCGATCCCAACAACCTTCTCGTTAACCACACGCACCGGACCAACCGCGTACCTAGAAGCGCCGCCGCCATTTCTAGTGCCCATTCTGAGGAAGGCAGAAGTGGGTGCGGAAAAAGGACCGGTTCTTGTACCGAAGAAGGCACTTCTAGGCATAAAGGTGCCGCCTTTACCATTGAGATTTCTCTTGGAAGAAGAAGAAGAAGCGAATCCAATTCCGCCTAAAACGTGAATATGGGCGGCGGAAGAAGCCATTTTTTGAGCTTAGTGATTGAGTATGCAAGAAAGAAGCAAAGTTAACGAAGGTAATGGACACAGATAGAGATTGAGGAGGGTTTGAAGTTGAAAACCCTAAGGAGAAGTAGGAAGAGATATAGAAGAAGAAGAAGATAAGAGGAAGGTAGGAGTGAAGGGAGGAAAATGTGGGACCCAGCTGAAGTTTCCAGAAGAGTGCATTGTATGTCTATGAATGGATGGGCTTCAATAGGCCAACAAGTGTTTCTGAGTTTGACACCCATCCTAGCTAGAGGTATCCAGATTCCTCTCTCATCAGAAACATCTAGACTTTTCACAAAGCCCACATCCTCCTCTTATACATCTCTAGATGGATGGTGTTTGTTGGTGATGATAATTGTAATTTGATTGAACTACTAAATGATATTTTATTGTTAAACATGTTTTTTTTTCAGGAAATGGATGATAATGTGGTTGCTATTTGTAATTTGATCAAGTATATGGCTAGTAACATTTCTATAAACGAAACTCTTAATATCAGGTTGACATTTGATCATAAATCTCATTTACATATGAGAGTGTTTAATCCAAGATTAAAGAGAACATTTAGATTGCCTTGATACATATCCACAAACATGTATTAAAGCTTTAAGCTGTAAAAGATAAAAGAAGTGAGTAAGAGAGAATTTTCGTTCAAAACAAGATATCAAGAGGCAAGGGAAAGAGCGACTCATGTTGGATCTATGGTCATTATGAAGCTTCCTAACCATTGGAGCTTGTATTCCACAAATATGTGTATTCAAACGACTATGCACGGGTGTAGTGGATGTGGATCTTACCCACACTAGTGCATGTTCGGAATTGGATGGGTTGTTTGCTACAACTTTATACGACCGTTTTTTTTGTACATATAGACAGAAAGGTATACATAGTTTACAATACCGATCCAGTTTGATATCTCAGTGTGCTGTGGAGACTGCATGCCTCGAAGTTTTCTTACAATCTTTTTAAAAAAATTTGTTCTGGCTAGTTCTCTCGCTCATAAGAGTTAAGTTGAATCATGTAACAAAGATTTACCAATACTGGTCTATAAGGCTCTAAAAATGTTTGTTAAATTTATGTTTTTAGTTTTTACCATCAATTCCTTCGTCTAAATCACATATTATTTCTTTCTTACTAAGCTTTTATCATTAGTTGATTTTGGTGACATAGAAAACATTGACTTTTAGACCAATTAACTCGTCAATATATATATAGTTATACTACTTAAAGTTGATGACAACAATACTATAATAATTGGAATAAAAAATAAATAAATTCGAACTCCATGTGCAAGTGCATTGGGCTGGACGATTCTCTCTCGAGTTTTACACAAAAGGACAATATTGGAGTCAAGGATCCTCTTCATCTCCCAAATAAAGTTTGTTAAATATTATCTTTGCATACTTTTTTTTTTGTTATCTTTAGACGAATTCAGACATACAAAACATAATGGGTCTACTATAGTAATAAAAGCAAGTGGTTTGTGATTTTATATAAAAGATACATAAAAGGAAATATAAATAGTGTATTCATATCTCATTACTCATCAAGAAAGCAAAATACGTAAAACCAATGTACTTCAAAGCAATCGATAACAATTAAATAGGGAAAATTTTCTTGTATTAAACGTTTCATGAAAAAGATAGACTATAAACGAAAAATAACAGTGATCGAGATCTGTTTATATGATAGATATAGATGTTGAGGAAAACAAAAAAAAAAAAGGTTTCAGGAGATCCCAAAAAAACGCTTACAAGCCTTTACGAATGCTTTTCTCTTGATGTTCTTGTTCTTCTTCTGTACTTTCTCTTTATCATCATCTTCGTCTTCATTTTCTTCATGAAAAGGAAGAGGCCACGTTGTGGCAGAGCTCTGGTCGTAGATTCTACAATAGCGTTCAGAGACAGACGAAGATCTTCTCATAGACATCTTCATTGGTGAATGAACCGCTTGTCCTGATGCAGACACTGACCTGTTCCTACTCAGCTTCGGTTTCAGTTCAATAGGTTCCGGATCGGGCTTCTGGGTCTGAGGATCGACCGTGTGGTCCGGGTCGAGTTTCTGGTCTGTTGAATCCATTTTGGAATAGCCACTCATGTGTTTTGTTCTCTACTTCTTCTGATTTCTGATAATGTATGGACTTACTCTAGCTATAGTGTTTGCCGTATATATAAATGTGTAGAGGTTCATGAATCGAGTAATTCTAAATTACAATGAGATCCTCACAATATTACAGCTGGTGGAGATTGTAATTAACGTTTTTAACACTGGGCATGTGCACTTGTCTGCCAAATGTTTGGCATTACATATAGCATTCATACTTGGTGTATCAAAAATAAATAATTGGGAGACAAAAGGGTCAAAGTCAAAAAAAGATTTATTCTGCACTAATTCAATACCTACAGTAAGTAGTTAGGGACGACATTTACTAAGTACATTCATTACACATATACTTAAACTTAAGTGCTTTTCTGAATATTTATTTTGTATTCTGTGGTGTATTTTGACAGTAATCTTCGATATTTTCACTACACAAACTTTTCAATATAATAATTGGTCGACAAAAAAAAAATAAAAAAATTGGTAAAATAACTCTGCCAAAATTAACGTAAAAAACAAATTAGTAAAAATTTCCCCGCAAGGGATAGTGGTGTTTGAGAAAGACAGTGACGAGGCCGGAGAGGGATTTGCAAATTTGGTGTTTTAAACCCTAAACCCAAAAATCCCCAACTCGGAAACTTGAGAAGATGATGGATGACACCGAACTACTCAGTAGCGAACAGAAAATGGACGACGCTTCTCCCGAAAATCCTGCCGCTGCCGGAGCTGATCCCCCCTCTTCGGATGATTCTGGCGATTCTGATTCCGACTCGGAGGATGAGGCCGAGTCGAATCAGCATATTGAAACCCTGGAGTCGGAGCTCTCTGTCAATCCTTACAACTACGATGCTTATGTCCAAGTAACAATCACTCTCTACCTTGCCTTTTTGTTTCAGCTCATTCAGAACCTGGGAGGAGTCTTCATTTTAGATTTCTTAGGGATCAAATGAAATGAACTTTTTATTTAGAAATTTCATGTTTCACTGTCAGTTTCCTATTGTTCACGCATGTTATTTGCTTCTGTGTTTGATAAACTTTGAGCTGTGCCTTTTCTTCCCGATGGATGGTTTTCTGGTTGCATTTTCTTGTCTGACTTTTTTGCTTTCTTGTTTCAGTATATAAAGCTTCTCAGGAAAACAGCAAACCTTGAAAAGCTAAGACAAGCAAGGGAAGCTATGAGTGCCATATTTCCATTGAGTCCTTCTTTGTGGCTAGAATGGGCAAGGGATGAAGCTTCTCTAGCCTCTAGGTAACATAATATTTGCGGTTTTCTGCCTCATAAGTGGTCTATTGTTCAGGCAGTTTCCTTTCATCATTATTTGTTACGGTTCAAGCATGCAATTTATGACACACCCTCTGAATGTTTTGTTATATTTATCTCTCTTCTGCAGTGAGAATGTGTCTGAAATTGTGATGCTTTATGAACGGGGACTTTCTGATTATCAGGTATGTTTTCTTCTGCACCGGAGATTATAGCTGGACTAAAGGATTTGGTAGTCATATATATATATATTACCATTTTGTTGGAAGGGTTTTGTTAGATAGGTTGACTGAAGAAATAAACCGTTAATAGTGTTCTATAATTTAGTACTTCAAATTTCTTCGTCAATTGATTATAAGGTAGTGAGGCTTTGTAATCTATCGTTCAACCGGTAATTCATTCCACATTGAATTAATAAGCTTCTCTTTTGCAGTCTGTATCACTTTGGTGTGACTACCTGAACTTTATGCTAGAATTTGATCCATCAGTACATGGATACACTTCTGATGGTATTTCAAAAATGAGGAGTCTTTTTGAACGTGCTATTCCGGCTGCGGGCTTCCATGTCACTGAAGGCAATAGAATATGGGAAGGATATAGAGAATTTGAGCAAAGCGTCTTAGCCACTATTGACGAGGCTGACATTGAGGTTGGATCTATTTCTTGATTTTCTTCATCTACATTTCCTTCACTGTAGTCTAGCAGCATGTGAGCAAGGTTTGTGTTCTAGGATGATGCCTATACGAAGTGAAATAGAAATGTTGTAGTGGGTTGCTGCTCACAGTTACCTTGTTATAAACAAACGCTAATGGTTGCTATGAAATTATTCTTTGGTCTCTAGGTTCTAAAATAGAAGTAGATCTGTTGATGTATTTATAGTTCTTTTGGCATCATAAATTTAGTTTAATTTTACAGGAGAGAAATAAGCAGATACAAAGGATTAGAAGCATATTCCACCGTCACCTGTCTGTTCCGCTAGAAAACTTGAGCTCCACCCTTATTGCTTACAAGGCTTGGGAGTTGGAACAGGGCATTGACCTTGATGTTGGATCTGATGATTTGAGTAAGGCTTCTCATCAGGTTGCTGCTGCAAACAAGAAGGCACAGCAGATGTATAGTGAACGTGCCCATCTTGAAGAACACATATCTAACAAAGATTTATCTGACACGGAAAAGTTTCAGGAATTCATGGTGTGTATGTTTTCTTCGTGCAGTTTATATTTTGTGATAATTGTTGTGTGGAAATTGGATTGTTATATGCCTACCATCTGTGATCATATTGTGTGAAGGATTCTGAATCAGCAGAATTGGGCATGTTGTTGGCTACTGTTGGATCTTTTTTTTATTATTACTTTTCCTCTCTTTTTTGTTGTTCTTGTGTTTGGCTTTATCAAGTAAAAGAAATTATCTATATGGAAACGTGATGATTGTAATTATTTTTTTGTAGAATTATATAAAGTTTGAGAAGACTTCTGGAGATCCTACCCGAGTTCAAGCTATATATGAACGTGCTGTGGCTGAATACCCAGTTTCAAGTGACCTGTGGATAGACTACACCATCTATCTTGATAAAACTTTGAAGGTTCGTCAAGAATTTTTGTGGCGTTATTTATCTATCATCTTTTCTAAATTTTCTTTTTTATGGTGGTTTTTCTTTTATAATTTCTACTTGATCTGTACTATGGACTCTCTGCTTCAGGTTGGACAAGCTATACTGCATGCATATTCTAGGGCGACTAGAAGTTGCCCATGGACCGGAGATCTTTGGGCACGTTATTTGCTTGCTTTAGAGCGTGTTTCTGCATCCGAGAAAGAGATTTATGCTGTAAGTCTCAATTTTTTTAATTGAAAACAAAAGAAATATAGTGTAGGAAAGGATACTTGCCCGAACATTGATTTATCTCTGTTATACCATATCTGAGGCGTCATGCTATGAGATTTTCAGAAAGTTATACTTAGAATATGATATTACTCAAATTGTTGTGTACAGGTCTTTGAGAAGTCATTGCTGTGCACATTTTCCTCCTTTGAAGAGGTACAACTTTTTCTCTCATGATTTTAACATCCATTTTCTTGCATGTATCCATTCAACTCTCCATGGATATCTAATGAGGTTTTCCTCGTCAGTACCTGGATTTATACCTCACTCGAATAGATGGCCTGAGAAGGAGAATGTTATCAACTAGGATATCAGAGACTTTGGATTATTCTCTGATAAGAGAAACTTTTCAGGTTTTTCTGCTGCTTTTACCATCATTAGTAATTCCAAATTCCTGTTCCCAGCTTTCAAGATCTCTGTATCTTGCAGTTCTTTTAGTTAACTCAATGTTTCTATCCTGTCAGCAAGCATCAGATTACCTAACGCCTCACATGCAAAATACAGACAGTTTGCTGCATTTGCATGCTTATTGGGCTAACTTGGAACTTAATATTAAAAAAGATCATACTGGAGCACGAGGTGTTTGGGATAGCTTTCTGAAGAAGAGGTTTTGCAAGCTATATCCTTTATATTTTAATTAATTACAGATTTACATTTGAAATAATCCAGGCAGATTACAGCATTTGTCAGAATAACGCAATCTGGTTCACTATGGTTCATCTTAATTGGTTCTCTCCAGTGGTGGGATGCTAGCAGCCTGGTATGCCTACATTGATATGGAAGTGCATTTGGGGCATATAAAGGAAGCTAGGTCTATTTACCGGAGGTGCTATACAAGAAAGTTTGATGGCACTGGCTCAGAAGTATGCACTCGATTCCCTCTTGTTTTATGTTTTACTGTAACTTTTTTATTTTGTTATTTAAGTAGGATTGCTTGACTCATAACAGATTCTTTTGCTTCAGATGCAATTGAAACGGCAGTCTAATAAATGGAAAGTAGAGAAAC
Source organism: Crucihimalaya himalaica (assembly GCA_004349715.1). Lineage (NCBI taxonomy): Eukaryota > Viridiplantae > Streptophyta > Magnoliopsida > Brassicales > Brassicaceae > Crucihimalaya > Crucihimalaya himalaica. The sequence goes on along the minus strand of SMJT01000017.1, from coordinate 662,179 downwards.
CCTGTATAAATGTGGCAACTGCAAAACAAGCACTTAAATTAAGTTTTTTTTTCTGTTTTTAATGGTCGGGGAAGATTTGCATACATGACATCTGAAACATGAGAGCACTGTCTGCCTAAGTTGTCATCTCTAATTTCTAAAAGCCTATATTCATTTCCTAAGAAGGACAATTTTCCAGGACATATGCAAAAGATGGTTGCGCTTTGAAAGGGAGCATGGGAATTTGGAAGATTTTGACCTAGCAGTTCAAAAGGTACTATTGTTTGACTTTTCTAGAAATGGTGAATATTGACAAATTTTGCTGGGTTTGAATTTGTTTGTTAACTCTGATGTGTTAAGTATATTAGATCGATCTGTTATATTATGATTAGATTCATGCCTTCTGCACTGCTCTTGGCTTCGTAAATTCAGTTTCCCTATATCTGACTCTGATTTTCAGTTTTAAGAGTGATGCATTTTGTGATAAAATAACATGCAGAAAAGTTGTGGAAGCTGTAAATTATACGAGTTGCTTGATTTTTGTTCCATAGGTTATGCCACGCTTGGAAGAGCTACAATTGATCAGGTTACAACTGGAGTCTACACCAGTCAAACCACCAGCTGACCTGAAAGAGCATAACCCACAAAAGAGTGCACGTGAAAAGAGAAAAGCAGGACATAATGTAGAAGAAGAGTCTTTGGCTAAGCGGCAGAAGAGGAAGGGTCAAAAAGTGAATGAAGTGGACGTAGAAGGTCAGGGTGCAACTGTACCAAACACAAAAAACGTTAAAGCAGAGAATGGAAAAGCCAATGTGACAAATAAAGAAGAGACTGCAGACGCCAAACCAGTGAAGCCAAAAGTTTATACAGACGAATGTACAGCTTTTCTTTCAAATCTCAGTGTCAAGGTAAGTATATGGGCTTCATGTTTACGAGACGACCTACTGAAATATCATGTGTGAAATTTTCCAATACAAGCTAATACTGTTGTTGGCAGGTACAAGAGGAAGATATACGTAATTTTTTTAGCGATGTTGGTGGGGTTGATTCCATCCGCATTCTCCATCACAAAGACACTGGAAAACCAAGGGTCTCTCTCTCACACACAACTTATGCATGTGATGGCATTTTTTTGCTTTCACTGTTAATAAATCTGGAAATTTCCCCGTTTTCGTGTTACCATGTTCATTTGAAGTCCTGTTGAAACTTAAAATTCCAGCTATCAGATAACTCTTGTCCAAGTATACTGTCTCTTTGTTGGTTGCAGGGGAGGAAATTTTGTAATAGATAGTAAGTTAATAGATCTTTCCATCTGAAATGATTGGCACGAACTATTCACCATAGATCGCAATTAGATGCATACTGCCATTGACTAGCTCCTTCTAGTTTCTGTGTTAGTGAATTATGCCAATATGGTGGCTTAATATGGTCGATGGTCTTGTAATTTGCAGGGACTGGCATATGTTGATTTTGTGAATGATGAACACCTTGCAGCAGCTATAGCAAAGAACAGAAAGATGTTTTTTGGTAAGAAGATCAGTATAGCACGGTCAAATCCAAAGAAGGGTAAAAAGGAATTTACTTGGCGTGGAAATGGTTAGAATTTATCTCTCTTTCTGGTTTTGCTCATAATGTAGCCAGCCATGTAATGAATTTGTAGCTACTTCTGGTGCGAATGATTTTAAGCTGGTATGATTTTACTTCTTTAGATGGTTCTGGGAGCTCAAAGGACCCTTCCCATAATCCTGAGAATGCGAAAGCGCCTCTTGGGGGAGAAACTGTGGGTGAAAAACAAGGAGATGAAGTCCAGGTAAAAGGGAAAAACACGTTCGCTGTCCCAAGAAATGTTAAACCACTTGGCTACACGACCCCCAAACCCAGCGCAGATGAGCCCCCAAAATCAAATGATGAGTTCAGGAATATGTTCCTTAAAAGGTGAGCCTTTTGCTTGGTCCTTGTCTTCCCCTGGATAGCGGATACTACTTGTCTTGCTCTAGTTTTCGGCAGCAAACTTTTGTTGTAGACTGGTAATATCGCTTATGCTACTCTCTCAACATAATTAGATTAATCTTCAATAACTAAACAAATATTTACGTCTGGCAAGAGAACCATGTTTTCAGTCAAATATGGTGTGCAGGGAGATGAGTATGACGCTTTTTATTTTCTTATAACACTTCAGAAGAACAAGGGAACATGATCAAAGAAAAAAATTACAATTTCTCCAGTTTCACAGTTCAAGATATCAACCAAATGGGTTTTATACATGATGTGTACTTTCATTTAATCCATATAAATTATAATCATGTATTTGAGAGCTTTACCAAGTGAATACATGTTTTCTTTGAAGAGAAGGAACTAAAACCCTTGTCATGAAGCAGCTTTTACATGCCAAAAATTTTACCAAATAAGAAGATCGTAAATCATTTCTTGTATTGACAGAACTTAGTACATATAGTAAAGTGGCAGAGCCTGTGGGACCTCTGCAAGATAGTGATAATTTAACGGTCACAAAGTTTGAAGATCCTAAAAAGCATAAAGAAGATTAATAGCAAATGATGTTTTTATATTACTTTTATTGACTTTTTGTTCTTCAACGGTTACAAATTAGTCTCCTGATACAAAACGCAGTGACCATTTTCTCAAGCCTTAAGCATTACCCGATGAAGGTGATGAAAGCAATGAAGAAGCTCAAGTTCTGGTCAAGAAAGAAGAGGAAACGTAAGCAAGCTTGCCCATCACAGCCGCACCATTGCTCTTATGAGTACTCCTCCGTGGCAGCACCAGTTGCGGTTGAGCCCACAGCGCCTCCTCTTTCGTTTTGGCTCGATGAGAGTCAGAGTTTCTTACAGCTAGAGACTTCAGCATTTCCTTGGAATACTCAGTTGCCTCACCAACAAGAAGAAACCATCGTTGAGGCAAACCCGTTGTTGTTGTCTCAAGTGTCTGATCTTCGCATCTACCAGTCTCATCAGCAGTACATGGTTCCGAATCCAACTAGTGGCGTCCCCATTGTAGAACCAGCTACAACCAAGAGATACGTGGGAATATTCGGTTGTGTTATCGAGTTAAGTTCGAGTCTAGTTCGTTGTTTCATCCCGTGATTGAGCAATTATGAATCCGATTTGCGAGAATAATTTAACATCTTTGACGTGTTACATGTATCTTTGCATCTTCCCAATTAAATAATCATCTAGTTAAGTTCATAGTTTTTTAGAAATGTAAAATAAAACTTTGTATTTGCGTCCTCAGTTATATTATTATCTTTATTTTGTAAATTTAAAATTAAAACGCAAACGCAAATGACAAACAACCTTAATAACTTAAATATTTTATGCCGCGGTGATTGTAGTTTGATTTGTATCTCAACATAAATCAAAATGTAATATCTTTTACGAAAGTATCTGATCACTAAATAAGTAATTAAACAAAAAAAAATACTAACTTGAAATATCGAAATTTTTTAAGTTTTATATTTTAATATTCTTTTATGTGAAAAGCCATAGGTTGAAACTCTACTGACAACACAAATCCAAGATCTTAGAGCATCTCCGATGGTAAGTTTCATAATTTAGGTATCTAAGTAATATTATAATAATATATTTAATTTGATTAAATTAAATAATTAAATAATAAAACTAAAACAAATCTGAACCAGTCAATAATTGACACATCATCAAGAGTATCTAAACTAAAAACTCTTAAAAACTCTTTAAGAAACTCCAGATGAGGTTGGCCTAATATTAAAAATATAATAGGTAAAGATAATGTACTTTAAATATCACTTTTTGTTTTGTTTTTGTTTTTCTGAAAACACCACCAAATATATTGGAACAAAAATACCATAACATATTTATGAGGTTTTCTGAATTTTAAAGAAACTTTCCCAGTTCAATTATAGAAAAATATACTAAGAAAATTTGTAATATATGTAAAAAACTACAACTTTTTGTTAATTTGAATTTTCTTTAATACGGTATATAATGTTTTGAAGTTTTCTTTGTGAGATATTTATAATCTTTACTTTTGCTATCAAGTTTTTTCTAACTTTTACCTAACTGTATTTTTCAGTTAGATGATTTCAGACAATGTCGTCCCTTGACATAAGCCGGTTAGTTATTGCTTTTTTAAAATATAAAATTATTTTCTAAAAATATTATTGGTCTACTAAGTATATTTAGTACAATTTCGACGCTTCATATTAAACACCGTAACACCAGCGCAGCCCCTGTCAAGAACTGCATAGTGCAAGCATCGCGTGCATCAGCCATGAACGTTCCAACTCTCTCTGATGTAAACTTAGTACATGTCGTCGTTTTGGTAAAATCCATCAAAATGGTAAGTCCAAGTGGGAAAAGTCTTGGGCATATATATGTTACAAGGAAGTAGGAGGTCAGGTCAGAAAGAGGGCTAGTAATAATCAACTTTGAAACACGTTTGAAAGTCTTAAGGGGAGGCTTAGAATAAGAATGAATTGAAAGAGACCAGCCATCGCCTCTTGACTTCTCAAAACATTGAGCTCGTCAACTACTCCTAATTTGTATATAATACCATTCAGATGAGAGACGAAATAGAGAGAAACAAAACGAAAGAAGAAAAAATGTCATCATCATCTTCCCTGACGCAGAGAAACTCAATAAGTTCGCAGCCAAATGGCTTGCAAGAGCAATCAGAGTCTGCTCCAATGCTAAGGAGACAACGTTCGACATCTCAGCAAGCCATGTCACAGACGCTGACCTCAGCTGCAAACTTAGCCAATCTCCTCCCCACCGGAACACTCTTAGCTTTCACGCTCCTCATACCCGTCTTCACATCCAACGGCTCATGCGAATACGCGACCCGCGTTCTTACCATAGTGCTCTTAACGCTTCTCTCCATCTCCTGTTTCCTCACCTCCTTCACCGACAGCGTCAAGGCTGAAGACGGTAACGTTTATTACGGGTTTGCCACTCGTAAGGGCATGTGGGTTTTTGACTACCCTGACCCTAACGGTTTGGGTTTACCTGATCTTAGTAAATACCGAATTCGGATCGTCGATTGGATTCACGCCGTCTTGTCTGTTCTTGTGTTCGGTGCGGTGGCTCTGAGGGACAAGAACGCCGTGAGTTGTTTTTATCCGGCACCGGAGCAAGAAACCAAGAAGGTTTTGGATATTATTCCGATGGGTGTTGGGGTTATTTGTGGCTTGTTGTTCTTGGTTTTTCCGGCGAGAAGGCACGGTATCGGATATCCGGTCACCGGAGACGGAGGTCGCCGTTAGATTCTTATTTATATCCAAATAGAAATAAAACAATTGATTCTTTTTTTTAATTATGGTTGACTAATTCGTTTATGTGATCATTTCGTGTTGTGATTATCTTTGTGTATTGCTTCTTCTCATACACTTCCTATTTTGATAATGATTGAAATTTTCGTCCTCGGTTGAGTGGAATATTTTTGAGAATTATTTACGCAAGTAATATTATAATATATTTTACCAGGTCATAAACTTGTCATACACTCAGAGGTGCTGAATGCTTTAAAAATGGCTTGTCTAATTGAGTTAACATAAGAAATTAGTCAACTGGTAACTCTGATAATTAAGCACAACACGACTCATGTAAGAGATTAATGGGTTTAGGACTCATACTTCATACTTGTCATGTTTTATTATTCGAGACATACAAATTTGGAATCACAAACAACAAATCCTACAGACTTGGAATCACAAATGAAAAGTACGACGAGAATATATATCATTACTCTGTTATTTGCGAAACTGAAACAAAAATAAATTGACTTAGTCTTGTTAGAAATTTGTGATTGAGCCTACGGGTGCGTTTGGGCATTGCTTCCTCATCTCGTGTATAGTCGCATCAGCCTGCATACATAAATTTAGTTTTATTCAACCTGTCACACATAACTATACAATGGCTAGTGGAAATAAGTTTGCCACTAGCTGATACCTGTGGGTTAAGCTTGTAGCGTCCAACTAAGTCAATGTAATACGGAATTAGCGCTGCCAACCGAACCATACTACACTTCTCAAGATGTGCTTGGACAGTTAATTCTCAAGATATGCTTGGACAGTTAATTCTCAAGATGTGCTTAGACAGTCAATTAAGCTGTCCTTACTCGACCCAGTCATAGAAACTCGTTCATTTCCATAGTGAATTCCGGCTATATGAATATCATGTGCGATCAGCGGCTGCTATGTGCATAAATTTCACCATCTTCACAAGCATTGATCGCTCTCTTTTTTTGGTTGCTTCTCTCAATTCCATGCACATAGTCTCGTTTCTTTCCTCTCCCTGATTTGCTCATAAGATACAAGTACCTATGTCTCATCCCCATCAATGGATGCTTCTCTATTAAGAAAACTTTGTGGTAAGCTTCCCTTAGGACAACAGTTTGGGTCCGAATCTTGTGCGACATATAAAATATACCCGGGTGGTGCACTAAAGCCTTCTTGAACCTTATCCCGAACCCTAAATACTCACCTAAGCAAAGTATATTGTCTGTCTCAGTCTTCTTCGATACTAAGAGACACAGAAGCTCATGAAGTACTGCGACCGCCCACTTCTCAGCCTGATCGCTACTCTGCCCCAAGTGAAATGCGTTCTCATAGGGTGAGATGTAAGGAAGATTTTGCCATTGTTCTACCCAATTCTTCACCCTTTTATCCAACTCGTACCCTTTGGGGAAATTCATCGAATATCTTATGCGCAAGCCCTTTTTCACACGAAACCCATCAATGATGGCTTCTCTTCTCTCCATTTCCGACACAGGGAGGCTGTTCCGCCGCGAAGAAAGCCCCAAAGCAAGCGTCTTTTCACCCGTTAGACGATCTATGATCTCCGTTACTTCAAAATAATCTGGGTAATCGCCAATCAGTGAAGTAACGTAATCATGAGGGAGACCCAAATCGAACCTGAAACGATCGACGATATTGAGAGGAAGACTTCCGGCTCCCGTTAGCATCAATAATTTGGTCAATCGTTGAATGGTGACGTTGCGGTGAGGCGGGGAGAGGTGAATCGTCTCTTCTTCTTTGTGGAGGGCTAGAGCTTGGGGAGTGAGGCGAACGTGAAGAGGAAGAGAAGGAGAAGGCTGATAAGTGGTGAAGACAGATGGGTATTTCTGGAAAAACGCGGCGGCGGTAATGGGGAGATTGACGAGAGGCTTGAGGAGTGAGAGAGAAGAGAGAGGGAGTGATTTGGACGGAGACGATACGATTCGATCCTTGAGAGAGAGAACTTGTTTGAGGTTTTTTTCTCGCTGAACAGCTTCGTCGAGGTATGGGTCACAGACCCATTTGACCCTGGCGTCTACGAAGGTGCGTCTTTGTTGCAGAGCTCTCGCCAGCTTTGTGGTTGCAGCTGCCATTAGAGCTCAGTGCAAACTTCTGTAATTTTTCGCTGCGGTTATGTACGTGACAAATCAGGAATAGAGTTTAGTGTTTGAAATGCAATTACTGAATTCTTTTGAAGTTTCGATCATCACTGGCCCCGTGATTCTGTGTTATTCAGCAACTCTAGAGATGACTGCCATTTACAATTTGTATAACTAACTAGGATGTTACTTTCTTCAGTTAACAAGAAACCAGGCCCACAACTTTAAAACTCAACTTATGATTCAAAGAGGTTCTGTAGGATTATCGGAAACACTGCCTCGGTGCCACTATGACGGAAATGGTAGCGAAGTAAAAAATCAACTGCTAGTAGTATTATTCATGGAAGTAAGAAAATTTATCTAATGGAACGAACTAAAAACGGGAGTAGAAGCTATTCCAATGGCAAACATGAGAGAGATGTCCCTATGCTGGAGTCTAGTGACCGCGACTCATCTTAACTTTCGGCATTGACTTTTTCATCTGGCGTGCACGTTCCTTCGCTTCTTTCTTCCTTAGAGCCTCAGCGCTAAGCTTTGCCTCTGCCTCCTCCAATATTTTCTTCTTTTCGGCTTTCTTTCTCAGCAATGCCTCTTGTCTCACATTCTGAAGTTCCTTGTACGCTTCCTGAGCCGCCTTTTGTCTAGCACCATCAGTTTTGTTCTTTGCCTGCATACAGCAATTTTAATTTATTCAACCTGTCACACTTACCAAAAGTATGACACGTGATAAAAGGTTTGCCCCTATACCTGTGAACTGAGCTTGTAGCGTCCAATTAAGTCAATGTAATACGGAATTAGCGCTATCAACCTACTCATATCATCCATGTTTTTAGCATCAGGCAGAGCAAACTTGAAAAGCAGCATCTTCCTGTGTTTGCCAGGATGTTGATCCGAAAAATGCATTGAGATGAAATACTTCCCAAACTTTTCGAAAGACTTGTCACCAAAAACCTGCAGAGCGCAATTGCATCAGTGAAGTCTGATTAGTACAACACATAATTTGAGGAGATACAAAAACCCACGCATCAATAAGCAAAGTTAAACTAACTAAGTCCAATAAAATCCATTTCCCTTTTCCACATCTACAGACATAGATAGCGCGAGAGGGTGACGATAATCACGCACCGATTCACTCAAGGCAACTGTGTCACTCTTGACAAAGAAAATTGAGATATATACTCTAAATTTACGAAGTAGCCATACCGCACCAACGGCATAGGCTAACGGTCATGTATGCAAGCTAGTTTTTGATTAGTGATCAAACATCAGAGAAAGACGCAGTATCAAATGGTCTTTTGAAACTTTTAATGTATGCTAGAGGAACATCATACACACAAAAAGTTCACCCTTATAACATTCCGAACTTAGGTAGCGATCCTTCAACATATCAGTACTATCGGGCCTATATATATCATGACAAGAGGAACCTAGGAATTTTGCAGTACATCACAAATCTTCACACTACATCTCTGTACAGTTTGACAGAGATACAAACTAATTGGACTCGCACCAAAAAGGGAAGATGATATGGTTCTTAGCATAAGGAACAGCCCAGCTATAGTTCCAAGCTAACTGATCATTGGAGTTCTTCCTCTGATCAAGCACCTCCTTTCGGAGTAAATATAACTCATTTTTCTTATTCAACAAGATTAGAGAAAATCCAAGTCACTAATGAGGCCAGGGCATATAAGGATTGAAGTGAAAACCAGTTAAGTCTCTCAAAACTTCCTATGAACTTTCATGTTCAACCAGCAAATGTATAGGCTGAAGTTCAATAAGAAACTAAACTAAACTGCTATCATTGTCAATCATCAAACTACTAGAAAACCCAAAAAGATTCAGCATCTGACCTGATCAAGTACAACATCTGTGATCATATCCCCAGCTACCTCCTTAGACTCAGAGACCACAGCTAACTCCTCCGATACCCACTTCCTCCCCCCGGGAACGGGCACCATCCCTCCAAATCTCTGCAGATCCCTCAGCTCCTTGTGCATCGTTTTCGCCGCCTTCTTCCTCGCCATCGCAAACACAATGTGATCCATAGCTTCATCATTCATATACACCTCAAAACTGATCTCATCTTTACAAGGAACCACCGAGTTAAAAAGCCTCGAGATCAGATCGTGTCTGCTCTTAAGCTCAATGGTCGCCAACAACCCATGGCAATACCTACGCCCACTGGCGTAGAACTTAAACACATTCGTGGCTTCTTTAAGCAACAACGGCGAATCCTCTCCTTCACCAACTCCCAGTAAACTAAAGTTTTTCTCAAAGATCGTATCTTTAAGACCAAATTTCGAAGCCCAAGCCAAAGCAAGATTTTCATTCTCACGTCTTCCAGTGAAGTAATTGATCGCGTAACCAATCAAGATAGAGACACAAACGATCTCCACCGCGTACGATTGCTTCTTCTTCGGAACGTCAGTATCTGCAGTTTCTGAAGCAGACTCAAGATCTGGCGTCTGTGGATCGGAATCGGAAGGAGTGGCGTTATCGGAAATAACCGGAGATTCAGTCGATTTCTCCTCCTCCGGCAACCCTTCGAACTCATCTTCATCCCAGTAATCGAACGAGATGGACGAAGGCTTCACGGTCTGAGTCGGAGGATCCGATTTAGGTACCGGAGTAGAATCAGATTCGGAAGATGGTTCCAGATCTAGAACCGTTGACTCAGACTGAGTCAGAAGAGGAGGACGAAGCGAGTGGTGAAGCTCACTGGAATCTTCTAAGACATCGTCGTCCTCAGCATCGAAACCTTCGAATTCGGAAGAAGATGCGTGAACACGATGATGAAGGCAGAGGAAAGCGATCAAAGCGATGGAGAAGAAAGAAACGAGACGATTCATTGTTGGATCCGTAGAGAAGAACTCTCAGCTCCGAGAAAAGTTAGAAAGAGTTTAGTCGTGCACTCCTGCTTCGCCACCAAAGCGTAAATACCACATCTTTATTTTTTTCTTGTGTTCCAGAAATTATTATTAAGAAAATAACAAACTCTACTTATAAAATTGGGATTACAAAGCAAAATGTCATTTTACCCATTAAATTAGTCCGCATTACGACATACCACAAATTTTCTTATTTTTGTTAGGTAAGTAAACAATTTTCTTTTGGCTTGAATCTTTTGATTTATTGTGTCGGATGTATGGTGGTCTTATGGTTAGGATCTACCACAAATCAACCCCAAGGTTTTATAGCACGCATGTTAAAATATACTCCGGTGTATTCATTTTTTCTAGTGTTGCCTGAGTTTATAGGATGTCAATAAAAAGCAAACAAATATAGGTGGATGATGCCGAGCAAACAATCAAACATAAACAAGTATACAGAATATATTTTTGTGTTGATTGACTATCAATTAGAAAAAAAAAGAATTTAGAATTGCCGAGATCCCATACGGATGAATGTTATGGACCATAACTTGTCATTTAAGAGCCGCCCTAAAAGCAACAGTCACAAATTAGAGACCAAACCTCCCTTCGAATTGATCATTTTTAAATAAACGATCAATATGTGGAAGAACCAACTTCCCACATAGTATATACTCACAATGGTTTAAGACACCAAAGTATTATAAATTTTTAAGAAGTTGATGCATGGTCTCACTCACGAATAACATACGTACGTTATCATCTTAGTTCATAGGTTAGTTAGGCGAATGACTGATATACTCCAATCTGCATATTCTCAAATCTACCTTACTCCAAAATGATCCACTTTACTCCTCACTCTTAATGAAACTTGTTTTCCCCATTTTACTCTTATTCTTCACTAATCAAAACACTCCACACCTCTCCAAATATTTTCTAACCAAAACACACACTCGGCCGGCCCACATGAGAGACTTCATTCTCTTTCATACACATGTCAACTTAGTATTAGTGTAAAATTTTGTTTTTAAATCAAATATTGCATGATTTAAGTTACTAATTAAATTGTTTATAAGTTACTTTTTTACTTTTGTTTTTACAATTCATAAAATAAAATTATCTATATATCAAGTTCCATTATGCATATATTTAAATTATATTAATTTTATTTTTCATTGAATTACTTACGATTAATATAAAATAATAGATTAATATTATATTAGTTAATACAATTATAATTTTGTTTGTTACTATTTTTATAAATAAATTATTGAATATATTTAATATGTAATTTAATATGTTTTAAAAAATATTCATAAATTTTTCATACCTTTTTTTATAATAGGTAGCTCTGATTTGTTTATTTATGTATTTCGTATGTAAAACTGGAAAAACTAGAAAAACTCATACTTATTTTTGAGAAAATATCCAAAAAATAACAACAAATGTTTTTACGAAATATCCTACCAAACGATTATATATTTGATAATGGTTTTTGCTAAACAACCACAAGTTTATATATATTAATTACTAAAATAAATAAATTTCATAATTGCTTATAAGATACATAACAACTTCCATATAAACCCTTATACTTTTATGATGACTTTGTTAATGTTAACAAACTTTTAATTCATGAGATCTATATAATGTCTATCGAAACATATTAGATCATGAAAATCTTTGGGCTAGATTTATAAATCATATAGTATTTGGTAAAACTAAAAAATATTTGTTTGAAGGTGGTTAAACAGAAAAAAAATTTAAAAAATGGCAAAAGTTAAACTGTGTGATTTTTGGTAAAACAGGATTATTAGACAAAACTATCATTTTAATTTTCATGTGCGTGGTCCCCACAATATCTCAGATTTACAAGTTTCAACTAGTCAAAATCCATGTGTGGTCCCCATAAAACCAAAAAATTCTAGTTTTATACTAGTTATACCAAGTATATGTCGACTTCTTTTTTTCCTAGCATCCATGCATCCCTATAGTTGTAGTTTAATTGTTTTATTTTATGTATAAAGATGATTTATTTAATTTTTAATTCGACCAATGTGGGCTCAACCTTCATTAGAATGGAGCTCAGACGAGAATTGGTAAATGACAGGATTACCACTGTAACACCCTGCCTTACATCGAGTTATGACCTGAGAACTATTTGTTAGAAGAAAACATCATTGAGTGGTAATAGGTTTCATGACTTACAGGTCCATCAAGATCAGAAACATGAGAGACAGTGGTTCCAGAAGCAGCACCGAAGGTCGCGCCATGGCCACCGTGCTTCTCCGGAAGTTGTTAACACGAGACGACTCTTATCTTTGGCCGCGTCTCTCCCTCTCCACTCAGTCCTCTCTTAAACTCGTGATAGTCGTCATTGTCAGCGACATCGCTTCTCTGATTTCGTGGATAAGACAAGACACCATGCTTTGTTAAGCAATTCTCCTCGCATCAAGAAATTTTTTCTAAGATGTGATTACAAAGATGACAAATCTCGGGACTACTCGAAGACGATCCGCTGTCACGGTGAGTCCCCGAGATTCAATGTTGGTCGATGATGACGATGATGATCCATCAACGAAAGGAGTCGACGGTGGATGATGCCATCTCGGTTTGGCAAATCTGATTTTTGGTTGGTTAGTGTTTCGTAAATGAGTCCGAGACAGAGCGAAGAGGTTAGGACTTGCTTTGTTGAGGTCAAGCGAGAGTCTTGGAAGGTCATCGATCTCGTGGCCAGAGGAAGCGATGAAGAGAGTGAGACACGTGAAGAAACAAAGCACGGATAGAGAGGGGAAAAATAAACGAGAAAAGAGGGTTTTTGGGGTTTTACAAGCGCAATTAGTAGATAATCCAATTAAACGGAGAAGAAAAATCATAGAATCTGAAATTTTCACATTTGTTATAGCTGAGAATAAGATAGAAAGGAAGAAGACGAAGAGGAAAGAGAAAAAGGGGGAAAGAAGAGATAAAATAAATAAAAAAGAATTGTGAATGGATGATCCGATTGGGTTATTATCTGGGTGGATAATAGATGGTTGGATCTGTAAATTATAAGAACGGTTTTTTTGTAATCTACTCATTTTTTATATTTAAAATAATTCTAAAAGAAATACGTTTAATAAGGAGAGTATATTAGCCACTTTATGTTTAATGAGGAGTATCTCAGCCATTGATTCTAGGTTAGTTACGGATATAGCTATCTACGTGAGGTCATATCATATATATATAGCTTCTAGTTCTTTTCATATGTTATAAATAAATTCTTAATTACACTTTTTCTTGATTATTAGAAATAAGTAACCATTGTTGACAAAAAAAAAAAAAAAAAAAAAGATTAATAAGTAACTATTTACTCTTGGTTTCTTTACTTTGAGTTTATGAAGATTTAACTCTATTTCTCTACGTTCCTTTGTAAACTCTTTTCCATCTCCATCGGTTTGGACAACTAATTAGGATGTGTTTTTTTAATTAATGTGTGGTTGAAAAAAAAAAGATAACGATGTTGTATCTTAAATTCTTAACTATTGATATTTTTGAAAATGAACAAGAAATTACTGTATTTTAGCAAATTATACATAAATTCATGATACTTTTGTAAATCCCATAAATAATCTCTTATAAAAGTGCGAAGCCGCATGTTTAACATATGCATATAAGGATTATAATATCCTTCGAAGAAAAAAAACTAATCATACGAGAATCACGTGGAAAGAAGAAACATCACACTAGTTTCTGCTCATCTCAGCCTCGTAGAGGTTGGTGTTGAATGCTATATATATGTGTATACATGAGATTTGGATTTAGATCTCAAACCAACCAATTAGATGGCTTCCCACGACCGCACTCTTGGTCTTCTTCCTCTGCTCTTCATCATCTTCATCTCTTCCTCCCACGTTGTTCTTGTTTCACCCACACCTTCACACAAACTAAAATCCGCCAGTACCATAAGAAAACTCAACCGGAGGGGACCTTATATCGGCCTTGTGACAGTCTTTGAGACCGAAGAAGATGCTTTTCTCCGAAGTGTTGATTTCAGACCCGACCCAACTCATCCCTTCTTGGATCTCTCTGGTAGCTACTGAACTTAATTTACCACTTGAATCGATTTTGTTTTTCAACTTTTCTATCTTAAGAGTGATCTTTTGTTTTAGTTAAATGGTAGTAAGTTGAAAATGTAAGTAGTTTATTATAATGAGTACATGAATGCAGGAAGACGTTTTCGGATTGGGAAGATTCATGGAAAGAAGGTTGTGTATGTCAGATGTGGGATAGGATTGGTGAGAGTATTGACTCAAATAAAAGAGTTTATTTGGTTATTACATCTTTCCTTAAAAAAGTAGTATACATTAGGGATGAGTCATGAGCACATGCCAAGTCAAGGTGTGGGCACAGACCAAATCTCGGATCCAAATAACTTAGATTAAAATAATTGAAATGATAATAAAAAAATATATAAATATATTATCACTACGTAAAATAAAATAGTATTTCCATAAATGTTTTATAAAACATATTTATTCATCATTTAATATTACATACTTTGAAGATTAATTGCGAGAACGACTGTGGTATACCAATTATTGGACTCAAAAGTCAAAAGCTAATACATTTTGAATTCAATTATATTCGCAATATTGATTAAGGCATATTAATATACTTAAATAATTTTTAAATCCATATGAAAATATCAAAACAACCCTTATATAAAAAGGTGATGGTAATTATTATTAAAATAAAATTGTAGGTGAACGCAGCAGCAGCAACACAACAGATGATAGATGTGTTCAGTGTGAAAGGGATTGTGCATTTTGGGATTGCAGGAAATATAAACAACTCAATGTCCATAGGAGATGTGAGCATTCCTAAGCAAATCACGAATGCTGGCTTGTGGGATTGGCTGGTAAATATAAAATCACATTAGTTTTGTTATTGGTATTTTTATTGTTTATCCTTCATATTTTCTGATGATTTTGGTTATGAGTAAAATCAGAATCCAGACAAAGCAAAGGGAGGCGAGGATGTAGCGTACTTAGATGTCGGGAACTATAATGTTCCACAAGGAGATGGCAACAACGAGTTAGGGACTATTGGATATAGTTATGAGGAATTATATTCAGTCAATGGTCCTATCAATTCACCTCAGAAAGTGTTTTGGATAAATACAACTCAAGAGTGGCTTCATCTTGCAGCTGATCTAGAGGTTTGTTAACAATGATACATTTATATATTGGTTAGATTAGAATTTTGCAATAGTTCCATTGTTGAAGGTTTGTTCTTTATCTATAATATGGGTGCAGAAGATGGAGCTTGTGCAGTGTGTGAATTCAAGTTTATGTCTTCCAGAGAAACCAAAATTGGTGATTGGATTAAAAGCAGCCACTGCTGACATATTTGTGGATAATGCAGCCTATAGAAATTTCTTATACAATACTTTTGGGGTATCCTCCTCAGATATGGAGAGTTCTGCAGTGGCTATGGTAAGATTGATCATATTATTCATGTTTGATTCATTATTATTTGATTTAAACTGATATTTTGTTTGTTTGTGGCAAGACGTGCGTATCAAATGGGTATCCAATAATTGTGATAAGGGGTTTATCAGATTTAGCTGGAGTAGGAGATAACACTGTTAGAAAATTTGGATCTTTGGCTGCCACTAACACTGCAAAAGCTGTTTCAGAGTTCATAAAGAAGCTCCCACCATCCTACAACACTAATCCCTACGTGTAACCTCTTGTTATGAATGTTTGAATCTGTATTTTCTTTTATTAAATAAGTAATTCAGCTTCTTTGCCGTTAATAATAATAAATTTAAGTAATTCAGCTTCTTCTTATATATATTGAACTCTTTTTTTCAACATAACTTTTTCAAGAAAACATAAAAGACAATTTTTAACGATTGTCTTTTTGAAAATAAAAACAAGAAATAATTGTATTGTATAGCAGTGTACAAATATATGTTTATGATATATTTGTATATCCAATAGATTTTATTGGTCCAGTATACAAAATAAATAGTGCGCAGCCGCATGTTTAGTGAAACGAGAATCACGTGGAAAGAAGAAATATCTTACTACTAGCTGGTTTCTGCTCATAACAGCCTAGTAGAGGTTGGACTTGGATGCTATTATTATATATCATATATGCGTACGCATGAGCTGTGGATTTAAATCTTAAACCAAACAATCAGATGGCTTTCCAGGACAACACTCTTTGTCTTCTTCCTCTGCTCTTCATCATCTTCATCTCTTCCTCACATGTTTTGCCTGTTTCACCCACACCTTTACACAAACTAGAATCCGCCATAACCATCAGAAAACTCAACCGGAGAGGACCTTACATCGGCCTCGTGACGGTCATTGAGACAGAAGAAGATGCTTTTCTCCGCAGTGTCGATTTTAGACCCGACCCTACTCATCCCTTCTTGGATCTCTCTGGTATCCACTGAGCTTACTTACCACTACTTGAATTAAGAGAGTGATCTTTTTTATTTTGGTTAAATTGACATAAGTTCCTTTGAGACGAAAAGTAATTAGTTTATGATTTTATGAATGCAGGAAGACGTTTTCGAATAGGGAAGATACACTTAAAGAAGGTTGTGTATGTCAGATGTGGGAGAGGAATGGTGAGTTATTACCACAACATTATATTGACCCAAACAAAACACAACAAGAGATAAGAGTTTGTCTGGTTATATATATCTTATCTAAAAAAGTAGTACACATAGTAGGGATAAGCACAACCATATCTAGGTGTGGGCATAGACCACAATAATTGAAATGACATGAGAAACCCTATATTAAAACCACAAAATAAATGAATATAAAAATAAAATTTTCAAAAATATTTTTGAACATATTTATTCTTCTAGATGTGAGTATCATAATCTTTAAAATTAAAATATCCGGATCCGAAAATTCCAGAAAATGATGATATTTTTAAAACCAATACAAAATTAGTGGACTCAAAAATCAAAAACTAGTACATTTTATATTTAATTCGCAACAATATATTGAGTAAAATATTAATTGGGGAATATGAAAAGTATCAAACTGGTCAACACTTGATAAAAAAGGGAGATAGTAATTGTTATTGAAATCTTTTGTAGGTGAACGCAGCAGCAGCAACACAACAGATGATAGATGTGTTCAATGTGAAAGGGATCGTGCATTTTGGGATTGCAGGAAATATGAACAACTCAATGTCCATAGGAGATGTGAGCATTCCTAAGCAAATCACGAATGCTGGCTTGTGGGATTGGCTGGTAATTATAAAATCACATTAGTTTTGTTATTGATACTTTTATTGTTTATCCTTCATATTTTCTGATGATTTTGGTTCTGAGTAAAATCAGAATCCAGACAAAGCAAAGGGAGGTGAGGATGTAGCGTACTTAGATGTCGGGAACTATAATATTCCACAAGGAGATGGCAACAATGAGTTAGGGAGTATTGGATACAGTTACGAGCAACTATATTCAGTCACTGGTCACATCAATTCACCTCAGAACGTGTTTTGGTTCAATACAACTCAAGAGTGGCTTCATCTTGCAGCTGATCTAGAGGTTGTTAAGAACAATACATACTGATCATATTATAAATTATACAAAAAAATGGTTCCAGTCTTAAACGACGGTTCTTGATATGGTATATGGGTGCAGAAGATGGAGCTGACGCAGTGTGTGAATTCAAGTTTGTGTCTTCCAAAGAAACCAAAATTGGTGATTGGATTAAAAGCAGCCACAGCTTACATATTTGTGGATAACGCAGCCTATAGAAATTTCTTATACGATACTTTTGGGGTTTCCTCCTCAGATATGGAGAGTTCTGCAGTGGCTATGGTAATTATTCATCTTTGAATCATTACTTGCACTTAATTTCGTTTGTTAAGTGATATGTTTGTGTTTTGATTTGACCAGACATGCGCATCAAATGGGTATCCCATAATCGTGATAAGGGGATTATCAGATTTAGCTGGAGTAGGAGGAGATAACACTGTTCATAAGTTTGGATCTTTGGCTGCCACTAACACTGCAAAAGCTGTTTTGGAGTTCATTAAGAAGCTCCCACCGTCCTAATTCATACGTGTAACCTATTATCATGAATGTTTCAATCTAGTTCTCTAGTTCATATCAACGAACCCGTGACAGCAAATAATTTGGATTGATCGTAACAATGACACTATACAGTATTAGGGAGTGTTGATCTGATATAACTGTGAATGCAAACATTAGAAAAATTGCAAAATTCAGACTTAAAAACTCATTCTTGTGACGATGGTCTTTAAAGGCTCGTAAGAGAAAGGATGTATATATATACCTTACAGGTAGAGCCAAGTTGTTAACTTGTTATGATTAGGGTTTGACATCTCTCCTTGAATTATCCTCGTCATCGTCATCGGAACTCTGGCTTTGATCATCGTCAGAGGGAGGGGAAGGATCGAGACGGGCGGCGTCAATAGCCCACTGAATCAGCTTCTCCACTTCAGCATCTTCTCCAATTTCATCACTATCTTCTACGATTTGATCCTGAAGAAGAACAGACTTCGAAACAGAGGATGAAGAAGACGCGGAGGAGGGGAGAGAAGTCTTCAGAGCCGCGAATCTGAGCATGAGATTGTCTGGAGTTTCTTCAACCACATCCTTCGTTTTCGTCGGCCGTTGTTTCTGTCGGTGCTGATGATGATCTTTATTCTTTTGAGATTTGAGTGCGAGAAATCTAGAATGGAGATCTGGATCTAAGTAATCGGAAGAAGATCGAGAGGTGTGAGAATCAACAGAGAGCTTGAGTATCATCTCATCTTGAGCAGCTAAGAGCAACTGTTCTACTTCGTCTTCTTCCTTGCCTCTCCTCATCTCCGACTCTCTTCTCTTTCTCGAGTCTGTTGACAATTAAAATCAATCAATTCTAAAACCGGATTAGTTGACCAAAAAAAAAAAAAAAACGAGATTGATTGACTTTAGATTACAAAATCCGGTTTAATATTGGTTGGACCGGTTAAATCATCTAATGAATGATACACATCAATTTCATTTTTTATCCTATACTCGCCGCTGCGGAGATCTCGAGCGTCTCCATTGCTAGAAACACGTCTTTCTAGCAATACTGATTAAGATTTTGATACAGGGAATTGGTGAAGAGAAGTTGTTCGTGTGTAAAGAGGAGGAGAACGTGTGAAACCTGCCACGTGAAGAAGAACGTTGGTGATTTCGAATTCATGTTGTTAGTCGAACTTTCTATGGATTATGTTGGGTTTCTCTCATCTTGAGAACTGGCAAGTGATTGAATCTGTGTTTGTCTTGAACTCTGATTCGATTTATTGAAGCTGTGGTTTGTTTGTTATTAGATCTCTAACTTTTACAACTTATTAATTCAATTTTTGTTAACATCAGTAATATTGATTACAAAGCTCTCTTATTAATCCAACTTTTACAATTTAGTAATTCAATACCATGACAAAAACCATGGTGATATTTTCACAATAACTTACAAGCTACGAAGCTTTCCTGAAGCTGATACGGTGAATCTATATTTTTTATGACGTTTCTTCCTTTGATATT
The DNA here is from genome assembly GCA_004349715.1 of Crucihimalaya himalaica. Taxonomy (NCBI): domain Eukaryota; kingdom Viridiplantae; phylum Streptophyta; class Magnoliopsida; order Brassicales; family Brassicaceae; genus Crucihimalaya; species Crucihimalaya himalaica. Next base: position 642,403 of record SMJT01000017.1, on the reverse strand, counting down.
AACAAAAGTTAACTATACTTTGACATAATCATCTTGATCACTCTATTTTTCTAAAACATCTCACGGTTGATATGATGTTTGATTTTGTTTCTCTTCTTTAGGATGCTTGCTTTTTACGGCTCAATCAACATTCACTAATAAAGCCGAGAAATATTTTCAGTAAATTTATTTTTTCTCTCAAAATATTTATAATCATTACCTTTTCTATCAAGTTTTTTCTAACTTTTACCTAACTGTATTTTTCCGTTAGATGATGTTCAAACAGTTCTGTTCTTTGACAAAAGCCACACAAGCGATTGGTTTAATGCTCTTTTCAAAATATAAAATAGTTTCTAAAACACTAATAGTCAACTTTGTACATTTCGTACACTTCATAGTTTTCAATCATTTTAATGCAAATATATTACTAATTTGTGAGCTTTTCATGTATTTTTAGTTTTTTAACATGAATTCTTTTGTTAAATCATATAAAGTTATATGTTTTTAGATTCATTAAGTAATTTAAACAAATAAAAAACTTACAAATGTTAATTTATTTTTTCAAAAAAATTATATATATATATATATATTTCTGAATTATATATTATTATAATAAACTAATAAGAAACTTACTTTTATTAATAAAAACTAAAAATAAAATTTGTTTTTTAAATATCATATTTTTCATTTCGCTTAAGAATATATAAAAGTTTGAACCGACCATATGTTCAGATAGCAGAGTATGAAGGAGACCATGAGTACCATGAAAGTATGTTTCTATTTGCTTTCGGTTCCTCTATTTTCTCAATTTTTTCACTTCTAATACTTACTTTTTTTTTAAAGTTAATCTAGGCAAAATAAATTTAAACCTCTCTATATCAAATATGTATGAAATATTTGAAGACATGACAATAATAAGTATGAAGTTTCCTCTAATAGTTCCTCATATTATATTCTCACCAGCACTGCTATCAAAACCAGCCTCACCAAAACTAGTCTTAAAAATATTGTACTGATAGTGAAGATTTTAAGATTGGAAGCTTCTAAAGACCCCATGCATACTAGAGAATGATGATGAATTAGACTCGGATGAAGTTTTCTGATGTAAACTTGGCTCCTTGTATTGCGACCGTTGGTTCGTGGATCTTCATCAATTTTTTTAAAATTGTCTAGTAATTAGGCTCATTTTATTTTAATTTTATGTTAAAAAAGCCTAAATTTTTATTTTAAAAAAATATCAAAAAAATCTTAAGTTAGGCCTAAAAACTTGTAATTTTCACTTGTTTTTTAGAAATAGGTCCAAAATATTATTTTTTTTTGAGAAAAATATACCTAAATATTAAAAAAATAAAAATTCTCATAATAGGTCCTAAATTTTTTTTTTACCCTAAGACCTCTAATTATGTTGGGCTAACTATGCAGAGTTCTCCACCAAAAAAAAATTATTCGTGGAGGTGCATATATCTCCCAGATTATCAGCAGTTTAAATGATTTATATTTGAGTTTTTATCATCATATTATTGAGAAGATGATAACCAGTCTTAACTAAAAGCTTCCATTTCCTGTATAGATCTAATTAAAAAAACATAGAGATGAAACATAAAACAACAATTAATTTGAAGCCAAATTTAACTTCTAAAATGACAACTAATTGAAAGAGAGCTGAGTAACAAAGATTCAAGACTAGTAAATACTGAATTCTTTGTGAGCTAATGAAACCGGATTGACTTTAGATTACAAAATCCGGTTTAATATTGGTTGGACCGACGCCTAACTTGCGGGCAGACGATGTCTTTTCTCACGCGGGTTAGGTTCCAAAGTCCCGTGAGATAAGTTTAATCTCCACCGTCCGTTGGAAACTCTGATTGTTTCCATGCCATTGATTTTGACCAAAAATTGCCAACCAATCAGTTTGGCCCAATAAGAAAAGGCAAAAAACCTGAATTTCAAAATTCATAGACCTTATTTTGGTATTTCCCATGTGATAAAATAAGATCAAAATGTGAAACACGATGGTTCCTAGAAGAAGGAAGAGATTTGCAACAGAGCATTATAAAAAGGCAAAGCAAGAGGGGAGACAAAGGATAAGAAACTGTGAGTGAATTTTAAGAAAAAATGGGAAGCGAAGGAGGATCATCGACAGTGAGGAAACCAAGGTTTTTGTGTCTCCATGGATTTCGTACGAGTGGGGAGATAATGAAGATACAGCTTCATAAATGGCCTAAATCTGTAATCGACCGACTAGATCTCGTGTTTCTCGACGCACCTTTTCCTTGTCAAGGCAAATCTGATGTTGAAGGCATCTTCGATCCTCCTTATTACGAGTGGTTTCAATTTAACAAGGTCCCTTTTGGGTTTTTACCACTTTATTCATTCGATTCGTGTCCTGTGTGTGTATTTACGTTGGGATTTTTTAAAATTCAGGAATTCACCGAGTATACGAATTTCGAGAATTGTTTGGAATATTTAGAGGATCGTATGATCAAGCTTGGTCCCTTTGATGGTCTTATTGGGTTTTCCCAGGTAATCTCTCTACATTTGTAATTTTGATTCAATAGTCTGATTTTTGCACTCTCTTTGAAACTCCAAATTTGAGTTTTCTCTATGTAAATTTTTGCAGGGGGCAATTTTGTCTGGGGGTTTACCAGGACTGCAAGCTAAGGTACGTGTCTATTAACATACCCATAATCATAAACAATGGCTTTTTTCTGAATATTGTTTGTATTTTGCAGGGACTTGCACTCCAGAAAGTGCCAAAGATTAAGTTTGTCATAATCATCGGAGGAGCTATGTTCAAATCCACGAAGCTGATAGAGAATGCTTATTCGTCTTCCTTGGAAACTCTCTCCCTCCATTTTTTAGGTATATTTGATGATCTATGATGATGATTTCTCAATTCGTTTGCCAAATCCTTCAAAAGGCTCATTCATTGATGTTCGAATCTGGTTGCAGGAGAGACGGATTTCTTGAAACCTTACGGAATCGAGCTGATTAAATTCTTCAAGGATCCGGTTGTCGTTCATCATCCCAAAGGCCATACCGTCCCGAGGCTTGATGACAAAAGCTTGCAGAAAGTTACGGGGTTCATTGAGACCATTGAGCATCTGGTGAGGGAGGAAGACAAGAATGGTGAAGAAACTCATAGTAAGCCAAAATAGAAAAGCTTACAAATGTTATGTATAACGAATAATTCTTTCGAAAATAATCCTCAAATGGCTGTAAATAAATCTGGCAATGCTTGTGAAAAAAACCATTATTACCACACAGACAATAATAGACGACTGATTCTTTCGTTGATTTTTCATTACCTTTTCTTCCTTCGTGGCTACACAACCAAATCAAATGGCAAAACAATCATGCAGTGTATCTGAAGCACTTTACAATTACAAACACATTCTCTTCTGCTTGCTAGCTCTCTCCAAGCATGGCCCTCATTTGCACCCAAGTTTTTTTTCATAAAATTGTTACAAACTTTGGAGCATCCTTTCTTGGGCCATCAAGGGACCGATACAAGTACAATGTCTCAACATAATCCCCAGTGACAGTGTCGTCATCATCATCATCTGACCCAAACACCTCCACCACTACATTAGGCAGAGCATGAGCAACATCCCTGCAGCCTCCCCGGGATAAGACACATGACGACAACCAAACAAACCTCATATTGCAATACCGATGCAAACCAGAGCGCAATCCCACATCCCCAAAGGGACTGTCCCTGATTTCAAGCTTTTGTAGTTTAGGACAACCCTCAAGAACATACCTCAGAGCCTTGTCACTGTTCCCAGCAAAAGCCACAGATAGCGTACGGATCAGTTTCCCATATTCTCCTATATAGCTAAAAGCTTCATCTGTTAGTAACCCAGATACTGCAAGTCTGGTTAGCTTCTTGCAGTTTTTAACAATGGCACCAAATCCATCGTCCATTGGCTTTCCTGTAACGTGGTCAGGCCTATGGCGACCCATTATGCAAAGCCTAAACACGGTCAGCTGGGGACAGTTCTCAGACATGGCTGTCACAGCTGCATTAGTCATCCGCTGGCAAAAGTACAGGATAGACTCTAGTTTCCTACAGCCCTCTGAAATTGCTTGGAGGCCTACGCCCGAGATAGGACCCTCGCTGTCTTCACGAGGATCGAAAGGAAAAACCCGAAGCTCACGGAGCTCTTTGCATGTAGCTGCCACTTCCCGTAACCCTTCATCGCATATCGAGTCAAGAGCCTGCGTTATAATAGTTTCAGGATATGCATGTAACTCAAGTTCCTCGGTAGACAACAAATCAAACTAAATTAGAAAATATGCCCTCTACAAGAATCACAACACATATTATAAACCCATACAGTCATGATCAAGAAAGTTACATACCCAGAAGACTCGGATATTGTGACAGTTGCGTATGATGGGCTTGAGCATGTCAGGAGAAACGTTAGCATAACTGAAGTTAAGAGAGGTGAGATTAGCACAAACTGGAGAGATAGCTGGGAGATACTCCGGCGTTAATTCCCTGAATCCTGAGAGACAAGCTATGGATTTACAAGCACGAAAAGCAACTGCATAATCCGGTTCTTGTTCACTCTGAGGCACATTGTCTGGACTGAATGAGCCCGTCCCAAGACTCGTTAACTGCGGCGCTCGAACCATTAATCGATGCAGCTCTTCAAGGGAAACAAACCTGTTCGTTCTAAGTTTCCTCAAGAACGGTGACCTAACCACGAGCCCCTCCAACGCCTTGAAATTGATAGGGGATTCTACACAGTCAAAAGATAAAGACTCCAGATGCGTTTCACCCTCAGGAAAACAAGAAATCCAATCCACCTCGTCATCGGTGACTTCTGTCTCCATCAGATCAAGGACCTTTAGCTGTCTGAAACAAATTCCCATTTGATAAGTTGATGAAAAAAAACCTTAACTTTTCTGATAATCTGGACGATGATACGAGTCCCTCAAGCATTTCTAAAAGACTCAAATCAATCAAAGAGAACAGATCTACAAATTACCTGCATTTGTTAGCAACAAGAGCGATACCACTAGTCCCAAACCCTTCACAGCAGACCAAAGTAAGCTCCTTGAACCCAGGAAACGACTCAGCGAGAAGCGCTAAATCATCATCCGTGACAAACATGCGCTTCAAATGGACCTTCTCGAGCCAAGGATAAGCCGTAGCTGTTGCAGCAACCCAAGGCGAGAATTGAGCTCCCCAATTAGCAGGCATGAGATTAAAATCAGCAAACCTAGGTTTCCCTTTGAGCACTAAAGACCTAACACGCTTGAACCGGTGAGTAAGCCGAGCAGGAGAGAGCGAGTAACAGTTACCGATGAAGACCTCGAATCGGGTCTGAGCCTCGACCCGCCACCACGATCTGCACACTAATGAAACGGCGTTGCGATCGCATCTGGAGGTGAGGAACTGAAGCACGTTTTCAAGAACGTTCTCGAGGACATGATCTGGACACGGCGGGTCGAAAGATTTGAAACTGCGGGACTTGTTAGCCAATGCGGCGAAGGAAGAAGAGGAGGAGCAAGGTGGTTCAGAAGGTGGATCCAACTTGAGATATCTCTTAACATCGTCTGACATTTTTGCTGAGCTATCTTCAGAAACAACGATTCTCCAAGACTCTTACTTGATCTTTCCAAAATGATCTATCTCCTTCGGTACAACGTATGAAGAAGAGATAGATGAAAAGAAGCTTGGCCTTGGAGTTTGGACTCTCTCTCTCTCCACTTCACCTCCATTATTTGGGAGACTATTTCCCCATTTTTTTAAAAAAATATGTAATTTTTGTTTTGAAGCTTTATTTTATTTTGTTTGTGTGGTGGCTCTTCAGTTGATGAACAGAAAAGAGGAAAAGAAAGAAGTAAAAAGTTTTTCACAAAAAGGGCAACAAAACATCATTTTATCCTTTAAAGATTCGTCGTCCTCTTCTATTTTTAGATCTGACAGGTGACATATAGAGATTAACTGGTAATCATGTAAACTTGTATCTGAACATAATTAAAAGGATGTTTTGTACTGTTTCCATAAAATGAATAAATATCTAAAATCACTTTTACCCCTTTGTTTAGTTATGATTGTTAATGCATTTACATTTCAATCAACTTTAACACATTACTATTTACAGAAAAATATTTGTACATGTTCATTCCTCGTAATGCTTACGTAATAATCATTATAAAAAAAAATAACCAACTTTTTAAGTCTTTTTTGTGCATATTAACAAACGGTACGCCAAGAATTTATTTGATCTTCTAAGCAAGGAGCTGTCTGATTTGGCCAGGGCCAGGAATTTATTTCACGTAGGTCATATAAGAAGGGGTCAAAAGTGTCAATGATATATAGGTTTGGGCTTTCTATTGGGCCCTTTTTACATCTCATAATATAGCAAAAGAACCAAGATCAAAGGTGAAGACAAGACAGTGTTTACTGCCATTATTCAACTATCCTTCAAAATATTCAAATCGGTCGTAACTTATGACTCATAAGTCGCTATAGACAGGTGGTTAGTAGTATTTCGAAAGCTAAGAGTCGTATAAGTGTGAAAATAATGGTATAAATATTGACCATACAAGGAATGACGTGTAAACCAATATTTGAAGAATGTGGCAAGTAGTCGCCGAACACGTTTCTTCGTCAAAAGTCTCTTTTTCTGACTTGTCTCAACCCCAACCTATGTTACTATTAATTTTTTTTGGCTTTAGATTTGTAATTTGTAATTGACTAAAGCTTCTTTAATTCTATGTTTGTAATCAAGAAAAATTTATAGTCGTATCTCTTTCCCAAATTCGGGACATTCCCATTGATTAAACTTTAAAGCTTTGCTTTAATTTCTATCTTCTCTACTCTCTGTATATTTGTCGTTATTATTTAATTTCAAAATCCGAAAAAGGAATCATCAACTCTACTTTTTTTTGCCTTTCCTCTTCTCTCTTCCCTCGAGTAGACTTGAAATGCAGTGGAATTGAAATTGAGTAGCAGAGATGGTGGTAAGGAAGGTGGGCAAGTATGAATTAGGTAGAACTATCGGCGAAGGTACCTTCGCTAAAGTCAAGTTTGCTCAGAATACGGAGACCGGTGAGAGCGTCGCTATGAAAATTGTCGATCGTAGCACCATCCTCAAGCGCAAGATGGTTGATCAGGTTCTCTTCTTAGTTACTGCTCCCTTGTTTTGATTGTGGCTGAGATTAGTTTTTTTTTTTTTTTTTTTTTTGAGTTGTTAACACCTTTGTGTTGAGCAGATTAAGAGAGAGATCTCAATCATGAAGCTTGTTCGTCATCCTTGTGTTGTTCGTCTTTATGAGGCATGTGAATATTTTGCTCCTTCTTCTTCTTTGCTCTTTTTACTGAAAGATTCGTGCTTTCATATGGGTTCTGATTTTTGCTCCCTTAGGTTCTAGCGAGCCGAACTAAGATTTATATCATCTTGGAGTACATTACAGGTGGTGAACTGTTTGATAAAATTGTGAGTTAAGCTCAACTCAAGTACCTCTGGCTCTCGTGATGATTTTACGCGTTTTTTACTCTGTAAGACATTATCCCTGGTTCACTTGTTTCATTGCTACAGGTTCGTAATGGGCGTCTTAGTGAATCAGAAGCTAGGAAATACTTTCAACAGCTTATTGATGGAGTTGATTACTGCCACAGTAAAGGTGTCTACCATAGAGATCTAAAGGTGAATTCTTGCTGAGAATTTACACCTTTCCATCACCTGTTGTTGATCTGATGTTTGTCTTGTGTCAAATGCAGCCGGAAAATCTTCTGCTGGATTCTCAAGGAAACCTCAAGATATCGGATTTTGGCCTCAGTGCATTACCTGAGCAAGTAATGGGGGATCTCAGTTTCATGTTTTCTTTCAAATCTTAATAAATTATTTTGTTATTGCATCATTATCAACTAAATTATCTTACTTTGATCTGAAGGGAGTTACCATCCTAAAGACAACATGTGGAACTCCCAATTACGTTGCTCCTGAGGTAAATCATATATCATAATGTTTTGACAAATAATGTATTTTTATTGTAGCTTATGTGTTCATATCCGTTTTTGGTTCAGGTTCTCAGTCACAAAGGTTACAATGGTGCTGTGGCAGATGTATGGTCCTGTGGGGTCATCCTTTATGTTCTTATGGCAGGATATCTTCCATTTGATGAACTTGATCTGCCAACTTTATATAGTAAGGCATGAGCTCTACCGTTGTTGCTTCTTGATTCTTGTTATTTCGTTTTGTAAAGTTTCTTGTTTAAAGTTTAATTATCCCGATGAAGCATTAGGATTGAACAAGGAATATCTACAGAACCTGTAAAAGAAATTGTTATGGCTAAATTATTTTCACTGTAGTCAAGAGTCCCTTTTTGTAAACCTAAC